>JAFMSR010000007.1:19087220-19218935 GCA_022818135.1 Saxidomus purpurata
CTTTTTCTCAAACCGTTGCAGCCTATCATCGATTTAAATCCACGTATGATATATGAAGCATATTCAAATATCTGTAAACATGTTTAGGAACTCAGAGCTTCAATCAACTGTAGGTCATGCATGCTGTCCATAATGATGCAAACAAACAGTATGATGGTATTTATAAACTGACTCCTTTACTCACGCGGTAAAATTTGCGATGGAAAAAAAATAGCGAAAGCCATTCTTATGTTGTGTTATATGTCAGTGATGCCCCACATGCAATAATGGTACTGCTTTTAGTGTATTTTCTTTATTTTATGTCAGTTGACCATCTGAAGTTCAGTCGCTTTAAAGGTCCTGGAGCATGTTTACGTGAAGAAACGACTTGAATACGAAAGAATACATATCTCAACATTGTTTGAGAGTAAACAGAACATGGTTACATGTATATCTTTATCCTATCAGTAAATTTATATCGAACTGTCTACATAAACGGTGCTAATTATGAAATGTAGTCAATTTATTAATTTGAAAGAAGTCATCTCAATCAAATGTAAGTTGAGCGTATATTTTGCTATGCCGGATACATCTCCTACAAGTGTAACTTCTTAAACATATTGAAAGCTTCAGCTTCACATCCCCTCTGCTAAAATTACTTTATAAGCATTCAGATCTTATTAGATGTAGATCAACATTATGCAGTAGCTGATTGTTTTCTTGATTAACAAACGGACAACAAGCTACGTAGCTAATATATTTATGATATTATAATGTTATTCACACATAAGTGAACCAAATGTAAATATTAGTTATAATCAAGAAAAAATATTCGATAGTTTTTAATTCTTTTGGTTTGATTTTTTTTTTCGATTTGTTCGAAACTGCATGATAGACCATATCATATTTGAATTGCTTTTCGCTTGTACGTAACCTGTTTTCATGAGTTAATATGAAATCATTAGGAATGCTTTGTTTTAACCAAATACAGTTGCTTTTGTATTTAAGCTTACGCATTAGTCCAGTTTCTGATATAAATCTTTCCGTTTTTAAGTCCCAGATGTCTCTTATCAACTTAATGTCACTTAAGGTAAATGCTTTCAGGAACTGAGGTCTTTTCTTAAAACAAATATTTTTGTTTTTGAACAAATTCATCTCTAAAATTTGCTCTTGCGTATTTAGTTTATACGAATTTATTTTAGTTCGATTACGAAGAAAGCTCCGTAGCTTATTTTAACGCTCTCGAACACTCATTCCAGATGGCATCACATTCGCGAGAGAGAGAGGCTGCGAGTTTTTCATCGCTGCTACCCATTTACTGCTGGGTAGACTGAGGCACGTATGGTTTCAGTGTCTTTGCCCAAGGACATACCTCGTGCTCCGGCTGGGATTCGAACCCGGGACCTCCCGTTCCGAAGGCAAACACCATAACCACTGAGCTATCGAGGCCCAAGTTTGTTTTCCTGATGCACAAGTTGACCATCTTTTTGTCGAGCCGCTTGCGAAAGCTCGATATAGTTGTCTAAATGGCGGTTTGGTGTATGTGCGTGCACGCATTTTGGAGGCCAAAGGTCAGACACAAGAATAATTCACGAATGACTTTGTCGGGAACATTTCTTCTTCATGCATGGAGGGATTTTGATGTTTCCTGTCACAAATGTTCACCACCATGAGACGGAGTGTCATGTCCCTAGGTCTTACGTCAAGGTCACACTCAGAGGTTAAAGGTCTAATTCAAGAATATCTTTGTCCGGAGCATTTCTTCTTCATTTATGGAGGTATTTTGATGTAACTTGGCACAAGTGTTAACCACCATGAGTTACCCTTGTTTTTCCCTTTGTTGTTACTATAAATAGCTTCCAATCCAATATTTAGGTGTATTTTTTACCTTTATCTACTTGGTAGGGAGTTAGTCCTTTTGACAGCTAGCGGGCTCGACATGTTGCACATGGGCATCTAATTTAAAGATAGGTCTTGTTTATTTCTATTTGCTACGTGTCTGCAAATGTGACCGTTGATCAGTTGTCAAGTGTGTATTTTATAGGCTTGTATCTTTATATTCGGTTGTCTGTATCTTCAACCAGTGACAAATGATTACAGGTCACATTATACCATGTAAGCTCACTTTAGTACGGTGTCCAGTATTGGCAATCGTCGCATAAAGTAAACTTGAAACAAAGAAAACACGCATTACGATTTTGAAAAGTCAAAACATCAAAACAACGGTGATAAAAAGATTAAATTACGATGAAGACATATCGAAACTACGATGGTGAAATACCGAAACAACAATGGTGGAAACTCGATATTATTTCGTACCATCATCTTATTTTTCGACTTTTTATCGTAGTTTCTGATTTTCATCATCGTAGTTTTTGTTTTTAACATCGTAGTTTTGAATTTCAACATCGTGATTTCGTTTTTTTTATTGATTTTTAGTTCGACTTGTCAACATCGTAATGTGGACTTTTCATTGTTGTAATTTGAACTTTTCATTGTCGAAAATTCGACTTCTTATCATCGAACTTTCCTTATTTTATTATCGTAGTTTGTCATTTCAACATTGTAGTTTCGACTTTTCAACATCGTGGTTTCGTGGATTCGACTTTTTCAACATTTGTAGGCAAATTGTTACTCATTACTTACATTGTAAGCAAAGTCAATACATCATGCCTGTTTGTGACACATTTGCAACGAGCTACATGAATACACATGTAAATAAATGATTGAAAAACGACGATACGAAGATGAAGTAATCATATATGGTGAGCTATAGTGACTGCTTGATGCCCGTTGTTCGTCGAACATCGTCAACAATTACTTGGACCAAACTTCACACATATGATCCTGTTCAAACCGTTTCGATCCGCTTCACAAATTGCCGCCGGATCTAAAAATAGAAAAGATAGCCACCGAAGGTAGAAAAAAGTTCCTTCTTTTTCACTGAGCCAATGCCAAACTTCACATGCTTGTTTGTTTGTTGGTCCTCTTCTAAAACTGCTTAAACAGTTTCGCTCTGCTCTTATGCACGAATTGACCGCTACAGCTGAAAACAGAAAAAACTGTCAAATAACGTCTCCTTATTCACAGGGCCCATTTTAACCAAACTTCACAGGAATTTTACCACAATTACTCAAACTGTTAGTTCTGCTGTAAAATATGGCCGCCAGAGATACATGTAAAAACTTGAATTGTTCCTTGAACATTTTTCAAGTCATTCTGCTCCACTGCATACAATAGAATGGCAACCAGAGCAAACAAAAACCCTATAAAACACAATACTTCATTACACTGAGCCACTTTTAAACAAATTTCACATGGTTGTTCATTGTAAAAACCTTTTCCGCTCGGCTGCACAAAATGACCGCTAGAGTTGAGCATAGAACAATGATTAAATGTCATATCCTCCGTAACCACTGGGCAAATGTCATATTGTTTTGCGAAACATTCTCACAGCAAAGCTAATGACCCATAATTAAACGTCATTTCTACGATGTCAATCAGAACAGGATAATAATATCTTAAGAACAACTGACACTATTCTTCTAAAAAATTTCAAATGCAACGATAATTACAGTCACGTGAACTTTGCACACGATAATAAACACACGCAGACCTTCTCTGATCATTACCTACTTACCTGCAAAGTGTAATGCAATTACATATTTATATACATACTAAACGTACACTCTTACCAAATATGAGCATAAATAGGGCAAAACAAATAATTATCACTGATTACTACAACATGCACTGTGACCTTTCCTTTTTTCAGCAACGTGCTTTGTTAATTTTGCGCCCCCTTGGTCCCATTTCAATGGAAACTTTAAAGAACACTCTTTGAGGCAGTTTTCACTGTCAATTTAAATACAGACTTTTGTACTTAATTTTTGAACAAATTATATTAACAGCGTTAAAGTGAACCTATGATAAAATTGTATTGTCGTCTGTTGTCATTGGCGACAGACATACGATATATTTGTTATACAAGACAAAGGCAAAATTGTAAACCAAAATGAATTATGTCAAAGCAAAACAAAATAGCGTTATCAACCCCTCCCCCGCAATAGCACTATGTTATAATATTATATAGACATAGATGACTCTGGCTGTGTGGCACAGAAAAAATATGTAGTTGAATATAAGATATTAGGCGCGTGTGTGTGAACAACACGATTTAAAATCAGTTCATGGTAAGTTGAGCGTATGTATTGCTTTGCAGGATAAATTTTCTCTAAATGTAACTTCTCATTTATTACATTCAACAACTTTCCTAAGTTTACACTTAAAAGATATGTCGTATTTCATTCAATGTTTTAAATATTGTGACAAATATAACATCGTCACAATATCAAATATTGATCTTTAACACTCCGTCCGTAGCGCCCAATATTCAAAAGTCACAAAAACGTTAAAATAACAAGGTTTCAAACAGTCTCCTCGTAAAACATATGTAAGTAGCACTCAATCAGCAATGGTTGACCATCCAAATACTTTAAGAAGATGTGTAAGGTGCATAATGGAATTTTGAGAGTTTAACCCAGTTCATATCCAAATCTAAAATTTATTCTGACGAAGTTTTAATGTTAATGAACACCAAGGCGGCTTTTTCACATCGTTTTCGCCTAGAAAATCCATCATCTGGTTTTTTGTATTTTAAATTTTGCACCTCTCTTGAATCACTCATGGTCAGTTCGTTGTAGGAAAATCATATCTAAGTACATGTAGATAAGCTAATTTATTTATGATGTTATTATGCTCTTAATTCAGATATATTAAGTTGTCCTAATGTAAACATAAGTACTACATGTTGTCTATCAGAGGAAATTTTCGATTCGAAAACGGTAGGATTTTTTTATATGATGATATTAGGCGGATACGTGTCTGCACATGTGACCGTTGATAGATTGTCAAGAGTAGCACGATTTGAGTTGTACGAGTTTACCGTATTCTGGTCATGTTTACAGACGGGCAGTTACCTAACCATCTTTCCTGAAAGAACTAGTAGACTCATATCCTCCGTAAGAAACTTCCAAGTTTCTCACCCAAAGAGACATGATCGGTAGCATGGCTCGAACCCATGACCCTCAATCTATAAGATAATACAGTGTGTTCAAGTCAGCGACACTAACCACACGAACAAAGAGGCGCATTTGTATTTGGTTGTCTGTAAGTTCAACACGAGACAAGTGAATACAGGTCTCTGCTATAACATGTAAGCTCGCGTGAGTACGGTGTCCTGTAATGCTCATCGCCGCATATAGTTAGTGTGAAACAACCAAAGCATTAATTGCATGACAACGTACCAATGGTATTGAAAACTCGAAATCACAATGGTAAAAACTTGCAACTACGACAGCGAAATGTCGTAACAACGAAACTACGATCATGGTAGTTTCGACTTTTAACCTTCATGGTGACGAAATCTCGAAACGAAAATACTGTGGTGGAAAGTCCAAACCAGGACTTTGTTTAGTCGATACAATGATGTTGAAAAGGGTAAACTATGATGATGACATCTCAAATTGCGATAGTTAAAAGTCGAAACTATGATTTTATTAGTTATAAACATACGTACGGGAATATCCACCAAAATTATTTGCTTTATATGACTGCTTATTTATAAACGTTGCATGCGCATTTGTCTTGTTTAATCGTCTTCTTGTGTACCTTATTTTGAAGTACGGTCATTCTTTACTTTAAGACAAATGAGCAAGCAACTTTTTTTAATAAACATGTCATATAGATGCACAGAGTTTTGGCGGATACTCCCCTTCGTATGTAATATTCGCCAAAATTTAATGCATCTTAATGACAACTGTTACGCATCTATATGACTTGCTTATTTATGAATGTTGCAGGCTCATTTGTCTTGTTTACTACATCTTCCATACATTTACCTGGTTATGTTACTTCAGTGCTTTGTATTTAGTACTACTTAGTATTTTGATTCATCTTACTTCCTTAAGCTCGGAAGTTCTGAAATGTAAGTACGTGTATGTATTAGAACGTTTGTGAATAAGCATGTCATATAGATGCATAGAGCTTTGGTTGATGTTCCCCTCCATTCACATTATTGTATTTAACGCGGAATAGTTTCAATGTTTAGCTTCGTAGCTGTAGCGTGTTACATGTATTTGCCATGTTACGTATTTCAGTATATGCATATACAGTTTTGAAGAGTTTTATTAAAACACATTTTATCTTTGCAAAACTTTGCTACCATGATTTTATTTCTTTTTCAGGTACGATGTGATCCTATATTAAACAAACGATGTAAAACTTATTACGAAAAAGAATAACAGGCTAAACTAGATAAGACAAGTATGGCTTTATATAGTCACAAACTGTCGGAGCCCAAGTATCACAACTGGGTTAAGGCACATCTTGCCATACTCTTTACCAAGGAAGGTATCGAACCTTTTGTGTATAAAGAAATACAAGAATTCCAGTTGAAGTGTTTAGATGACATATGTTACGAAAATGGGCTAATTAGTGGTACAACTTGTTCCCAATGTGACACACAAAATGTCGTTGCCTGTCCAACAAGAAATATTTGCAATCTACAACACGGGAAATGCACCTTCCATTGGAACACGGCCGCTAGTGCTTCATGCCCTAACAAAATATGTCACCATTTCAGAGATAAAATTAAGAACTTTCATCACTATCATGGTCCGTCCTATAAGAATACTGATGCGACCCGTTGGTGCACTGATCCATGGGAAGTTGCCAAATGTTTCATGCCTAAAGATGGTTACAAAGATGTAACAAATCCAGCGGATACCGACTTAAATGGAATAAACAGTATCATTATCAACTACAAGGGCTTTCAGGCGAAGATCAAAGATAGACATATTTTCAAAAATGTATGAAGTGATTTGTTTAGTTATCCTGTATTAAACATTTTCTGATAACGAGCTCATGCGTTTTGTAAACTCAATTTTGATTTGCCCCTTTGTTTTTATCATTCTTTAACAGCCACGAAGCACTATAGTTACGAAAAATGAGCTAGTGACGTTTTTTAAATGATATACTTATCCAATACATATAATAATGTGTTCGTATCAAAACAAACGGTTTCAATTCGGACCTGAGAGATACACTGTCTGAATGTAAATGTTCTTGTTTGGTTTTCTTTTGTAAGATAAGAGAGATTGCTAAGGCTGTACGACATTCTCCAAATCTAGAAATTGATGCTCAAGACCTCGAACAGTACTTCACAGATCTAAACACATCTTTATCTGATCCTGACTATTTGACAAATTACAGCAATGCACAGAAAGCAAAACAAAAACTGTTACAGGTATGGAAACAAAATGAAACTCGCAACTTCTATAATGTTTCTATAATGTTTCTATGCATAGTTTCATGTTCAGCAAAATAGTCAGAGAACCAAGAGTTTCAAGATCCTTCAATTTCTAAAAGAGACATAAAAAGTGTCAGTGACAGATAACAACACCTCAGTTATATATCATTTCTTTATTTTTAATTTCTCTTTCTAATACATTTACTACATGCAATGAAATCGCTTTGTAAATCTGTTATCGGCTATTTCGTTTACGAATACATTTGTTTGAAGTCGTATAAGCATTTAAAACATGATGCGCGGCTAACTTATATGTTTAGTTAAGATAGTTTCAATAATAAGATGACAGATTACAAATTATAACACTGAATGTGGAATGGTAAACATTGCATCTTAAGCTTACTGGAAAATATATTTACCTTTGTACATTGTAGCTGAAGAATGACTGGTTGCCATTAGGTGAAGTTTATTTCAGAAAAGTACTGGATGAGACGGCTGAAGTAATTAAAGAAAACATGAAAAAAGAATTGGACGAGAGTGAAAGACAACAGAATGAGGAGCATCGTACACTTAGCGAAGTATCAAAGAAAGCCATAGAAACACTGATTCGAGATGAAATAAAAGCAATATATTCTCAGATAGATGAAAAAGTATCATTAGCTGTCCAAGCAATTGAGAAACGGACACCAGACTCTTTGGAAGAATTACATACAGAGGTCACAACGCAGATACAAAAAAGGAGCGATAAACAAGTTGAACAGACTTCGGAATCAATTTACTCTCTTATAGAAGAAGCAGAAGTTATCAAACAGAAAGTCAAACCGGCTTTGGTAAAAAAAATTGAAAAGATAATCAACGGTAAGTGTAGATTATAGTTGATTTGAAGTGATACATGTACCAGCCATAATGATAATGTGTAGTATGTGCTCTATTAGACATGTACAGGCTGGACTTATAGTGATGGTTTTGAGTTGAACAATATAGCTCTTTTCTGAGAATTGGCTTATTTGGTACAAATAAACACACAACATGAATCTAATATTCAGAACTGAAATATAAAAATTCAGTACTTTCATCTCTCCAGTCATACTTCTGATATAATAGTTAAAGGTAAAAAGATATGGCTTCATGTTTTAAATATATGAAAAATACTGGTAAGCTTGACAAAGTGTCATCTTTCTCTCTGGTATGAAGTGTACTTGTATGGACAGAGGGAAAGCCTAACCCTGGACGTATTCTGAAATAACATAAAAACTATCAGAAAATCTAGAACAAATTCAACAAAAGCAGTAATTACCTGTAAAATTCACGGAATAAAACATGTGGTATTGCTGTTGAACCTTTGTTTGGCTGATAGTGATTTAGTATTGGCATTTTTGTAGAAATAACATAAGTGAGTCATCACTCTGTTCCTTTTGAAAAATGCGTATCGTTCTTCTTCCTGTTCCTTTTTCGAATATAGTTTAAGATAATGAAGAAAACTGACTTAAAGTTATCCATAGTGGTTTGTAGTTAAAGGCATAGGACAGTTGGTACGTCTTAAGGTATTGCTATTTCAGATTCTGGTGAAAATGTTAAAAGTATACAATGTACATTAAATGAAGAAAAAAGTCAAGCAGAGGTAGTTGTTAAAGTACATTTACCAGAAGCAGGTATTGCATGCGAACATCAAAGACACACTTCAATGAAACAAGGTGCCCAAGACTCCGTTGTTGACAGGGAAAAAAGAGAAAAAAGATTGAAAGCTACTTTTGATTCAGGACAAGACATGAACGGAAGACTGAAAGTTTTAACAACTGAGAATATTAAAGATTTACTGATGAGCAGTACCCATAGAACGGAACTCAAAGGAGGATTTGGTGATATTTATGTGTGCAAGTATTCTTACTTTATCTTTATTTTTGTTATCATATATTAAGGGGAGTTACTAATATTTATCAATTAAAAAAAATGGCCAATAAAGCACTTTTGAGTTATCAATGGCTAGACTTTTACAGTCTGTCCCATTCAATCGGTTGACTTCGATTACATTTTGAATATGCACAGGTAATCAATAACAACTACATCAACATCACGGGAAACATAATATCTCTAGACACCTTTCTCATTTATTTCATTAACTTGATTTTTTATTCTAACTTTGTATGTCATTTTTCTCATAGGCTGTAATATTACTGACGTGAAGTCGGTGGCGTCCATAACGACGCTATCGGGGATGATTTCAAAGTTTGCGAAGCTAGTTTTAATCTGACGATAACGCGTTCATCAACAAACTGCATTGCCAATATAATTATGCGTTTTCTTCGGGTTACTCAAACCGGTGTGATTTCTGAGTACTATAGGTTAGTAAATGTGTACTTAGTCTGTTTACGTAATAGCCGGTGGCCCGTGCTTCCAAACCACGGAGGGACGCCAATAATAGAATAAATGCACCGCAAGTGCATACAATTAATATCAGGTATGGACACACTTCCTTTCAAACCGCTAATAGATTTCTTTAGCACTGACCACATTGACTTAACAGATTATAATTAGCACGTCTACTTTAGTACCTCCAGTAAATGCAGGAAGTTTAAGTGTAAGTTACTCACATTTTAGATTTGCTATTCCTTGCTAAAATAATTATCTCATTTTCAGTGTAAAATAAAAAATATAACCACCATACACAATTAAACACACATTTAACAACCAGACCTACGCATAGAAAATAGAACAGTCTCTATCCAGAGGTACCATTCCTTTTTGGATAGATTTATTCAATCGTATCCAAAGTTAACAGAGTATTTCAGACCCTTACGGCCGAACTCTTAACACAAATTTTTGTCGAATACGACCGAAAAGTAGTTCTATATATTCAATGAAATAAAAAGAATTGTAATGCATTACATTGCATTCTGTTTTCATTATGATAATATTGATGAATAAATGTAAAACATTCAAAATTACTAAAAATCAACGAGGTTGTTCTGTATAGAACTAGTTTCCTACGTGGTTTTGATCAGAACAGTTTTCAAGTCAGACCGGAGACACTAAAAGACAACTAGTCAGGCCGAATAATGTGTCTTATATCCGATATTGTGTTTGTGATCATAAACTATCGGAACATCGTAATACGTTATGGAACCACTAGGTACTCTTGAATGTTATATTACAAAACTCGGATTTCGACATAAAAACAACGATTCTTTTGTAACTTGGCAACGCCTCTATCATCAAAATTGCTCGGCCTGACTAGTTGTCATTTCGTGTCTAAAAGATAGGCCGAAACACTAGTGTAAAGTACGCCTTTATGCGTGTAGGTATAAAACTGAAACTTATCAGCAATTAACTTTACACAGGCACTTGTAGATGTCTTTTTGAAATATGACAACATATTTTATGCTTTAAACACGTTGTAATTGTTGTACTTTATGTAAATGCGTGGTTCGAAAATGTCACGAAAATGTCCGCATTTTGCCAAAGTCGGTTCGTACCTGGGTACGAATAACTAAGAAATCACATAGATCTACATGTCTTAAATACGATTTTTAAATGTAAACAAAAATGCAATAATCTAAAGAGAAAATCAAATTCATTTCTCTGGATCATGCTGTCATTTACAAAGAACAGATATTAACTCAATATAAATACAAATAGGACTTCTTGTATATGTAACTAAAACTTTCAAACTTTACCATGATTCTTTTGCTACACTAAATTTTGGCGGGTACATTCATACATAGTATCATTATTATAATCACCATCATCATCATCATTATTACTTGTTATGAAATACTACTAGAGTCTAGTATATGTTAAATATGAAAGATTATAGCCTGCTATTAAAACATTCAGTTGTTTTAGACAAGTTTTGAAAATTTAAAACAGCATGGTAGAAAGGCTGGTAATAATAGACCCATTATATTGCAATTCGCAATATTTTGGAAGCACTCACGGAGATAGTTAATGTTAGCTGCAAGTACTTGTTCTACAATAGGTATATACTGAATCAATTTATATCAAAAGATTGATTTATCATTTTTTAGCTTTTCTTTGAAAAACAGAAGAGCCATTGTCATAACCTTTTTGGCGTCAGTCGGCACTGTCGTCTTGAATCTGATAAAGCTTTCTTAAAATTCACTTTCTCAGTAACAATTAAAGCCTTGAAACTTCAGACAATTGCTTGGCATCATACAATGGCATCTGTGGCCGAGTGATTAAGGTCACTGACTGATGTTTACTTGTCCCTCACCGCTGTAGGTTCGTGCCCTACTTGGGTCGAATTCTTTTATGTCTAGAAGCTATCTAGGTTCTACTCAGGTGCCTGCTCATGACTGAAATAATGATCGAATAGGCACCCAGGATCTTCCTCCTCCATGAAAGCCAGAAGTAGCAAAATGACGTTAGCTATTGAGTGCGACGTTAAATCCGAATCAGTCAATTGGCGCAATACAATCAACCTTTATGGGCATATCCCATAACTTTTGTATGACATTAAAGGTTGTTCAAACTATGAATTTTTTTCAGTTCAGTTTTGTCAAAATCCAATTATCAGTTACCATTCACAGCTTAATACTTCATAGGGTAGTTGAACATAGTCACTGAATGCAAAATGTAAGCACATGGGTTCCTATCTCAAAAGTAAAATTTACACAAATTGTTATAGGTCAAAATGTGTGGACAGTTGTGTCTCCAGTTTTCAAGGGTTGTCCTGATATTTACACATGTATGTGTACAGTCTGTGTTGTCCTGATATTTACATATGTATGTGTGCAGGCTGTGTTGTTCGGAGACAACCGATCCTCCAGCACTTTCAGTCCTTTGATTAAACATGTCATTCAAAATGATAAATTTCTTGGACAAATCATGTCGGTTACATGACCAAAATTAGGTATTTGTTTACATTGGCGATGGATTGCGAAATTAAAGCAAGTGATTTTTACTACTTCATTCATTTTCAATTGCAAAAAAAACAACTTTTTTATAACTTAGATACTTAGATCAATCGATCTTGACACTCAGTCCATTAGTAATCAACCCCAGAAAGAGTGAGATAAAAGTGGATTTTTATTGCCTAAGGACACTGGTTGAGATCCAATACGAGAAGCTCTGTTCCTGTGGCGGACGAGGGCTACCATTCCAGTTGACTCGGGCTGTTATGGTGTTTGGAACGCGATGTCCCATCCCCTCCTCCCTGCCCACAGAAGCTGACGGTACTTTCTCATTCAATTTTATAACAGTTTGCAGAAAACTTCCCAATTCTATTAGTTCTGGGAGAAGCCTACAGAAGTTTTTTAAAATGTTTGCAATGTTATGTTTATGGACAAGCTCAGGTGATAATTAAGCGTGTATTCGCCAAGCATATACTGTCCGTAGGGCATTGGCGGAACTTTCACAATTTCGGCATTACGTACTGAAATAGTGTATGCAATTATAAGAACCAGTTAACCGCTGATGATCTAAAGCAACAACTCTGTTTTAAATACTGTTGGAATGTTCATATATTTGTTTTACAAACTATGTTCCCGTTTCGGCCTTTGGTAAGAAATGCGTTTACTTACGTATGTATACAATAAAACTAGATTTATTACACACAGGCAAACATATTCAATCAGGCAGTTTCTAAAAACCATAGTCTATGTACATATACATGTATCACTGTAAAATGTGAAATCCTATGCAAATTCACTCTTCTGACAGTGTCATCCGAACCTTGAGGTTAAAGTGAATCGATACATCAACTCAAGATAGAGCATGTACGTTCACTGAAAATTCTTTGCTACTCGCCGATAATTTGATCAATTTAGTGATGCCGTCAATTACGTTATGAACCCACTTTATTAGAAGTTGTAAAATACTTTACGGTATCCATTTTGATGTATAGATCTATGTAAAAAACATTTAGAAACGTTATGATTCAAAGGGATGAGGCAGGATTCCAGTTTGAGCTGGCAGGATTTACTGGGTAGGAAAAATTTCAGCAAGTTACGGGTCTTTTTTCGCGGCATGCGTTTGAAACACTGAATTATTAACTAGTGTTTCAATAATATTTCACAGTTGATTACCCGTAGACGGCTATGTAGGAATCAGAATTGAGTCTCCCGCTTAGTGGTGGGTGACTGTCAGTCTGTTTGTATTTTTTACTGCATTCTTAGGTTTGTCCGTGCAACTCCTACACGCCTAGATATTCTTTGATGAAACTTGGTAGAAATTGTATGTTAGTGACCTAGTATACAAGTACAGTGTACTGTACTTTCACTTTGTTTTCTACAACGTTGTTGCTGACCTTGTATATGTGAAATGGTAGTCAGATGAGCGTTATAGGGCTATTTTGGCTTTCTTTGATTTGTATCATTATCATAGATAAACCTTAACAGAATCTGATAACATCTAGATGTTATTTAACCTTACATGAATCATGGAGGTACATGTATAAACATGAGTTGCAGTTGTTCTCATTTAAATCAGGTGAACAATATAAATGTTGTAGTCCAATCTTAACCATCCGATTGACCAAGAAACAAAAATGTGAGCTTGCTGAAAGTAGTCCACATTCATGATCCTCTTACATGTAGATTACCAACTGAATACTTAAAATGCACTTATGTAAACAATTTTATCATATATATTATTCTTATGACCGTTATTTTCAATTTAATTCAGTCCGTAAGTGAATAAAATGTAGCTTTATTCCGTTTAAAACAATGTAGCATTATGATTTGAAATGTTTTGAAAATTTCAGCGGAGAATGACATACCAGGCTTGAACATGAAGATTGTCATCAAGAAAGTGGAACTTAAAAAAGAAGAAGAACAGAAATTGAGATCAGTAACAAATGTAAGTTCTGTCTTACACAAATGAAACACATGCAGTTTAAATAATAGAAGGAAAGATCTTATCATACAGTCTGATTGGCCTGTGCTGGATGTGGAAATAGCTATGGAATTACAAAATTATAGACAAATCGCTTTTGAACTTCAACTGTCCCTATATAATAACCACCAGTACGATTGTAAACTAATATTATTTGTTTTGAATCATATATTATCAAGTTTAGCGCCTTTGTCCAAGGACACACCTCCTACGCCAGCTGGGATTTGAACCCAAGAGGCAAATGCTCTCATCTTTTTGAGATTGAGACCCAATTGTCGATGATAATGGCCAACGATATGTACATCTGTCGTGCTTTTGTGCGAATAATAACTCAAAAAGTATTGCAGGAAATGAACTGATACTTCAAATATTGGTAGAGGGCAATGAGAGGTGGTGTAGCGCACAAGAGCACCAATTTTATATCTCCCCAGCCGAAAAGTGGGAATGGGTATGAGAATAGTCATTATTGGTTAAAGATGGTTTCCACTAATGGCTACCAAACACTGTTTTGAGAAAGATGTTCATGAAACTTGCATCAAATGTTCATCTTACCAAGACAAGACGATGATCAGAACAAACAAGTCTGCAGAATGATGGTCAAGGATCGCACATAAGGGTCATTGGGTTTCAATGTTCTTTATAGCTCATTAACCCCATGAAAAATGTTATGAACTTTTATCAAATATTCATCCCATGAAGGCGATTAGCCTCGCCAACTGGCTAGGTAATAAATGTATTTCATTTAACTCCAAGCAAAAAACTACATATACAGCCTTTTTTCTAACAGGGCATTTTTGACAGCAAAGGGAGTTAATTGAGTAAAAAAAGGGTAAATGTAAGGACTGAATACCAGTCTAGAAGGCAATATGCATATTTTGATCCCGACAGCTAAAGATCAAGGTCACACGTAAGTGTCTTTGGGTTTTTGTGTTCGCTCTATATCACCCCGGGTATTCGACTACTTCGAACGCAGATGGGTACTACTGACGACAGATGTATATACATGTACGTCATGACAGGCACGCTGGAATAACCCCGATAGTTTTATTATTTCTCTTTTTAGATCCGACCTTTTGCTTGATATAGGTAGTAATATGTTTAAACTAAGCATGTGTGAAGTTTTATGATAAACTGACGCCTTTTAAATAAAGAATTTCCCTAAAATGTTGAAAAAACAACGGTAATGTTGCCAAATATGACATTTATTTGCTTATAATAACAATATATATCAATGACCTTAGACACGTATACAGACAAATGTATAAAGTATCAATACAAACAGCCCTAGACTTTGGAATTAGTGGTATCGTTTTG
Organism: Saxidomus purpurata; assembly: GCA_022818135.1. NCBI lineage: Eukaryota > Metazoa > Mollusca > Bivalvia > Venerida > Veneridae > Saxidomus > Saxidomus purpurata. The sequence goes on from JAFMSR010000007.1 coordinate 19,102,675, forward strand.
ATATAAGCAAATTTATAGAGGTGGGTGAAGATAAACGGATACGTCTGACGACCGAAGGAGATACGTACGAACGCAGATTGTTATAAAATGAGGATACGTATAACGGCAGATGTGTAACAAGTAGAAAGCAAGAATAGGTGTTTCCCAATCAGGATAAAAATTGGTTTTAAACTTATAACATTCAGTATGGCAGTTGTTTAGTCTATGTAGAAGGATCTAGCATGTATATACTGATAATAATTATGTATCCCACCTCCGTGAGAGACATATTTATTAGTGATACATGTCTGTCACTTTTTTTGTCATTAAGTGTCCACGCAGCTCCTCTGACACCACGTGGCTTTTGATGATTTCAAAAAGTAAATCTATAAAAGTGTGAATTTAGTTTTAAAGGGGCGGGGAGGCGGGGGGGTACAAAATTTTCGAAACGCCTGCGGATTAAAGCTAGTTATTTGCATATGCGTTATTTTAATAAGCATCATTGAATCCGTTATCAAATATTTACGGTAGCATTATTATGTCCGCTGCGCATTAATTATTAAATACTCTTAAATGATGCGTTGACAGTATACTGTTAATTGAAAATCTCTTAAAGATAAGATATCAATAAGCATTTGTATAAACATGTGTCATCAATAAAAGTAACTGTGTGACCATGGTTTCTAACTTTATATTTCGTGGAAGACTTAATTTTTGCAAGCGGTTCTGTGAGCTGGGTCATGCTATGGGGTCTTATGTTTTAGGCAATGTGACACTTCTATAAGTAAAACAAAACCGATAATATGCAGAGCATTTCTAAGCATATATATTTATATCATTTTGATACGACTTCTGACAGATGTTTTTAAACAATGGTATGTCCAGCTAGAAAAATCATTTATTTATCTAAATTGTTTTTTAAATCAAATGAAACAGATTCATCGGACTGACTGACAGACAAATTGGAGTCATTTACCCTCGCTACCAGCCGTAGTCATATGACCCAGCGTGGCTTATACTATTATTGTGCACTTATAGTTTATAATGTGCAAGTCCACTAACAATTTTCTAATATGTATTCGCACACACACAAACATGATGACACGTTTTGATAAGACACACTTTACAAAACATTTTATTAAATCACTCTAAAATGTATGAAGAGTCACAACACTACGGACCTAAAATAAAATTGGTCCGTGACAAATTTAGAGACTAAACCCGGTAACAAAATATATGACTGTCACGATAAAAAAGATCTATTTCTAAGAAGTACTCTTCCTTACATAGAAAATACCTGAAATTGCATGTCCGTCAACGGATTAATTGTAATGTTTGTCGGACAAAATGGCGGCTAGTAACCATATTCGCCACGTGTTGTAGCAGCTAGCTGTTTGATTGGTCTGATAAGAGATTATTATCTGTCAATCAAGAAACCTGGCGTAAGGTCAATTGAGCAGTGCCAAGCTTAGTTATGCACATCCGGTTCAGTGATTTTCGGGGATTTACATTGTATGGCCATTGAGTCTTCAAATTTAATAATGTTTTTGCTACTTCTCCTCTACCTTTGGCCAGATTTTCACCAAACCTATTAGAACACAATTGTCGTCGGCATGTTCCGGTTCATTGATTTCCATGGAAGTTGCAACCCTGATGTGTCATATTTCATAATGTCCGTACTAATTCTCCTAAACGCTGGAGCTGAATTTTACCAAACGTCACATGAGTGATCATTGTCAAGTGTAGTTGTACATTTCGTCAGCATGTTACAGTTCAATGAATTTTGCGGAACTATGTCTTTTGATGTCTCATATTCTAATATGCTTGTGCTACTAATCCTGTATCACTGGTCAGAAAACTACAAAACTACACAGAAGTGATTGGTGCGAAGCCTGAACTTGTGTATATCATCGGATTGTTACAGTTTAGTGGTATGCATTTTCAATTCTACTGAATGATGCTGAATAATAGGAGACATGCTTTTTTTCGTGAAAGATAATCTCTAGTTTAGAAAATTAATTGATAATGGGGTATCTAAGTCTACTGTAACGAAGTCTCTAAAATATCGATGTCAAGCTTCCCATGCACTAGTAACTAGTCAATGACTAAGAGACAATGTTACTACAAATAATCCACGGGAACAAACATGTTCATTTAACGCCAATGTAAAATATTATATACATTTGTAATTACATTTTTAGCCCGACTGTTCGAAGAATGAGGAGGGTTGTTGTACTCGCCCCAGCTTTTGCGTTGATCAAAGTCGTGTTATTAATATTAATAACTTCAAATCCGACAAACGTATCCACTTAACACTTGCCATACTTGTTTCTCATGGTAATACATACAAATGCAGTAAGTCACATATATTTTTGCGGAGTAATGCCTCAATTTGTATTATGATTTTGTAACAAAAAGTTAAAAGTCCGATACCTCATTAATAAAAGATAATTTTACAAAAATCATTATGATACTGAAGTTTTCTATTTAGCCTTGACTTATAATTTACTTTTAATACATAGTTTTTCAGTTTAAGACAAAAACTAAAGTTATCAACAGTATTCCCATCGTAAGACTTATGTTTCATCTTTTACGTATCTGCAGTTCGTACATTGGCGTTTTACGTATCCACCGTCTGCGTTCATACGTACCCTATAATATTTTCATCTGTCGTCATAAGTACCCTCAAAAAGAACCCCATGCTTGTTTAAGTGTCAGTTGCAGCTGCTGTATCAGTCATAGCGAAACGAAAATATGTTTTTCTGCTACAGAAAATGTGTAGCTTTACGATTTATGCAGTTTTGGACTCTTTCGATTATTAGATTTCTTAAAATTCTGTTAAAAATCCGAAAAATTGCAATTTCTGGTCTGATTTCCGCAATTGTAACAACACGTCGATCATTTTTCAGCTAAACAATGGAGCATTGCCTAGTACAAATATATTGAATCTCATATTGAACGAAAACATTGTGAAAATGAATAAAAAAGAGAAGATATTAGGTATTTTCCAGCTTACATGTCGGGACGTTCATGTATATACATCTGTCGTCAGTAGTACCCATCTGCGTTCGAAGTAGTCGAATACCCGGGATGTATATTTTCTAAATACCTTGAAGGACTTGAGTCAATTGATCATCACCTCAATATGAATTGCTAATGCATTTATAATTAGTGTTTGTGTAATATTATCTTGTAACAATAAACATCTCCTGGCCCTTAAGCAAAACTGCTTAATTGAAATTATAGGTGCATTACTAAGACCAAATCGAATTATCTCTTCGATTTGGAATTGTAACCGGGATATACAGTTTGAAACCGGGTTCTTTAACTTTACAATAGCCGTGGATAACTTTCCTGTTTGTAATATTTAGTATTATTACAGGAATGTCATCTAGCAGGATTTGTGAGTTACAAATGACTTATTAAATTTAGACTGGATTTTCTGAATTTAAACAGTTTAGTAAGATGTCCATTATTATCGAAACAGCTTTAATAAGGTCAGGTAGTTTTGGTGTTTAATGTGACCTTGTAAATGGAAAGAGAATGTATACTCAAAATGTCCACGGATTTTCTTTTCCTTAAGTATAATGTAATAGTACGGCTAATACAATTTAGTACCGTGTCTCTGTAGATTTTCCCCCTTAGTGACTTACATCAGCGGTAAGAGGGTCATAAAAATAAACATTAACCAAAACTGTAAATGGTCTTTCAATAAAGTTTGGCTACAATAAATAACATCCTTGGAAAACATTCTTTGCTATGAAAGAAACAAAAAACAAAACATGTCGTAAAATTCTTAATGTATAAGAACACTCGGGCTTCTTAAAAATAAGTTTGACTTTACTGTAAGATAGGATTATTTATCACGCACTTCCCCTCCACCATTTATTGGAAACCAAGATGTAAGTTCTATTTTAATCATCATGTCATAGGGTCGCTATTTCACTAATTCGCAGGGGTATGTGCACTGCCTCTAATTAAGTGCAAACTTTTATTATAAGGTCATGCGGGTTCTACTTCTATAGGTCAAAGCTTTTGTCTGTATAATTTCTTCATTCCATGGAACAAAAAAACAATATGTTACCACCAGTTTTTTATAATACGTAGTTAACATCTCTGATTTACTTTGTACATTATTAAATTAGTCCCCTGAAAGATAATGTAACTCTTTTTTAAATTGTACTAACACTTAATTTAAAAATTGTTTTCTCTAAATCTGGAATTCTACGTTACATGTATATCTTTTTTTTGGCGCAGCCGTATTAAGCTCGCTTTTGACCGGAAGTTTGGGAACTCTTCAACCGCCTATGAAATGACAGGTAGAATGTATAACATTCTTTGAAATGAGAAATATACGCTGTAAGGCATCTTCTGATTGGATAATAGAAGGTGCATAGAATTACCGAAAACAATCAAAAAGACCTATTACATGGTGCATAGAATTACTGACAACAGCCGAAAAAGACAGAATAAGACTGAAAAAGACTGAAAAGGGCCGAAAACAGTTTGTGTAGACCGAAAAAACATTTTTTTTCAAAAGATAATGTATAATAATTATTTATGATTTAGTTTAACCAAAATGAAGGAATTTGTAAATAGTCAATAACAACTAGCGATATAATATTGTCTTTAGAAAAACAAGTTGTTTTCGATCGACAGTATTTGTTTTTTGTGGGGTTTGTTTTGGTCATTTTTCTTGATTTCTTATACGATATTTACAAATTCTTCATTTATCCACTGACCTATATAGTGAGAATGTGAATAGACACTAAAGTACTGTTGCGTTTTCAGTTTTTTCTTGAATGGGTTAATAATCTAAGTTCGTATATAATTCATATCTATCAACATAATATGTTATTAACTCCAAATTAATGTTAATTATAAGTGTAGAGTATTTATACTTCCTCGGCCAGTGAAAAACGATCAATAATTCGAGTAGCATTTTATAAGAAAAACAAGGATTAAGTTTTGACCTCTACCAAGTTATTTAGATAATGCCCATAGGGTGAATATTGACCCTGCCTGGGGGCTCACTTGAAAGGTCGTTTGTTCTTTTATAGAGTAATAAGATAAACCTAGCTTCAAATAACCACTGGCTTCCTTAGCATCCGGTGCATTGGTACTCAGGTGAGCGATATAGGGCATGCATGACCCTCTTGTTATCTTGAAACAACAAGTTAGAAAGTTAGTTATCCCTATTGTCATTTTAATTTGATTTCACTTTAATTCACTGATAACATAAACAATTACATAATGGCTGTAAAATTCTCAGACACATTAAACGCATATTTATATTTGTGGTTGCAAGGCAACATAATAAAGAATTGTTCCTGATTTCGTACATATCTGTATTGATACACTGCTTTATTATTTCGTCGCTGCTCATAACCCAAGGGTGTGCCTTGCACCACAGCCTATGAGCTTACTTGAAGGTCAAAATCAAACTTCATGTGAAGGTTTTATACAAGTATTTTATGTCCGTGATGTATCTTTAAGATGTATTGATTGATTTTAAAATACCTACATATAGTAAATTAATTTGTCAATATCAAAAGGGTTTATTATGCACAACATCCTGGAGGCTACCTTTAAGGTCAATGTCACATTAAAGGCTCAAACTTGTAACAGAAACAAATGTTGAGGAATGTCCCTGCTGGCCCCGTTGACCCACTGAGCTCAAACTCAATAATGGTCAGTCATAGGTTTTCAGCAATACTCCTACCAAGTTATATAACTTATGGTCAGCGGTTCTTCAGTTATTAATAGAAAATTATTTTGTTTTTATTGAAGGTCCATTTTTGGGTTTGTCATCACCAATTGCTTCAAACTACATCTCCTTAATCGCTGCGCCATTTCAACCAAACTTCACATGATTGTTTCTTGGATGGTCCTCTACCAAAATTAATCAAACGGGTTCGCTCCGCTGCCCATAATGACCACCAGAGCTTAAAAACCACGAAACTTTAACGACATGTCCACCTTAATACCTCGGCTAATTTCAACAAAAAGAGCTGGAATCGGTCTGCGCATAGTGGTCACCAGATTTAAAATAGAAAATCATTTAAAGTTATCTCCTCCCTCACCAATGGGCAAAGTTAACCCAAACGTCACATGATTGTTGCTGTTATGGTCTTCAACCACACTTGCTCTTAGAACTCTAGTTTCTTTGCTATCAGAAAGCGTGCAGATCTCATCATGTATTGTAGATATTCTTTGTTCACTCAGGGCCTTCATTGCCGTTTTGTTAACATTTATACCATACAATGATTTATCGATGTAACGAAATGTGGCTGTGTCTTATCAAACTGTGGTCTTTTATTTAGTAAAGAACTCAGAAGTTGAAAGGAAGTATGGCTTATATAATTCAGTGTAAGATTTTGTTTGCTTAGATTGAAAGCAAAATAAGAACCTTACATTTACCATAATTATGAATTTTGAAATGCTCGCAGAAGCATAGTTTACAATGTTGATAGAATAAGAAACGTCACTTTTTGTTCAAGTATTTGTCAAAATGATATTTGCTTATCTGAAAGAACAATGTACAGTTGTATATCTGACAAGAAATAAAAGCACAGTGGAAAAGCTAATTAATACTATAATTTATATGTGATTTAGCGAACGACTATGTGAAGTTTCACTGTAAAACACATTAAAATGCAGAGTACTTTGACAGATTAAGAAGGAAGTGAGAAATGTCACAGTTACGTCTCTTTATTTACATTGTAGCAAGCAAAAAAATGAATTGACCATGTGGCAATCAGATCTTTCCCCTTTTCAGGAAAAACTTGCTTCAAGAACTATGCACTTCGGGATAGTTCCATTGCTGGCTTTACGAGAAGAAACAAACTGTCTGTAAGAATGTCATTTACTCAACTGAAATAATAAATGGGACGTGTTTCGCTTATCTGAGCACACAGTGCTTTTGATGAGCAATTTTAAGTGTCCTATGTCCGGCGTTCTTAAATGTGATTCATGTTTGTTAACAACATTTCACTTCAAATGACACCTCTTTTAATATCATTAGGCGGTTTCAGTCACACTTCACAGAAATGTTCCCTGGGTGATGCAGCTAAGCCTCTATCAAAACTGTTAATAGAATTATATTCTTTTACAACTGTTTTTGGCAACCAAAAGGAAAAATATTTAGCTAAGATATTTGATAGGGGATGTTGCATTTCACTGCACACATACTAAGGAAGATTCAGATAAACAGTAATAGGTATATAATAAATAAATATATAACTGTCGTGTTATCTAGAATATCATGTACAGATATTGTACATTGTATAATTATGTTGTATTTTGTTCAGTATTTATCTTCTTTAAAGGACCCACTACTTCATGACGCCATATTTTGAAAAGGGAGCTCTCTTTGATGCAGTGAAATGTGACAATCAAAAACTCGCAGATGGCTTGTCCCCTATTTTAACCCGTGCAATGAGGTTGAGAATTCTATATCATATTGCTTCAGCTATAGATTTCCTACATACACCGGTGAGAGGATTCAGGTAACTTGTAAACATACAACTTCATTTTTAGCTCTGATTGACTAAGTCCAAGTCCAGCAGAGCTTATGCCATGGTGGTAAGTCCGTCCTTCGTCTGTCCGTCCACGCCAAACATAGGTTAAGTGGCTATGGTAACAATAGGTACATTGTTATTGTTACAGTATATTATCTTTGATTGCACTAATTCCATACATTGTATATCTTATGTGGCAATTTTTTGTCTAATTTGGCTAAAAGTACAATAGAGAGAACAGAAGAGTAGCCAAATAACTACCAAATTTTACTACGTCTTCTTTGAGCCAAAAAAGTGGGAGTTAAGTGGCTATGGCAACAGTTAATTCTCTATGATGTCATTCTTTCCGAATGTCTTATGTGGCTATTTTTGGACTTCTGTGACTAAAAAGTACAACAGAGAGAACAAAAGAAAAGCCAAACAACTGCCAATTTTAGTCGGTATGTCTGTAATGTTTTCCTTGATAACACTCTTCATATTCCAATTTTCATTCGACTGTAACGAAACTTAGTTACAAGGATCCGTACAACTTGTAAATATTCCCTGTTGTTTTGAGGGTCGGTGGGTCAAAAGTCAAAGTTACAGTGACCTCCGATAGCATTTCCTTGATAACACTCTACTGGGCAAAGTTTGCATTCAATTCTCATCGAACTTGCTCAGATGGTTTCCTGCAACATGCAAATGACCCCTGTTGTTTTGGGGCAAGTATGTCAAAGGTTAAGGTCACAGTGACTCAATTAGATTTTCTCTGATAATGCTGTACAGGTAACAGTTTTCATTCAACTTTCATCAAACTTGCTCAGAAGCTTTCTGGTAACGTGTAGATGATCCCTATTGTGTTTGGGACCAGGGGGTCAAAGGTCAAGGTCACAGTGACCTCCGAAAGATTTTCCTTGAGAACGCTCTACCTACCCGTGATAGTTTTCATTTAACTTTTAGTAAACTTGCTCAGAAGGCTCCCTGCAACATGCAGATGATCCCTATTTTTTTCTTTTTTTTTTTTTTTTTTTTGGGGGGGTCAGTGTGTCAAAGGTTAAGATCACAGTGACCTAGGTTAGATTTACCTTGATACCTTGATAATGCTCTTCAAGGTCACAGTTCTTATTCAACTTTCATAAAACTCGAAGAAGGTTCCCCGCAATATGAAAATGATTCTTAATGTTTTGAAAATATTTTCGGCTCAATATATTGGGATTTATTTGACCCAAAGTCTTCATCGGATGATTGGTCTTACTGAGTAAATAACCCCTACTATTTTAGGGTCAGTGTGTCAAAGGTCAAGGTCACAGTGACCCGAACTTTGAAAATCTTTTCCACTTAATATCTTGAGATCTACATCTCCATATTCTTAAAAAGGATGATTGGTGTTACTGAGTAGATGATTCATACTGGATTTAGGGTAAGTGGGTCAAAGTCCTTGGCCTTGTAACTTTGCAAACAATTTTTAGAAAACTTACTCATAACAGTCCAGTCAGACCAGTAGAGCGATGCGTGTTCATTTGGGCTTCTTGTATTAGTCCTCATCTAGCCAAAGATTGTAGGTTCACTTGACAATGTCAATGACAACAAGAACAACTATGATACTGCGAATCACAGCGGTCCTAGAAACAAAGTTTTTATGTCAATATTTTGAAATGGGAGATGAAAATTAACTTTACAGACTATATAACAGAGACAGAATAAATTTATATTCTAGGTTCTTCCTGTAAAACAAAAACTTGTCTATCTTGTTTGTGCATTTACAATTTAGTAACTGTTTCTCATTTTCAGCGTATCATTTATGACTTAAAAAGAAACAAATTCATGAAAAAGCTTTCTATAATCTTTACGCTCTTCCTCACTCTATATCAAGAGTGTATTGTTGCCAGAGCATATCTAAACTTTCGTACTACTAACGTAATTCAAATACGGCTCAAGTGCAAATTCCAGATTATAAGGAATGTGGTTTAGAGCTATCACTTATTGTACCAGCCCATTCTTGGGTATATTGATCGTTTTAACATTGTATTAATTTCAATAAAAAACGTAATTTCCTGTTTTACACATTGGCCAAACCAAAGACACCCGAAACTAGTTTTACATAACAAATTTCTTTACCCGAAACCCAGTTGTTGTCCTGAATTATCTTAACATATCTTATGCAACATAGTTACCCATACCTTCTTTATGGTTCGGGCTACCTGTAAGATCAAGGTCACACTTAGGGCCCAAACCTGAAATTAAGAGTTATGTACATTGTATTACGTGACTGAGCTGTTATGTTTACATGCATGGAATAATTTCGAAATTACTTCTCACAGCTGTTGCCCATACCTTGGCTGCTCATGACCAAGGTCGCACTTCAGAGTCAAAGGCCATGAGGCTATATCTAATCAACATATGGAAATATTTTAGCTCACTTCATGGATTGTCATGAAACTTGGCCAGAAACATCCTGGCATTGAGCTCTCTTAAATTTGTTCGAATGGTTCCAGTTGACTGAACAGCATGGTCAACAGAGCTAAAAATAGAAAAAGCTTTGAAAATCTTCCCCTCAGAAACAGCAAGGTCCAGAACTTAGATATTTAGTGTGAGGCTTTAAAATAATAATAACGATAATAAAAATTTTAAAAAATAATAATGATAATACATGTAATAATGACATCTTTATTTAACGAAGGATGCACCTTTAAATACATATAAACAATACAAATACCTAATATTTCAATGTGGCCTTCTACAACACTAGAAAAAATAATATACTTATTGAATTATTAATACCATTAGCCTCGTTTATAAAATGACATAAAAAACATCCATTAATTTTAACATCATAATAAAATATTTACAGAGATTCACCGTGTGATAATTTTCCATTAGACTTTGACAAACACTTCACATTAAGCTTATACACATGCATTCACATCACATATACACTTCTTTGTTCAGAAATATAATGTCTTAAGGTGAGTCACTGGTGAGGTTTTGGATTTTTGCACTTCTGGAAATTTACATTTGATATATTTCAAAAATGATGAGTTAACTGGAAAAAACAATTATGTAATAGTAAACTTAGGCAGAATAGGAATATTTTAGTGTAAAAAAATTGAACATTTTTGAGAAAAAATATTTTGACCTCAGATTTTGTGACTAAATTGACAAATTTTGTCAGATGCCAAAATGGGGGTAGGGGTACAAAAATAGAAATTTCTCAAAACTCGTTTAAGATATTTACTAAATTCAAACTGTATTACAAGAAGAATTGTTAGGATATTTTTAATTTTGTACCATGGGGTTGCATAATCGAATAGGGAGTAGCCAACATTATTATTGTAACTAAAAACTATGTATTATGTGTGAACAAACTCCCTATAATGAATGAATAAATAAATAGTATTAACTGATTACAAACAATACTATACCAGATGCATACGTCTTCGACCGTTAATTCAAAACTTTTGACATATTCATAGGATATTTAATAACTTTTCCACAAACTTGAAGGTTACGGTTTTTTTATTGCTTTGTTTACGGACCCTACGGCCAGATTCATCAAAGTTCAGAAAAAACGTCTCAATAGTTGTTTTGCTAACTCTAAACATTTTGAAGTTTAAATACATATGTTGTCAACGTGAATAATTAATGAAAACCTATTTTAATTACTACATACTAAAGTAAAATGTAGGCATTATAAATAAGACCGTTCACCTAACTATGCGATACATGGGGTCTCAATGAAAGTTATGTAAAGCATCGCTAACAACTGACCAATAGTAAAGACAAAATTAATCACGTGGGTCTACTGACCACGAGCTGTAGCCTTGTTTAATGGGCGTCATCGTACCATTATACGGAAGGTTGTTTTATGATTCGTTTATTTTTTTGTTAAACTGTAGTAAATGTGTTTTTTTACTTATTATGATAACAGTTACAAATAACATAATGTATTTGTTTTTTCCCTTTGATAGGTTGTTTACTGATATTCTAAAATGACTCTGATTCCTTTAAATCATGTTTCAAAAACATGCGCAGCGCCTTTGATGCTTTGCATCAAAATTTGTCTTGTTAACCAATGAGAATAGGTTTTCTCACTTACCGGACAGAAAAATCTCTATTTTTAGCAGTGGTGGAAAATCTTATCTCACATAGGGTTATCCCACACTCCGCGTGCACATCACATAAAAATCGAAAAATGACTGTAACATTTTTATTTTTGAAATAAACATAGGGTTATGGGTATTCATTTTCTTAGTTAGATCATTTCCTATCCATCTATAGCAGTTTTCAGGTTATACTTAGCTCAACCAATCATGATACTTCTTTCAGTTATCACCATTCTCATTTCTGCAAGAACTACGTAACAAGTTATTTTGCTAATTTTCGAAAAGATCCCGCCACCTCCCCTAAAGCTGTCTCCACCTTAGCAATAACTTCGGTATTTTTTTTTGTTATTTTTTAGCTGTCTCCACCTTAGCAATAACTTCGGTATTTTTTGTTATTTTTTATTATCTTCTATCTTTTCATATTGGCAGGGCAGGCGGTTTTCATTCTGCCCAGATTTGAAAATAATTAGTTATTCATGTACTTGATGTACAATCTTATGTTGTTTTCTTATTAACATGGCATTTAATAAATAAATGCCCATTTTCAAACTTCAAACTGTGTTTGTGTTTATTTTCAAACAAAGCTCCAGCAACAGTTGTTATTTCATATCTGTCCATGCCCAGAAAGCCATAATGTATATATTTTCAGATTCACTATCATCTCTGGTCTCAATGAAATAAAAACAACAGTCATTCTAGACCAGAGTTATTGAAAACATTATTATTATTCATAAATTTTATCAATGCCTAAAAACAGGCTTACCAGTTACCATGTCATAGTGCCCAGCTCATGTAGGTTTATAATAAGGCAGTGGCTAGGAAGGCGTGACCGGCTATCTAGTCCTTTGGTCTAGGTAGCGGGATCATAATTTGTAATAGTTAACTTGTTTATTAGTATTAGATAAGGATCGCAGTAGTACCGCTACCTTGCCACTGCCTTCTTAAAGCAGTTGAATATGCCCGAAATATTAACCGTTTCTATCACGGTTTTACTTATAATTTTTTTTTTACATAATCATAAAGTTCGTAATTTCAGCTTTTATTTGATATCAAACATTTAAAAATTCATCAAAAAATAAAGAAAATAAAGGGTACGGGTGTATTTTCCAATATTATTCTTACTTCGTATCTTTAGAACGGCCGGATAATACACTTTTCAAAACAGAACAAGTTGCTCCGGTAATTTTGTTTTGAATAAACAACATTCAGAATTTTTTTAATGTTTGAGAAAAATAATTTTTCGCATTCACTAATTAACGAACATTACTCGGTCAGTGGTGTCAAATAGCTTTGTATAGCGGCGATTTGCAACGAAAATACCGCGGCGGCCATGTGTGATTCAAAGGATCTAAATATGTAACAAGTCGGTTTACAGGTGTATTGTGTCAACAATACAGCGAGGAAAAATTTATGACTTGTGCAACATGTATTAAACTGTTAGAAATAGAAATGAAAAGAAACAAACGTATGAAATATATGAACGGCTACCTAGCCTGTTGGTCTAGGTAGCCGGATCCGGCTACCTAGACCAAAAGACTAGGTAGCCGGTCACGGCTACCTAGCCACTGCCTTATAATAATATCTGGTAATGAGAGCAGATGATGTAGACAAAAGGGGCCTGGTATAGGGGCCATCATCCAGGACATTCCATACTCACCCACAGATATATATGCTAGGATTCGAACCACTATCCTGCATGGATGGTGAAGAAATTTGAAACTTAAAAAAACACATTTTGCCGCAAAACAGCGCGACCTTGCCGTCCTATGGGATACTCGACAAATTACAAATGGACAAATCAATCACACGTCTTAGGCTGGGCGCAAACTTACTACCAACCAGCTCAGGTTGGTACCTGCTTTGGGTTGACCAGGTTTGCATCCAGTGCATTGTAGAATGTAACACCCCTCACTGGCTATTTGACTGCATAGCTTTCACCACACTGAGACTAAAATGTAAGCCAGAAATGGATAAGCTTGGACTTGCATTATCAGGTTTCACTATTAATGATTATTCTCAGTCCAAGAAAAGCCCTAAGTAAATGTGTATAGAGGTTGTTGGAAAATAACATAGTAGGCTGTCAAATGGTAAAATTCAGTAACCTAATTTACTCTAGTTGCTATCAAACCCCTTTCTGTAGGTCACCAGTCAAAATCCTAAACAATTCTTGTCTAAATGCAATTGTTTATATTTAACAAGTACTTAGTATTTTAATTGTAGTAGTAAATAAGCTTTTTCACTGGTTAGTGGGTGTTGATTTATATTGGCAACCCAAGAACATAAAATTCAATCTTGTTATTATTTAGCAAATCATAGTCTGCACATAACAGAAATTAGCAGGGAGTGACAGGTGACATGTCAGTAGGGGTTGCCCAACCACTGTACCTGTTACACGCCTGTTTCAGTTATAAAATACTGTAACTGTAATTTATATCTTATATAATATAATTTAATACTGTATGGTAGTTTGCACTGTCTGTATGGCACCATATAATAATTATGATTAAACAAATATCACTGGCTATTATCTGTAATCTGTGGGGGACGGAGGGGGTAGGGGTTGGGTTCAGGATTAATGTAAGCCAGTTTCTGCTTACAAACCTACTCCTACTACCTCCAGTTGAATGAAACATCAACCATATCATGATCATTAAGTATATCCTTGCCGGTTTGGACTGGTCAATGGCCATACAGATGCTAAATCTGATCACCTGCATATTTCTTACCAGTTTAACTATAACAGACTCTTACTTCAGAAGGGGGCACATAGAAAAAAAAAGATTTTATTCAAGTTGTTTACCTTGAAATAAGTTTTATTAGATCTGTAATATATATCCATCTTGTGAGAACACTCACACTTGATTAATAATTGTATTTTAGTATTACAAGTAGTTCTTTTACTGAAGATCCTACCTGAAACCCCATGTTTAAGTAAAATGTTTAACTTTCATAAATAACATTTGAATAGTAAGTTCTGCAAAGAGCTTAGATATTTAAGTATAGACTAGTATAATATCACTAGAAAAGTACCATGATAATCATTTTGTATAAAATGAATAAATTAAAAAAAAAAAATTCAAAGGCTAAGATGGCAAAATTGTGCTTGTGCAGACTTCCCATAAAGCAAGTGATACCGGCTTACACCTACCTGTTTTTCAGTAGTTTTATTTTGAACACCTCTATATTGTGTGTAGTTTGTAATCATAATAGCTTAAAAAGGAAAATAATATGAACACAGATCTATTACTAAGTCACAATTTACTCTGGTCCCAGTAGACCGGTTGTAATGGTATGTATTCATATAGTACTTCTGACAGATCTCCTCTGGTTAGTTTCATAAATTGAATCCATTTTAGAAATCCTTCAAAGGGCTTTTTTACCTGTTAGTGTGGCAGAGGCGGTACTTGAACTCTGTCCGGTTTATTAAATTTGTTCCTCATCTCTGATAGTTTCTATACATGCCTAGTTTGAATAAATATAGATCTTTTAGATCTTTCTACATATCTAAATTCCAAAATAACTAAAAACAAACATGAGTACCATCATTGCTGAGCTCATAGTGAATTCTGCAGTCTCATAGTTATTGAGGTTTTTGTAACAAGTGAGGTTACACCCCCTTTATATATATATAGAGTGTTGCTTAGCTCTTTCATATTGTTGTCAGTCTAAAATCCATCAATTTATTTGCTAATGCTACATGTGTATTCAAGAACAATTTTTCCAAATGATCTACTACATGTATATAGTATATAAGTAAAAGGTAAAGTGTTTGTTTATTATAGTGTCACCCCTATTTAAAGGGCCAGCCATTTCTGACTTATGAGACACCTTCTTTTTGAGCACATGTGCCTCCCAAATCCTATCCTTTTATTGCCAGGTACCAGGCAGGTAGGCATACGGTAACCATTATTTAACTAGCTGGCGGTTCACTAACCGGCCATATCAGAATAGACCCCTGGTGGGATTTGAACCTTCGACCTCCCGCTCCAAAGGCGGATGCCTTAACCACTAGACCAAGGGAGACGGTATATGTACATGTATTACCACCTCATAATATCAGCAGAGTTATGTACATAGGATATGCAAACAAAATCAATCTTTGAAATATGTGTACGTCTAAATGATATAGTCTCATAGCCTTTATACTGATGAAACTATTTATGTAAAAAATACCATCAGATAAATTAAATATGGTATGTACATCATTTTTCTGCCCAGTAATTAACCATCCATTGATGCTCATTGTATCTTCTTCATCATCAGTATTTCAAATAAACATATAATTCCAATAAGATTATATGTTACATGTACATACATGTATATGTTAATACCATATATGGCATCCTGAGACTGTATAATCTAGGCTGTGAGATGTGTCTTCTCCAGGGTTCTAATTGAATCTGCTATCCACCACTAGATGCAGAGTTGTGTCATGGCCAATTGGACCATTTCATTATTCTACAGAGGGTACAAAATAATTGTGCAAATGATTTTTAACCTGTTTTTGTTTCATATCCTAGAAAGTTTTACACATTTTATCCCAAAATGGTTGAGAAAAGTTATAATACATAACAGTCTGTTTAATTTTACTTTAAATTTATTACTACCCCCATAAAGTATTACCCCAACCACCTCGACAGGGGTTCTGAATCAAAAAGAATGGTAACAGTGACATAAAGTATATGGAACTGCGTGCCAAGAATTAAACTACATTGAAATAAAAATGAACTTTAATAACCTTCTTCACTCTAGAAAATATCACTGTTTCCTAGAGGTTCATTTTTCATATGTGATTTTATATACACCACCTATAGAATAGGCCCATTAAAACAAAATATAAAGTAACATGATATAAAACTTTATATAGAATTTATCACCATAGTCCACAGTATATAATACCGCATTTCGCTTTAATTATCTTCCCTTCTCTAAAGTTCTCTTAGATTAATCCTAGATTTCTAGAGGGACAATTTTAACTTTCGGGCTACCGGAAAAAAAACTAAATATTGTTCAAAACTTTTTTCTATTAAAACATTGGTCAAAATTAGGGGCCGTATAATCATCACAACTATAAATACTACAAAATAACATTAAAAACCCCGTTCTAAATGCTTGATTTATTCGAAAAGCGCCATTTCAAAAAAACAAAAATAATATCAAACAGGGAATGCCACGTACCAAAAACGCATCCGAATAACAATCCCTGAAGGATGAAAATATAACAAGCCTAATTCAGTTTCTTCAATTTCAATTTACCCCACCCACTTGACACTCATCAACATATCAATTCAAGGTTCCATTATATTTGAACATCTATATGCCACGGTCCTAAAAAGTGTCTTTAATGTATAATTTATTTAATGAAAAGTGTTGATGGCAATTAACTTTAATTACGCCCATTTTCTCGCACATCCTGCCAACATACCGAACTTTCTATATCATCGATAATTTGATAAGCGATAAAATTAACCATATGAAATAAAGAAGGAAAAACTACATAAATTGTAATATATTAAAAACCAATTAAGATATCGTTTTACTTCCAAAGGCATATTTAACTTTAATCTTTTAGCTATCATGTGAACAGTTTCATTTAAGTAAGTGGCTGCTGGTCCGGTAACCGGACGCCTAGAATTTTTTCTAGACGTCCGGTAACCGGACGAGCAGCCTATACTAGTGGCTAGGCTAATCGTCCGGTAATCAATTTCTTTGTATATTAGTTCATCTTGATGAATGTAAGAGCAGAAGTAAAGGAAAAAAAATATGTGTTATATGTATTATATACCTTAACCGTTCCTATGACATTTGTTTGTTAACCTCATATAATGATTTCCAGCTCGTGTAGAAGTAGTCTGGGGGTTTAGTCTCGAACCCAAAATTAGCGATTGTCGCGGATTTGGGATCCCGGTACAAACTTACTAGGCAATAAAATGGATAATAAAAGAAACATAATGATATGTCCGTAACAATTTTTTTTATGTACAACAGTATAGTTTTGACCGATATGAAATGGAATTGTGTTGTAAAGTTTGGTTGCATACTAAGAGAGATAACTCTTACGAGACTATCGCAATTATTGAAATATTAAAGTTCGCTTCAACATTTTTTCCTGATGATACGAAAATAGGTTCAAATACTGAAGGATGCCGAAGTCAGCAAGTAACTGACATCTTCATTTATAGGGCGATAATACCGGCAACGTTCATCTAACGGATCAAACGGTTTTAATTACCATGCTAATTGAAACACGCGTTTGAAAGTCTTTGACAGACTGACGTACAAAAAAGAAATAGCTAACCTCTCAAAAATGTGTATTTTGCCAATAGTCGTAGAAATGAACTAGACAAATAATTATTTATTGTATTAACCTTATTGTAATACTTATGCTCCTGCTTTGAGAACTCTAAATCCAATGTTGTTTTTTTTTCTTAATAAGACCGATGATGTTAAATTTTCAATGTTTCTGTGAATAAACTGTGTTGTTGTTGTTGTATTATTTCGTCTTTGACTTTAAAAAAAAACCGCGCAGTCTGAACGCTCGCCGGAAGTACTGATACTATTTCCATCAGCGCTTACTGGTTTTGATGTACTTATTCAGTTCCAATTCAGTTCATAGCCTCTTGAATAAGTTCCAAGATGCAAACGAAAATCGCCAATTTTAGGTCCGAGACTAAACCCCACCACGAGGCTACTTCTAGTTCCTACACGAGATGGAAATAATTTTATGAAGTAAACAAACAAATGTCATAGGAAAGGTAAAGGTATATAATACATATAACACATATTTTTTTGCTTTTCTACTGCTCTTTCATTCATCAAGATGAACTAATATACAAAGAAATTGATTACCGGACGACTAGCCTAGCATACCAGTATAGGCTGCTCGTCCGGTGACCGGACGTCTAGAAAAAATCTAGGCGTCCGGTTACCGGACGAGCAGCCACTTCTTTCTTTTAATAATAAAATTATTTTATTTTGGTCCCTTTTTGAGTTAAACACAGTCACCTTCTGTCAAAATAGACATATAGGTTTTTCATTATATCTTAATTTCGACTTGTGATTACTGATTCGATATACAAAATATCAAATTACTTCCAACGGCTTTAGCTGGATAATTTATTCAGCTTTACAAATATATATTTTATGTTAAAATCATACTAGAGCATTTTGGTCCTTTTTAATGATTTTTATACACACTGTATATTTTTTGCGAACAATTTTAAGATTGTTAATAATATTTGCGAGCGTGTGTGATAAATGGGGCCATAAAACCAGTCACGTGTAACTGCGTCTGCCAAACGGGATAAATCAATATATTGGTTTTTTAAAATCTAGATTATCTATATCATAAGGGAGATGTGAAAGTTGACTTGATTCCAATTTAGGTAAAAGGGGAATTTGCGTTTTCCTTTGACCATTATATACCGAACGATAAAAGACATTATTTAACACCTTAATTTGAATAAAATAATGTTAACAAAATTGTCTTAAATGCAGAGCACAATATCATTAAAAACGTTTTTATAGGATTTAGTGAATATTGAATGTAAAATGAGGTGCGTAAAATATACGAATCCAGTGATTGTAATAAGAATTGTTCACAATACTTTTTCATGAAAAGACAGGTACATAGTCTTATCAAATCAAATCCTTGGGGGTCACAGAATAGTGAAAAGCACTATTTAAAGTTAGACATATATAAAATTAGTATCTGTCCGAGTGATTGAAAAGGAGGAAAAACATAAATAGTAATATATTTTTTACATTTCATAAAATAACTTTAAAATTTGCTTAATGATAACATTATTATTACTGAAACATAAGGGTCTTCGCTCTTTAAACTTGTATAATATTATGAAAAAATATATAAACTATCTTTGTATAATTATATAAATTACATTCAAACATTTAGTAAAATATATACGTTTCACTGACAAGTTTTTTTCTTTTTTCAAATAAGAAAGATGAATTGGTATATGAAGCATAAAACAAAACCCAATATACAGCTTAAAGTGTTTTATTACATGTCATTATAAATGTTACGTAATGTCCGGCCATAAAATATCAATAACTTAGCAGACGGGTCGTTCATTCGGAAGTGTTCGATTGCGCCAGTTGGAAAAATAAAATATGCATACACGTTTAAGAAACACTAAAAACGAGTATTGTTATTTTTTATATAAACGATATAACCATGTTTTATTTTCTTCTGTTTGGGATCGTTAATAGTTGTAGTGTATGCGCTATGCTGTTCTTTTCAGTAAAACTGGCAACATTTTGCTATAGTGAAATGACAGTTATGATTTAAGATATAAAACGGACCAAATTAATGAAGTCTCAGAAAAAAGGGAAAATGTTATATTTTATTGAGCCGTTATGATTATTAAATAACTTTTATACATTTTCTCAAATACGAAAATAAAACAGCTAAGTCTATTATTTAATCAACTTGTTTCTTTTTTTAAAGACTTCTTGTTAAAACTGTTTTACACGGTAAAATGTTTTTTAAAGCTTCAGAGGGTGCATACCTATATATTTTACAATACTATCGTTTGCAAGGAACGCGTGTCCGTGAAACAGACAGGAAATTGCTTTACCCGCAGGCAATATCCAGATAATAGAAAGGCAATAAAACGATTAAGGGTCATAAAACTGATCAATACTCTTCCATGCTTTGGCTTATAGCGTAAAATTGCAGTACATTCCCTTTATTATCGATTTTGTGCCGTTATCAAAATGATAAGGTAAGTTAGACATGAGTCACTCCGACAGGTGTGCAAATTTGACACATACTGTGATATGAAAACTGTGGATCTTTGACACTTATCGATGTCATTTTTTATTGTTAAGGTACGAAGCTTCTAATTGATCTGATTCTTTCGGTCTGATTAAAAGGTCTAAATTTAGATAAAATGTGAAATCACTTGAATATTTATCATTATTTTTCAGGGAAACCATTCTCCACATGGATATCAAAACATTAAACATTGTCCTTGACAAATACTACAATGCCAGATTGATTGATTTTGGTTTAGCCAGGGAAATGAGAGAGGGGGCCTGTAATACAACTTCAAGGGAGCTTGCTCACACAGAGGGATACTATCGGACAATGAAACATCCGAAGCTTACGGAGCATGCAGACTACTACAATTTTGGAGTTGGTATGTGAAACTTTTCCATTTTCACCATGATTATGAGGTAATGTCACAATTGTAAGTCATTTATATTCGTCGGAAGTGTTGTGCAATCGGATTTCGACTGGATAACTATTCAACCACCACAAGTTGTGGTTAACGGAAACTTTTGGGAGCAACCTCGGGGTGATGAAGTTGTGAAAAATAAACAAAAAATGTGAGCCTGAGTTTTGTAAATTTTCTTTTAAGTGATTTTAATGAAAGATTTTATAAAACCGGTGAATGTAGTAACACGTACCAGTAGAAATGCTGAGACTATTGTTTGCATATAATTTCGATACAAAATACTAAAAATTGCAGTCTATGGAACGCTTATAAGTTGACAACCTCGATTTTCCGTAACCAAAGTTAAAATGTCCTTATTGTTAGGTCCAAACGCCCAAAAAGGGGGTGCATAATTATAGTCGCCACTGTGTCCATCCATCCGTCCCGCATTCGTTTCCAGATTATTTCTCAGCAATTTCTGGCCGAAATTCAACGAATCTTCATTGTATTGTTCATGGTATTGATTGTTTTTCATAGATCTATGGCCCTTTGATTACTGCTGTATTGAAAATACAGTCCGCGCTATTTTTTCAGCAAGTAATGGGGGAATACAACAAAACTTTATGGCATTATTACATACTAATAGGAGATGCTCATATTGTCGGCACTTGCTAATGTGATTATAATATCCCTACCAGTCTTGTGATCGGTTCGGAGACTATAGGTTTTCGGCCCGTCCGTCTGTCCGATCTGTATCTTCACATGCATGAATGATTTTATACAACTTCTCACAATGGTTACCTATACCACAAGGGTGTGTCATGCGCAACAACTATCGACCTACAAGAAATCAGGTCAAGGTCACATTTAGCGCTCAAACACTACTAAATGCAATTTCGTTTCTGGTCTGCATTTTCAACTTGTATGGACCGATTGCGATATGACTTCATAAAATTGTTACATCCAGTCACATTCAAAGGCTCGAACTCTGTAATGTTTTGTTATGTTGCAATATGTCCTGTTAAATTTTCTCTGTCAAAATCATTAAGCCCGGAGCTTAGATAGTTCGTTTGTATCACTGCCTCATAGTCCTCTACGAAAACATTAAACTATGATCCCGAGGTTAGAATTGGTCCTGCTACAAGGAATCATTTATTAAATATAAAGAATTAGGAACTGTAAAAAGTATTTTGTCAAAAACCATTACGCCCGGAGCTTAGAGTTGGTATGTAGCATTTTTTTTGTATATGTTCCTCAAGCTTGGTAGTTTAGTTTGTCATGACAAGAAGAAACATATTACGTGTGAGGTCAACAGGTCAAAGTGCAAGGTTACAGAGGTCTAAAGTCATTATACAATGTTTTATATGACATTTCCTACAAAGAATTGAAACGTTTATTTTACATTGAAAATAAGAGCATGAGTTTTGTTTCCAACTTTTGGTAACTATAATTTTAATATATTACCTAAAAATCAATATTCTGATCTGGATCATGCAATGCGTGAGGCCACTACTTTTATATTTCTTGATTTGCAAAAGCGGCAAACGTATATTTTTCCAAACTGGAAAAGAAATGAAAATTTGATAACGACTTTTTATTTTTCCTGATGGCTACAAAATGTCAAAAAATAAATATACTGACAGGCATTCAAATAATCGCCCGTTTTGCCTTGTTTTGAAAAGCAAAAACAAACTCATCATAATTTTCACAGATGCCGACAATGTTTTCTTAGTACCATCCGCCTACTCGCTACGGCTCGTAAAGTCATGTTTCATTGGTCATGAGTCTCGAGAGCTATTAATCTAAGTTGTAATAACTTTTTTTGTAATCGAGAATAAATACATTAATATAAATATAAAGGAAAACATTACAGGCCAATTAAAATCATTTACACCAGTTCCATAATTCATCCGGTTGGATGTCCGTCCACAATTGCTTCAAACAACATTTTGCCATGGCAACCGAAAGAAAGACTTTAAAAATCTTCTTCTACAAAACCTATGGCAACCAGCGACATTCCTAGCAACGACTCACTTCCTTATTGACCAGTGACTTCCTTAGCAATCATCAACGTGGATTAGTCACCAACGCATTCATTTGAGTTCCCCTAGCAATAATTGACTTCTTTGGCAATTACTGACTTTCCCTAGTGCCCAGATATTTCTTTAGCATACACTGACTCTCCCTGGCGAAGAGTGACTTCTTATGCAACCAGTGCCTATCCATAGCAACCAAATACTTTACCTAGCAACTATTGACTTTCTTAGCAACCATTGACTCCCATTAACAACAAGTGACTTCCTTAGGTTAGAGCTAGGATACCAGGTGAAATCATTTAAAAGAACATGTAAACACTGAATATACCACATTGTCACCACATGTCAGTGGGTCAAAGGGCAAGGTCAAAGTGAACTCCGATAGCGTTTTCTTGATAACACTCTACTGATTACAATTTTAATTTCAATTCAGCTTTCACCAAACTTGCTCATAAGGTTGTCTGCAACATGTTAATGATCCCTATTATTTAACGGTCAGTGGTTCAAAAGTCAATTGCTCAGTGACCCAAAATTTTAAAATCATTTCCGCGCAATATATTGAGATCTATATCCCCTACAGTCTTAAAACTTCATAGGATGATTGGACTTACTGAGAAGACGATCCCCACTGTTTGCGTCTAAGGTCAAGGTCAAAGAGACCTCTGTAAGCTTTTCCTTGATAGCACTCTGCAGTTCACAATTTGCATTTTACTTTCATGAAACTTGCTCAGAGCATTGCATGTAACCTGTGAATGACCCCTTTTGATTGGAGCAGTTGGTCAAGTTGAGGGTCGCATGACCTGAACTTTTAGAATCATATCCGCTCAACATGTTGAGATATAGTTAGTAACAACAGTATTTAAACTTTATAGGATGATTGGTCTTACTGAGTAGATTATCCCTAGTGTGTTGGAGTCACTGGGTCAAGTTCAAGGTAACAGTGACTAAATCACTTTATTTGCAGTACACTTTATATAATCAGCTATTTTATGGCTCCACAGTGATAATGATGGATGTTTCCCCGTATCCGAGTGTGTGTGTGTGCGTGTGTGTGTGCGTGCGTATGTGTGCGTGTGCGTGTGCGTGTGCGTGTGCGTGTGCGTGTGTGTGTGTATGTGTGTGTGTGTGTGCATGTGTATGTGTGCGTGCGTGTGCGTTTGATGTCGTTCGTGTGTACATTCGTGTGTGCCTTTGTGCGTGTTGTTGTGTTGGATTGTGTGTACGGTAGTCGGAACGTAACAGTTGTCAAAATATGCGTATATCGTGCGTGTAACGTGCATGCGCTCATCGTGTATTTTGTCAATCGTATATCGTGTATCATATCGTATCATTCATCGTGCAACGTTCACCATATACTATACACGATATTCGATACACGATATACGATTCCCGGTGCACGATGCACGATAGGCCTCGACGGTATACGATTAAATGTTTTATTCTGTCGTGAATTGTTTAAATAAGCGTGTACATCTCCACATAATGAAATAAAGTGCTGACTTCACATTGTATTATTTTTCATTCGCCAGTGCAATACGGGCAATTTTCACTTCAGGGACAGGTGAAAGACAGTTAACATATAATGATATCCAAAATATAATTATATTTTATCGACGGAAAGGACAGAATATTTCTTCAAAATCTAAACTGTTGTTGTTACAGCAGTAGACAAGGTATAAGGGAATTCATTAGGAATTTTAACAGGACAGGGAACATCAACTACTTTAGAAGGTTAGCTATTGAATATTTATTGGATAAATAAAAATGATATGACGAATCGACGAATAAACGATAGTTTTACAAACTCGGTTAAAAGCAAAAATTGATAAAATAATTGTTCAGTACCTTATTAAAATTACATCTAGTTTAGGATAATCCATGTAATCGTTATAAAGATAATCGCCACTATTATTACATATAAACTATGAATCATTTATTGAAAAGATAATTATGTTGACTGTCAAAAAGAAAATGGACATTGTATTTCGTGTAGCGGTGCTTTAAAGATAGGTGTTTACAGCAATTAACTTCTGTCCACTTTCTCGCACCTCAGGACCAATATTCAATATTCAGTTTGACTCTTACTGTAATTTTTTTTGCACCTAGGTAATCTATTGACATTTGTAACTTTCCGAAGTCTTTTTCCTAGTGTGTAGGTACGAAGCCTGTAATTATTTGGTCTTATTATTTTGGTCTCATTAAACGGTACAAGAACAACAAATTGTTACAGAGAATCAAAACAAACATATTTGGTGAAGAAAAACAATCAAACTTTAAGTAAACTGTAAAAAGTCAAAAGTAATCGTATAACGTGTATTCCCTCTAACGTGTAGCGTGCAGCGTGCGCCTCGTATATCGTTCATATCGTGTATCGTTCTGAATCGTGAACTGTGTATTTACCGTACGTGTAACGTGCGTACATCGTGCGTACATCGTGCGTGTATCGTGCGCTCCGTGTGACAACTGTTACGTTCCGAATACTGTACATGTGTTTGTTAAAAAGATTACAAGTCGTGTCCGTCACATAACTTTGTCGTGCATTATGGGACTTTAAAATAGTTTGGCAAAATGAATATCATAACAAAACGACGTGTCCCAAGCGAAAATCATGTCGCTCTCTAAAATGTCAAAGGCCATATTGTCGATTTCTACAATATGAATATTTTGATAACAGCTGTTTGTATTAACTCATTATTCACATATCGATGATACGATTTTGGAATTACCTTACTTGATGATGTGTATTTGCAAGAACTGCACTATAAACTTTAAGGTCATGTTTGCGGCGCATGGTAAAACTTTGTTCTCTTTGCGAAACAAAATATATAATGAATAACCATACATTCTCATAAACACAAGTAAGTATTTAACACATTTCATTTCCTTGGCACACAAATGAAAACATTAACAACATAACTTGCTCTCAAATATTCAACATAAATGATAGATAGTACACCTCAGTACAAGCTGGCCATGATGGCCTGTTACAGCTCGTCTGAGTTTTATTCGACTTTCAAATACAGAAGTGAAAGCTGTTAAATATATGCTTGCTAATTTGGAAGTGTCAAAAGAAGGCCAAACTTGCAAATCCTTTACAAAATGAAGCAAAAGTATGATACATTAACTACACCACCACAAAACAAAGCACATCAAATGATGCTTCTTTATTGAAATAGGTGCCAAAAAGAAAAACATTCCTACAGTCAAAATGCCATGGTAAACAGGACACGCAATGCAATGTCTCTGAAACAATCTGGGCGCACTGTGTCCCAGGAACACATTTCTTCAATCTTATATCAATTTTGTTTTCAGTCACACGGGAACTTCTGACAGGTCTTCCGCCTTTTGATGAAAAGAAAAAAGAATCGCAACAGCTGAAAATGCAGAAAACTATTTACGTTCAACTTATGTTACAGGTAGGTTACTATTATACTGTTCTGTATCAGTTTTATCTTTCAGATCAGACAGAGTTGATAAACACCAATGAAACAGTTATACTACTCACACCAAACAGTTTGGATGAAAGTGTTGACATATAGGAATCACATTATGAAATCCTAAACATTCCATAATAAGACTGTATGCAGTCTAAAATCTTGATATTGGGCATGTACATGTACCATTGCCTAGTAGACCTCTATCAAGGATATTCTAATTATGTCCCCCGGGTCAAGATTGACCCTTTCTGCTATTGGTGACCTTGTTAACCTGATGAGCGTTATAGGGCCATTTTGGACCTCTTGTTTAAATGATCTAATCGGACAAACGTCCGAACCTCCATTTTCACGACTATCGCTGCAGTGTATGAACCTCCATTTTCATACATCCTAGGATATATTTTAAGCCTCACATTTAACAATTGTATGATTTATCAGCTTCATTGAAAGTCATACATACATGTACATACTTTCTACCTTTTGCATTAACACATGTTTTCAAATGTATTAACCCTTTTCCTTGCCTTTAAAAACTGACTTATGATTTCAAACATCACTTTATTCTGTAAAGTCTGAGCAGTGATCTCTGAAAATACACCAGATCCATACATGGTTGCCACATCTTTTTCACAAATGGTTATTTCATGTTTACTGATGTCGTTTCCCTATCTTTGCAGTTATTTAAGCATATAGTCATAAAATCCCATTTGATTGACATGATTTGTCCCCCCTCCCCACTTTCATACAAATATGATTATTTTCCACTGTTTCATGAAGATATTTTACTGCCAACCTCCATTTAAAAAGGAAATGGTCAAAAGTGCCAATTTCAAGTGCCTCTGGTTCCAAACAGACATAAATAAAACCATTCCGGCTAAAATCGTTTTGGCAGGGTGACAGGAAACATACATTTATGGCTATTTTATGCCTATTTTCTAGAAACATACATACAAGTGAACATTTATATTCCTTCAGAAGTTTTTAGGTTGATAATACTTATGTAATAGTACAAACATTTTATGGGTTTACTAGTTTACATGTTTAAAACGCTTGAATTTCTTATTGGTGTGGATCGTCTGTTGTCAATCTTTCAGACGTTTGATTTCAACTAAGCTTAAAGCAGCAGCTCAAAAAATGTGAAAATTTACAGAAAGAGACTATTATGTCCACCAAAACATGCATGTTTCATTTTTATTTCATGCTTTCATCTATATTGACATCACATTGTTGGTTTTTAGAAGCAGTGAGCCGGGAATTTAAATGTACTGTTAGTTGGCAAATTACAGAATACTTGCTGTTTAATCTTTTTCGTTTAAAATAAAACCATACATAGGATAAATAGGAGACAACAGTCAGATAACTTTGTCCGAAATTAAATTACTCTCTATTGAAAAAATATCTCCCTTGGTGACCTCATTGTCGGGCTTCATTTGAGAGCTAGATCTATTTTAAGAAGTAACTATAAATCTCTCCAGTAGCACAAGGAACCGACGTTGGTTGATGTGAAATTTCATAAAGATATGATAACTAGTGTGTTAGCTATGGTAAAATATGTGCTAAAAGTGTCCAAAACCAGAACCACATAATTTTTACTTTGGCCTTGTGTACCTCTGAAAAGTTTGACCTACCATTTAGTTTGCCTGTCTGTACTCTTTTCAGTGTTTTGTAATTTTAGCTTGTTTACACTGCAGCGGTAGTTGTTTTAAATATGTTGCTGGGCTTAGAAACATCTGATTTAGATTTATATGTGTCTTTGGTTGTAGCTGATGTATCTTCATGTAATTCTTTTATTTCTATGTTTTCTAGTTCAAAGGATGTGTTAAATATGTCATTAAATTCTTGCTCTAAAATACCGGCAACTTCTTGCAGAAATTCGTTCACATCAGCATATGAACTGCTTAGTAGCTCTGTGGTTAAACCGTGTTGCAAATTCACCAGTTTCAAGGCATTGAATTAAACTCTTGTAAACAATCCCATTAGATGTATGACTTATTACTCTCCAAGTGCCAAATAAACGCCTAGCCATGTAAAGGGAGCCAATAACCGGCATATATGGCAAAGATGTAGCCATAACTACGATGTTAACAATGAATTCAGATGAATTTGTTTACATCACGTGACCTTCATTGACAACTTTATCGGGGGAGTGATACCGGAACAGCCAAAATAAAAGTAGGCATTTATCATTGTTTATGGTATAATAAAATCTAATTTTTCTACTCTTTGTATACAGACACAAAATCGTGAGTCATGTTAGAATGCTATTTTTGTCACCGTCTTTAAATGCATAACCAATTTAAAAAAACGTATGGCCGCTACATTTTCCTGCACAGAAACATTATTTTTGTTTCAAAATTCTTTAAGATAATTGCTATGCAACATTGGAGCTCAAGGTCGGGTTTGTTAGCTTGGTTCTTAAATAAATATAAAAAGAAAAAAACAAAGCCGGAAAAAGCATAATCCCGACCTTGAGCTCCTATGCTATGCAGCAGTGATTTGAAAAATTTTCTTTTTACATTTTGGCGATACCTTATTTTAAAAGCACATCTTAGAGAGAGGACAAGGTACAATTCACTATATATGGTATATATTGAAAGGGTAAATCATTTTGCAACCAAAAAATAATGATGTTGTTAGAAAATGATTAACAAAACAATTTGCTGCCCATGTAAATTAACGTTAAAATGTTGTATGTGACGTCATTTAAGAGTGAAAAATGATATTGAAATACGTTTTCAGAATTTTATAGTTTTGTTTCTACTGTACGTACATGTACTTGGTCACTTTTACAGATCGATTATGAAATATTGTTAATCAAAATATGCAAGAAAGCTAGTACCAAAGTATCTTATCTGAAGGCCCCTGTTCCTGTATCCTGTTCCTGTATCGCTGGTCATACATGATAGGTATTCTTTTCGTGAACTTATAGAGCTACATGGCTTCCTTGATATGTTCTTGCATGCTACCAGTGCGGCATAACCCATGTGATACTGGGTGCAGATACTGTCCATAGAAATATAAAATAAAAAACATTGAAGCTGAAGACATAAGGCTCCCTTATCATCACAATATTATAACCACCAATAAGGGAGACTGGTTCATTGCCTATGGTCTATAAATAGTGTGGTACACACTGTTATTAAACATTCAAGGTGGAAATTCACATTTTCAAAGTATGAAAACCCCATCTACATGTATTAGAAATATATTTCATAAAATATCTGGGTTGAAACTGCTTGTGTTTTTTTAGCTCACCTGAGCTGGCTCAGGGTGAGCTATTAGGATCGATGAATGTCCGTCGTCCGTCGTCCGTCCACATTTAGTTTGTTAACGCTCTAGTGGTCACATTTTTTCCTCAATTGTCACGAAACTTGGTCAGGATGTTTGTCCCAGTAATTACTCGGACGAGTTCGAATATGGGTCATCTCGGATGAAAAACTAGGTCACATGACCCAAAAATAGAAAAATCTTGTTAAGGCTCTAGAGGCTACTGTTTCAGTCCAAATATCCTGGCAATTTGTCAGAAAGGTTGTTTGGTTGATTTCTAGCTCAAGTTTTAATATGGGTCACCTGGGGTCAAAAACTAGGTCACACAGCCCAAATATGGAAAAACCTTGTTAACACTCTAGAGGTAACATTTTCAGCCCAAATATCCTGGAAATTTGTCAGAAAGGTTGTTAAGATGATTTCTAGCCCAAGTTCGAATATGGGTCATCTGGGGTCAAAAATTAGGTCACAGCCCAAATATGGAAAAACCTTGTTAACACTCTAGATGTTACATTTTCAGCCCAGATATCCTTGAAATTTGTCAGAAAGGTTGTTTTGATGATTTCTAGTTTTAATAGTGTGTTGTTTATTGAACACCTCAATCGCTAATTTTATTGCAGTATTTTAACACCATAAGATTGATTTGTAATCAGTACACATCTTGGATCTCTCTATGGTAAGGCCAGAGTTTTTATATATTTAGTTTGGTTTATGCGACTGCCTGTCCTATTTTTTGAAAAGGTAGAATAACAATGACATTATGAACTGACATTTTATTTGTATTATTTCCGCTGTTCCGACTTCACAGACTAGTTAATGAAGTGTCAGAATAGTAGGGATATATAATTGAAAGTAATTATTTTAAAGTGTTTATTTTGTTCGAAAATGACGGGTGCAGTAGACTGATGTTCATTATGTGCTCTGTTCAATACAGTAGGAAAAGTCCTTCATACTCAACATTTTAGAAAACTTCCCATAAACCAAGCAATATAAAAACTCTGGCCTAAAATTGGCACTTATAAAGTTTTAAATAGCGATGATGCAATACATGTTCTTGACCCCTAGTTGAACTTCCATGTTAAAGAATGTAGTTGTAATTTTTACATTCACATCTATCACTTTGGAAAGTACCATAAATTGTTAAAAAAATGAACAGCTCACAGTGCAGATCATGATCAGACAGGAAAAAATTGAATAGCTCACAGTGCAGATCATGATCAGACAGCAAAATAATGAATAGCTTACAGTGCAGATCATGATCAGACAGCAAAATAATGAATAGCTTACAGTGCAGATCATGATCAGACAGCAAAATAATGAATAGCTTACAGTGTAGATCATGATCAGACAGCAAAATAACGAATAGCTTACAGTGCAGATCATGATCAGACAGCAAAATAATGAATAGCTTACAATGCAGATCATGATCAGACAGCAAAATAATGAAAGTGCAGATCATGATCAGACAGCAAAATAATGCATAGCAAACAGTGCAGACCATGATCAGACAGCTAAATAATGAAAGTGCAGATCATGATCAGACAGCTAAATAATGCATAGCAAACAGTGCAGATCATGATCAGACAGCAAAAAATAAATAGCTGACAGTGCAGATCATGACCAGCCAACATACAATGAATAGCTTACAGTGCAGATTATGATCAGACAGCAAAACAATGAACAGCAAACAGTGCAGATCATGATCAGACAGCAAAAAATAAATAGCTGACAGTGCAGATCATGACCAGCCAACATACAATGAATAGCTTACAGTGCAGATTATGATCAGACAGCAAAACAATGAATAGCCAACAGTGCAGATCATGATCAGACAGCAAAATAATGAGGCATAGAGCTTAGATATTCAGCATGTGGCAATAATTGACTCTCTACCAAGATTGTTCAAATCATCACCAGGGGTGGGGGGGATCTTTTGATTTTACATAAGCTTATTGAGAGGATATCATGAGCCAAAGGTAAAAATTGATCCTTTCTGCCTTTAATAACCTTTTATTTTTGCCACTGGTAGACAGGTGAGCGATACAGGGCCATCATGGCCCTCTTGTTAAGTACTAATATTCCATGCCAATGAAATTTTCTCTGCCCTGAATTGTGTCAGGGTGGGATTGTCTTAATTTTCCATCTCAAATTCATTTTACTTTAGATAATCCCACCCTGACACCATCTACTTAAAACTCTGTCTTAATTTTCCATC
This sequence comes from Saxidomus purpurata, assembly GCA_022818135.1. Lineage (NCBI taxonomy): Eukaryota > Metazoa > Mollusca > Bivalvia > Venerida > Veneridae > Saxidomus > Saxidomus purpurata. The sequence continues at coordinate 19,134,390 of JAFMSR010000007.1, forward strand.
TCAAAACCACCATGATTTTTCAGTTTCTAGTTGAAAAACATCCTTACTCAGCTCCCTGATCACGTTAGAATTCCATCTGGCTTTTTCATTCTGGTAGGGTCAGTATGACCCTCTTGTTCATACTCCTCTGTGTCCGCACTATTTCCCAACAGTCTCGGACTGGAATTCAACAGATATTCGCGGGAATAATCATTAGCAAGAGGGGACGGGCTTGTTTTGATTGAATGATTTTTCATTGAATGAGGCCCTCCCATTGAACCAAAACATGGTAAAACTATGTCAAATATCGGATTATGGCCACCTTTCTCACAAAAAGCTTGTGTCGGCGAGGGGATTGGCCATATCAATGTGTCTTTTGTTTGTCTACAGCTTTGTCATTGTTTACCTTGTAATTGATAAGTTTAGCTTCCATTCAAACACAGTGTAGCATTTTCATAGACTTGAAAACTTAACAATCGCTGTAGTTTTGCTTAGTTTTCTGCGACCCTGTTTTTTATACTGTAAAGTGGCTAATTGTACCCCGGTTAGCGACATAAGGCTGTCAACGCCTGTCATCATGGCCCTCTTGTATGAATTATGATTTGAGAGTTGTGTTAAGTGTGTACATGTACATGATCAGTAAATTGATTGGGACATTAAATATTTGAAATGTATTCAATGAAGTTCATTTTGTAATTTTACTGTGAATTGAACTCGATTATTTCTTTCCTACTTTGAAAATGAAAAGAAACGCAAGAATTCATTTAATTATAAAATATGTATAAAAAACAGACTTATTTAGACATGATATAGAATAGGGGTTTAATTCAAGACTTTTCAAAATTTGGTTAACTGGCAGTTGGTTTACACACTCGCATAGAGAACACCATGCCATTATTTGATTTTAACAAGTAACATGAATGTTCATGTCTCCATACTCCAGTTAGTGCAACACACAACAAAAGTTAAATCGTCATAATGTACCAATTTAAAAAAGCTTGTTGACATATTGACTATTGTTTAAGACTATATGGAAGAATGGAAAGACAGCGTGTGAAAACGCAGAGGATCTGATGAAACTTTCTCAGGACTGCATTGACGATTTTGACTTGAAGATAGTGAACTCAAATGTCATATTGGCAAAACTTAGAGTAAGACTATTTATATTTGTTAAATGAAGTTAAGAATGCATTAAATGACTGAGAAAAAGCTAAAGCCGTATGGCATACTGTTTGCCACATTTCATTTAATTTGGACAACTTGTTAACACTCTGGAAGACACATTTTATACTCAATTGTCATGAACTTTTCAATGTCAAGATTAAGTGTTGGTCACCTGGAATCATGTCTAGGTCACCTAGAAAATATTTGTTAATACTCTAGTAGTAACATTTTATAGGCAATATCATTTTACAGTCAATAATCTAAATTTGTCAGAATGTTTGTCTTGTCAATTGTTTAATGTTGAGTTTCTGTCATTTTGGTCGTAGGTCATGAACTGAGATGAGCGATACAGGGCCATCGTTGCCCTCTTGTTTAATTATTAGAATTATCTAATTATTCTTTGTTTAATTTAAATTTAACAGGAAATGATGAATAGCAACATTATAGAAAGATGGAGAACATCGTCTCACGATGAGCAGATCAAGCCAAAATGCGAAATGTGTTTGGTTTATGAAGCAGGTATTTGTGTAGCAATATATATTTTAGCCCAGCAGAGCACGGTGTGCTCAAAAGTAAGTAATTTTGATCGCCCATCGTCTGTTGTCTGTCTGTCAATACTTGCCTTGTTAACACATTTACCTTTTATCATTCCGGGTATATTCTTCATGAAAATTAGTAAATTTTTATCTTAATAATTTCTAGATCAAGTTTGAATCTGGGTACCTGGGGTCTAAATTTAGGTTTCACAGTCAAATCAAAGAAAACCTTGTTAACCATTTAGATGCCTATTTGATATCCGCTCTTCGTGATAATTTGTCAGAATGTGTTTCCAAATGATTTTTTGTCAGGTTTGAAACTAGGTTACTTGGGGATAAAAACTAGGTCACTCTAACAAATCAAATGAAAATTTGTTAGCAGTCTGGAGGCCACATTAAATGCACAATCGTCATGAACTTTAGTCTAAGTGTTTGTCTTGATGTTTCTTGGTCATTATTGAATGTTAATTACATGGGATTAATAACTAGGTCACCAGGTCATCTCCAAGGAAAACCTTGTTGATACTCTAGATCTCACATTTTATAGCCAATCATCATGTAAATTGGTCAGAATGTTTGTCTTGTCAAGGTCAAACTGAATGTTTGTGTTTATGATATATCGTTTAAGATTGTATTTGGGTTCATAGAGAGGTCTTAGGTGAGCAATATAGGACCGTTTTGGCCCTCTTGTTTTAAAGGTAGTCAATTACTTTTAAGCAACATTTTATGACAATTTTTTACTTTTTGTATATTCTGTTCGAGATTTATTTGATGAACAAAAAGACCCATTACATAGACTTAGATCCCTATCAGAAATTTACATTTTATTAACTTTTATAAAATTTTGTTATTACTCCCCTTTAATATGAAAGTATTTAAAACGTTGAGTATTTCTTTTTTATTTCAATATAATTTCTACTTTTACATATGAATTGGATAGATATACAAATATTTTAACATTCTGAACCAAGATGCAAGTTGAAAACTACGTGCAGCTTCTGAACTCATTTATTTCCAATCTATTTTGGGTGCGCACCCAATATAGGTATAGGGAGGTAATAATAATTTTTCAAACTTGAATTTCTAATGAAATCCATCTAAATATATAACTTTTAATGCAAATATTTCACAAATATAATACAGTAGGTTTTATATTTATATCTTTCCTTCGGCAAAGTATGTGTATCAATTTTTTTTATGATAGAATAACTCTATCTTGGTTGGGCAACCAGGATAGGGAAATCAAATTTTAAAAATATCTCCAGTGAAAATCTTATATTACAAATATAGTTTTTTAATTATTTCGCACTCAAATTGTCAGGAGTGTAAGACTTTTTGTGTGATATTTTGAATGATCATTAAAGTTCAAGATTACAGTGACAGTTACATTTTTTATGAAGCCTAAAAGAAGTAACTGAAAGTAAAACGTAATGGCACTGACTCTACTTAAATCCTAAACTCAGTTTATTTAGATTATTGTTAAGTTCCCCCAAACATCTTTACAAAAGGGCACCCCATCAAGAAAAATTGACAGAAATGACACATGTTTGTTAAAGGAAACAATACAGCTTATTTAATACTTTATGATATGTTAGTTTGAAGTAATCTGTATATAGAGATAAGACTATTCAGTTCATGTAAGTTGTATATTTTAAAAAGAATGCTTAGCAAAAGTATAATGGCCAGATGTGTGCACTTCTGGGTGCTGTGGGGTTCGTTTTGGGGAGGCTGCGTTTTTGGTACGTGGCATTCCCTGTTTGATATTATTTTTGTTTTTACATAAGGAGTGTAAGATTTTGACTTAAACAGCACCCATCTCTGCAATTCATTTGAAAGGAATAAATCCTTCACATATTTTTAAATACATGTGTTCATAAAGTTTCAACGAAAGGTCCATCAAATATATGCAACTCACGCTTGTGGTTTACAGGTGTCTATTTGAAATGTAAGGGGTGTAAGATTTATTTCATAAATGCTTCTGACCTTCTATTTCTGTATCTATTTTCTAGAAATCTCTGCAGATAATTCCAGTTTTGCCTACTGGGCCTTAGCAGGACCTAATTGAATATTGTAAATATTGAAGAAGGTATAATTCAAGAGAAAATTTTAAAGATATATAATTATTTCATTTGTTACATTGCATAATTTTATGAATAGTAATGAGTTAGCACAAATTCTTTTGGAAGAAGCTTAGTTTAATCAATGATTCTTGATTTAGAGAGCAAAATAAAATACATTTCTAATTCATGTTAGTGCTTGAATATTACTTTGTAAAAACGTTAAAATCTTACAGTCCTTATATTATATTGTAATGAGCCACACCAAAACTGTACTGTGCATGAACATGATTTCATATTTCATATCAATATTTGCATTAATTCTGCTCATTTGAGCTCATTCTTAAACATATTTATAATTACTTTTGATTAAGAAGAGAATGCTTAAATTATTGAATGTTTGTAACTCTTTTCTAGCATTTCATCCTAAGAATCTTTTTTTGAAAACTTTTGGCATCACATGTTAGAAAATATGGCCTTATTAACACAAAAATCACAAAAACAAATTTTGGAGAAAGTAACACTCAAATCTTATTTCTTTCAAAGCACACTCTCAAAGCATTAACATTGATTTAATGAAATACAGAAAGACGGCATGACAATTATGCCATTCTAGAGCACAGAGACATGGTACCTGTGTGTGTATTCATTTGTACTTTTTGTTGCAATTTCCTAAAATAAAATTGAAATTGAAGCAAATTTACTTCTTTTTTCCTTGTAGAACTTTGGTTTTAACAATTTCAATGTATCTTGATATTGCCAGAATAAGTAAAATTCATATCCACAGACCACAATACTGGGGTTAAACAAAGCAAAGGTTAGAACATTCAAAACTCAGTATTTCGTTGGACATTGCCCTTTTTAAATACCATTGTTTAGTGTCAGAACAATAAATGAGACTGCCTCTGTGTTCAAGTGGTGAACGTTGCCTTCTTGGATTCACATAACTTCTCCCTGATTTAATGGTCATGGGTTCGAACCCCGCCTCCGACTTAACTCTTTATGTAAAATAGTTATTAGTTTCTTATTGAGAGTCTAGAACTCGGCCTAAACTTCTTGTCTGTAAAAAATAGAAATTGTTCAAATCTGCCTTAACTCAAAAGTAAACATAAACGTATAAAATAGAAATTTTGAAAATGCGTTGCCAGTCTATTTATATTTGCATCTCAAACACTTATTGTTAAAATGTGAATGACGCATTGGTTACTTGTAATCTCACCTGACAATGTGCAAAACCATGCAGGGTCACGCTTAACATCATTAATTCATTGGTCTTATAAGTCAGACCATCTAATCCCCTTATATTAAAGGAATATCATGAATATTTTAAACTTATATTCAAACCATGCCGGCTCAAGGTTAAAGTCACATTTTGGAGACTATTTCTCTTTAACCCTGGTCAAAACATTTATCAAATTTAGACGATGGTCAAATATTTGTCTTCAAGTGACGGACTAAACAGTCAATGTAAACGACTCAAGGTTAAGGTTATGTTTTCAGGTAAATGCTATGATATTAACGTCTTTGTTCTTAAAATATTCAGGTATTTAGACTTTAATGTTCTCCAAATCAAGGCCAGGAGTGTATTTTGTTTTCTATTACTTTTGTTTTCTATTCTGCAACTCATGACCCACTTACCGGATTTCGAAATGGCATGATGTATGTTCTTTATAATGATTTTCATAATTCAGACATGTGACAATGCGCATGTGTAGGGATAATGTATCTTAATGACATTCAGTGATACTCTTAATTGTAGTTTCATTTTTTTCAGTGCAGGACCAACTTTTAACGCATGGCTGTAATTGCAGATGTAATTTGAAGGTATGTGTTGCCTGTATGAGGAATGCCTACCTCAATCCAATCCGATGCCACTCTTGTGATACATATTTAAAACCAATAATAGGTGAGTCTTTTTAGAAATTCTGCTAGTGAGATACCAACTGTTATCAAAGGACAATAAATATTCATTCTCTGCACACAATGGTTCTTAGATTAAAGCATCAACGAAAAATACAAAGCAGATGAATCAGGCTGTACGCCACTTTGATCATGCATTTTAGAGCAAAGATCTTCCAAAACATTGACATGTATTTTGTTGAATTTTTACACAATGACAGAGGGCATTTAGAGAAAGTTCATAGTACAAGAACATCAACTCTTCTTTGCATGGTATTTAAATTATTCCCCCTTTTAAAAATCCTTGTCTCGAGAATACCTCTACAGATACAGAAGGGAATTAATTCAACTATTCAGAAAGATACTTATCGGTTACTTGAATGACTCTCTATAAAGGTTGTTGAAAATATTTTGAATCATTAAAATGAAGTTGATACAATGTTTCTCGGGTAAAGGCAAATTTTAGATCGACCTTTTGAAGAAAAGGGGAACTATCCTACTTGCCTCGGCGTCGGCGTTGGTGTCACACCTTGGTTAAGTTGTTTGTACCACCCCCCTTAATTTCAAAACCATTACATGTATTGCTTTGAAACTTACTATACTTGTTAACCATCAGAACCTCCATCAACAGACAATAGTACATAACTCGGTCAAGGTTTTTGTCAGAATTATGGCCCTTTTTCGACTTAGGAAGTGCATTGAGCTTGGTCAAATGTTTCGTACCACCCCACTTTATTTCAAAACCATTACAGATATTGCTTTGAAACGTATATACTTATTTACCATCATTAGCTCCATCCACTGACAAGAGTACAAAACTCTGTGGAGGTTTTTGTCAGAATAATGCTCCTTTTACGACTTAGAAAATACATTGAATATGGATAAAATCCACTTATTGACTAAACCCTTGAGATGTTGCTTTGAAACTTTGAATACTTGTTTGCATCAATACCCCCGGCTGTAGACAAGAGAAGGTAGCTCTCTCAATGATTAAAAAAACAATTAAGGCTCTTTATTGACTTAGAATCTCGGTTAAATGGTTATTACTAGTCCACTTTTTGACTACACTGCTGAAGATTACACTTTGAAAGTTGTAATACTTGTTTACTATCCTGATCCCCAAACATAGGCAGGGAAAGGTATCTCCATCAAGGATTTCATTTGAACTATGGCCCTTATCGACTAAGAAACAAGTTGGTATATTCATTATTGTCAACTTGTTGACTTAACCATTTGAGATATTTCTTTAAAAGTTCTTAATTCTTCCAAAAGAATACTTACATGTATGTATAACCTAGTTTGGATAATGTGACAGTGACGTCACAGATATATGTGTACACAAAAGTTTACAAGCATTGCGTAAACAGGTAGAGCATGTATATAGGAATGAGATATAAGCTTTAAAATACATGAACATACGATAGAACGTGGCGATGGCGCAGTGGGTAGGGCGCTGGGAGTCTGACTGGTTTAATCCTCATCGAAGCTTATTTTGTTTTCTTTCAATTATTTCAGTATTACTCCAGGCAAATTTTAATTGTGTAGATATATGTTTTTTTCAATCTTTTTAGACAAACAAAAAACAGTAAATGAAAGTAAAATGACTAAAACTTTGAAAGATTTTGTATCCATTTCAAGCACGAGCATTTCGTGCTTATTGGCATCTCGTGTAATGGAATATGTGCATTGAACTAGTATTACCAAAATTACGATGATTTGTTCAAGACAATTCTTCAGCAAGTAATGAAGATACATTGTGTCTTTAAACTGTTGCTGTTTGATGAATTGTTAAATGAAGGCAAAATTTGATCTTCATTTGATTGTTTAATTTGTTCTAAGTACAATCAGAAAAAACTACAACTGTCACAAGAGTGACCAATTATACCCCCACAATACAGCTTTGTGACAGAAGTATGGCAACCATAAAAAAGGAATGGCCACAAGGACATAGAGTTGAGTTATTATACAATAACTTGTGTAAATGTATTGTTGTAATAGCAAAAATACCTTTTTAGTAACAGTGACCTTGACCTTGACCCTAGTGACCTTGACCCCCAAATTATTTTTTTTGCTTAAAACAATCTAAAAACTAAAAATAAATAAAAATCTATTTTTAGTAACAGTGACCTTGACCTTGGCCCTAGTCACCCCAAATGCAATCCCAAGCGGCGTCTCCACGCAAGCTACCTACAGACCAAGTTTCATTGAAATCGGTCAAGCCTTTCATGAGTTATCATCCGGAAACTGTTTTACAGTTCCGAGTCACTGTGACCTTGACCTTTGACCTACTGACCCCAAAGTCGAACTTGAGCTGTATTTCATAAAGTTGCACGTGTGTACCAAAAAATATTCAAAAGGGTAAAGTCGTTCATGAGTTATCATCCGGAAACGAAAACCAACAGACCGACCGACCGACCAACCGACCGACCGACCGACCGACAAGCTCACTCCTATATACTCACCCCCCTCCCCCCAAACGTCGTTTTGTGGGGGTATAAAAACGAATTAAACTAATTATAAAAATAAACATATCAATGAAACAAAAACAAAGAAGAAATAAATCAAAACTATCTTACTGAAAAAAGAGAGTAAAAAATTGGATGTATATGTCCCTATATGAACTCCTGTTCTACACAACCAAAATAATTAGGAGCCGGAGTCGTTACCTATTGCGCTATAGTGAAAGCGACTATATACAATGTAAAATATAATATATATTGACATTAATTACGCCTAGTGCTCTTCTTTGTAATAAGATAACGTGTTTACCCGATAAAAGTAGACTCTTCTGTTGCGTCATTGTAAAATTATCCTAACCGGACAGTACCATCATGACACTTATCTGAAAGCAAGACAAAATAACTTTATAAAAAAGTTTCTTGATTAAATTTTGTACATTGCACTTAAAAATTCCTAGTTAAAGTCTTTTTGCATCTGGCATTGCCATATGCACATACATCTCTAATCACTTTAAGTATTTATTTAAAAACTTTGCTGTAGTATTCAGGGATATCAAATAATTAGTTTGATAACTCTTGACATAGTATCTTCCTGCTTATGGTCCTTGCTTATACAGATCCTTGGGTTTTTTTACTGACAAAGTTTTGTTATATAAGCAGGCACTGAAAAAAGACGAGCACGCTGTCCTACTGACAGCTGTTGTTATTTAACCTGATACAGAGCGCCAATGTGAGCTTTAAGGATACCGCTATGTCACAGTTTTGTATGTAGATTTTAACTTCGACATGAGCTGACCTTTCTTGACCTTTGGCTGAATTTATGTTTTTTCAAACGAGTTAACATTTGAACTACTGTGCAGTTATGCAAGTTTATTTCCGAAATGGCTATGACTGACCACCAATTTGAGATGGAAAAGTAATACCTTACCCCATACGACTATTTGGCATAAATCATTACTTCAGTTTGATTTTTTTCCATATCGATTTTTTTCAAACTGTTTAAAATCGTTCAACTTTGTGAAATGTATATCTTAGCATTTATTTTACATTTAAATTAATACCTCGGATTTTCGTATAGGTAGGCAAGTACCATGAGTTTAATCATTATCAAAGATGTTTATATTTCCCGTCTTATAAGTGAATATTATTTACAATTTGTATGTAGTTATCTTCCTGTATAGATGTACATTATAATTGTGTACTACACAGAATGACAGAAACTTTCCAGAAAAGATGAAAAATAATATTAAAGCCTCGTGATCACTCTAAATGTTGCTGATTGAATAAAGATACTTAAAGAATAACGACAGAGCTGACTATTATTAACTGTAAAACAAGGTTGACATACTCCATGACGTTCCTTTTTCAGAAAGTGTTCATTGTCGTATCATTGAAGTAATACTTCCCTGCATCTACAATTGTACTTCCAAATGAAGAAGCAATTATATGAGTTATCTGTTGAAATAAAGGCCATTATGTTTGTATATTAGTGATAGATATACTGTACGTACACATGTAATAGTAACATTGTGATCGCGGGACTTTCGTCTTTTGTTAAAATGTTTACAGACATGTTTTGTCATTATTGCACACAATATGTACATGTATACTGTATGCGGTAGTGTCCTTAGGCAGGAATGTTTAAAGTCCACATAAAAGTATTTTATATACATCAGTCCATGCTAACATTTCTTGTTCTTCGCAACAATGTATAAAACGTTTATTGTCGCACGTACGATACTGGTGGAGGTGGTACGGCTACGTGGTCTTATGGTAATACTTGTAGCCGCTGACGTAAACTCACTATAACCTTTCATAGTCCGAGAGTCATGGGTTCGACCATGCTACCGATCAGGTAAGAAAGACAGTAGTACTGGAATAATAAGGTAAACTACTCGCCTGTTTGAAATTTCCAACTTAAATTGTACTTCAGTTCAAATCAACTTCAAATGTCATTCAAACGACTAAATTGCAACAAGATGCCACTGCACTATATTAAATACGAAAGCTATTTAATCAGTTAACATGTAATACTTGTATATAAGCTCCGGGTTTGAAACCAAACCTGAGCACGAGATGTTAATGTTACAGTAGGTGTCGCAATGTTTGACGTTACGTCATTAAATTTTACTTTCCACTTTTTTCGATCGTTAGAAACAATCATCTTCATTGTTTGATAAAACATCAAACACCTATACATACAGAAGCTGGCTGTGTCCCCAGTTTATAGCTCTTAGGTCGTTGGTAAAATGCTTATGTCTAACTGCGCGTGTATGAATCAAACCTGCGTCCAAATAGTTAATGCAACAAAATTTAATTCTGTTTTTCCCGTAATTTAGAATAATCATACGGCTAATAAGAATTGAAATGAAAAAGTACATGTTTATTCCGAACGTGTTTCCTCAATGTATTTAAATTGATTGTTTTTCAAATGCACACATATAGAACATTTTGTGCTAAATAATTTCCTAACAGCGGGTCCGATTATCACTTGAATGCTGTTACACCAAAGGGTGGCATATTAAAATTGCACCGTCCGTCTGTCTGTCAGTCCGTCTGTCTGTCTGTCCATATGTGCGTCCGCCCTTATATTTTTCGTGTCCGGGCTGTAACTTTGTCATGCATTGAAAGATTTTTAAAAACAACTTGGCACAAATGTTCAGCACAACAATACGACGTGTCGCATGCAACACCAATGTCCCTACCTCAAAGGTCAAGGTCACACTAAGAGTTTGAAAGTAATAGAATCCTATATATATGCACACATTCATGTCCAGACTGTAATTTTATCATGCTTTAAGGATTTTAAAAGATTTTGGCACGAATGTTCAGCACATCCAGACGACGTGTCGCGTGCAAGTCCCATGTCCATATCTCAAAGTTCAAGGTCACACCAAGAGTTCGAAAGTAATAGAATCCTGTATACGGAAAAGGCAATATATATAATGAATTAGATAAAAATGACTTGATATGGCCTTAAGATAATGATTAAATTAACTAATTTAACTGTGCTATATATTTATACTCTTGGAGTTTGAAAGTTATAGAATCCTGTATATATACATACATTCGTGTCCGGACTGTAACTTTGTCATGCATTGAACGATTTTAAAATAACTTGACACAAATGTTCAGCACATCTAGACGATGTGTCGCATGCATGACCCACGTCCCTACCTTAAAGGTCAAGGTCACACTTAGAGTTTATAGGTAATGGAATCCTGTATATATACATACATTCGTGTCCGGACTGTAACTTTGTCATGCATTGAACGATTTTAAAATAACTTGACACAAATGTTCAGCACATCAAGACGATGTGTCGCATGCAAGACCCACTTCCCACTTAGAGTTTAAAGGTAATTGAATACTGTATGCATGGTAATTTTGTCATGCATGGAAGGATTTTACAATTGCATGGCATAATTGTTGAGCACATGGAAAGGACACAGACTGTGAGACACCTCTTTCGGGGGCATTCGTCACCACTTATGAGGGACAGCTAATGTTACATTCACCTACTGTTGATGCGAATGCAGTCACCGCCGTGATAAGTAACACTTGTCATGCTAGTAGCAAGTACTTCTGCATGCATTTTCAATCAGTGCAACTCATGATCAGCTCTTCGCCGTACGATATTCTTTTATTTCATAGGTATCACTCTTTGAAACATTATTTAGCTAGTGTTGATGCTGGTTTCAATATCATGCGTACATTCAGAGGGCAAACATGTATTTTCATAAATTTGTACAAAAAGTTTTCCGCATAACATGACGGAAAGTGCTTAGAATAGTTATGGAGAGATTCATTGACAAGTTTACGTACAGGGTTCACGTAGATGGGTATGTCTACAAGGAAAATGGTGTTGAAGCGTAACTTACATGTATCTAAACAACGATTTAAATAACACAAGAAAAACTGTGATAGCGGACCTAGAAACAAAACTTTCAAGCACATATTTTGAAATGGGATACGCAAATTAACTTTACAGACTTAATAACAGAGATAGAACAAATTTATATTCTAGGTTCGTGTTGAGCAAATACTTGACTATCTGAGTTGTGCATTTACAATTTACTGTTTCTCATTTCCAGTGTATTAATGAAAAGGTTTCAATAATCTTTACGCTCTCTCCGTTTTGTTTTTCATTCAGCGTTAATCAAAACAAAGTTAACGCAATATATTAATAAAATGTTCTACGCTATGTTCCGTTAAAGTGATTCTTAGAATATGCAATACTATTCCTACCTCTAACCTCAAAAAAGCGACTTTTATACTGTTTCCTATAGAAACTAAGTAAAATCAAAAGGCCGGGCCAATTTAACCAAAATGTCACTATTTGAACATTTTTGGTAGAGGTCAACTAGGCAATGATATTTGCCAATTGTTTATCTAAGTGCTAGACCTTGTGGTTTCAGAGAAGAATAATTTTTAGTTTTTTTTTCTAATTATACCTATTTTAAAACAATTGACTCCCAGGCATGGTCATTTTTTACCCAAGGGACATAGTTTGATCAATCTTTGCAGAGGTTCACTGGAAAGCACCACACACAAAATAGTTAAGCTCTAGGCCTTGTGGTTTCAAGTAAAAAATGTGATAACTGAACAATTTTTCCAACCTAATGTTTACTTTACTAATGATGCAGCAATTCAGAGATTACAAATGAGTTCTATCATGTGACATACATATGAAATATTACAAAATGATCATAAATGATTACTAACCAAGTCTACAATATAATGTTGAATAGAGAAAGTGGCAAAACAAACTAAATACAACATTCTCAGAAAGAAATTCCATTGTATGATGTCTGTTGTAATTTCTATGAATTTTTAGAGTATGGAAAACCATATTGCTATTTATAGCATTATATAAGCATCATTCTGTAAGGCAATATACTTTTTGATTGAGTACATTTGTACTGTTATGAAATAGTTTGTGTCAATGCTATTTTAACACAAACTGGTTTTCTATGTTTTTACATCATTTTAAGTATTAACATGGTTTATGTGGGTCTAAATTTAGACAATATTCGTAGAGTTTCGCTAGGCAATGCTACATGCTTAATATTTAAGCTCTATAGGCCGTGTAGTTTTAGAGAATAGGTTTTCCTATAAAAGCCAATGTTAAAACAAGTGACCTCGCTGAGCGGGGTCATTTTTTAACCTGGTGGTCATAATTTGAACAACCATGGAAGAGGTCCTCTAGGCAATGCCACATGCCAAATATCTAAGCCCAAGGCCTTCCTGTTCTTGAGGACAAGATTTTTAAAGTGTTTCCTATTTGTTGACATATCAAACAGAGTTCTGCATGGCATACAATTATTTGACCAACTATGAAAGGGCTTCATGCAATGAACAATCCTGCTAAGTTTCATCAACATTATCCCAGTGGTTTCAGAGGAAATGTCATTTGAAGGAAAATGTTGACGGACGTACGACGGACGCCAGACTGAATGCGATCCTAACAGCTCAATATGGCAGTTTCTGCCAGGGGAGGTAAAAACGCCAACTCCATTAAATGTGTCTAAGTACAAAAATAAAATAAACAACTTAAAAACATTTTCCAAAAAATAGGTTCTTTGCTAATATAGAAAACAAAATCAAAGATTTCATTACTAGTTATTGTAGAAACTTAAAAATGTAATGGAAAACTACAGATATCCCGACACAATACATTCAATTACTGAACGTTTGTGTATGCTGAATCTTCCCTTCAAAATGGAAATCTGCTCTTGTTTTACCTCTTTTTAAAAAGGGAGACAGAAATAGTCCTGGCAATTATCGTCCTATTTCTCTATTAAGCTGTTAAGGTAAACTTATGGAAAAATGTGTTTATAAACTTTATGTATATTTTTTTCGAAGCAAATAACCATATCTACGAAAAACAGTCTGGCTTTATTTCTGGGCATTCAGCATTTTATCAACTTATTGATCTATTTTCATCAACTAGCTCAATATTTTGACTCGAAAAACATGCATGTACTTCTGTGATATTTTGATATATCTAAGGCATTCGCCTTCAACTCTTTGTAGAAACGCGACCATTCTATCCTGTAAATTGCCAATTATTATTGTTTGGAAGCAACCACTTGTCCAACGAGAATAATATTACCAATTTTATTTACGTTCAAACATTTAAACTTAATTGCTCATTGCCTATTGTATATATATATTTTTTGACGAAGTAAACACCTCTACTAAATTGTCAGTATTATAGTTTAATGGTTGAGCCACAATTTAAGGGACATACCCTATAACTGATGTCGCAATAAGTAACCTAAAAACAAATAATACAATCTTTGAAAGTATTATAACTTAACCTAAAAGTTTCAGCTATACATTCCCAGTCATTATCGATAAAATCAGCGGTTTAAATTATACTGCAGTACCGTAAAACCATTAACTAATCTATGTAGAGTTGTTATTGTACAATTAATGGGTGGATGCCATTTATTACAGAAAGCCTCTATTTTGATTAATTGTGGTAAAATGAGGCATTTTTCGCCATAGGTTCTTCTTTGACATTGTATTTTTACATTTTACGTTCATTGAACACATAATATACGTTTCGAGAATATAAACTGCTAGATGTAGGGAGTGCCCCTTCAAGTTGTTAGAACGTGCTGCTCAACTTTTTTGTCATATATTTATTATACCCCCCGAAAACAACGTGTAAGGGGGGTATACTGGATTCAGCTTGTCTGTCCGTCTGTCTGTCTGTCTGTCCGTCCGTCCGTTCGTCCGTCCGTCCGTCCGTCCGTCCGTCCGCACGCATGATGGGTACCTTGGGTGGTAGGAGGTGTGACCTAAGACAATAGAAATCTATTGTCTTCGTTCTGTCTTTTGTCCCTTAGGTGGTCATTCTTTTGTTACTTAAGTGGTCACTCTATTGTTCAAGAACAATGGAAAGACCACCTAATACCACCTTCGCATGGGTGTCCGTCCGTCCGTCCGTCTGTAGACGGAATCTTGTGGACACCAGATCTCCAATACCCCTGGTTAGAATTTAATGATGCTTCACAGAAGTGATAAGTACAATGCCTAGTTGTGCATGGTCTAGGTTTCGGGTCTCTAGGTCAAAGGTCAAGGTCACAGGGGCTCGGATAAGAAAATCTTGTGGACGCTAAATCTCCAAAACCCCTGGTCAGAATTTAAAGATACTTCACACAATGATAAGAACAATACCTCGTTGTGCATGGTCTATGTTTCGGAGCTCTAGGTCAAAGGTCAAGGTCATAGGGGCTCGAGATGGCAAACTTTTGTGGACGCCAAATCTCCAAACCCCTAGTCAGAATTTTATGATGCTTCCTTGTAGTGATAAACACCATGCCTAGTTGTGCATGGTCCATGTTTCAGGTCACTAGATCAAAGGTCACAGGGGCTTGAGATAGTAAAATATTGTGCGCTTTTAATCTCCAAACCCGCCGGTCAAAATTTAATTATACTTCACAGAAGCCTTAAGTTATGCAGGTCCAATAATCAAAGCATCACATATTACATCAATTTTAAATACTGTGTCAGTGGGTTGTTCAGGGGGTATTCATCACCTTCAGTGATAGTTCTAGTTATTTCTATTTATTTGTGCATTGTGATATATAGTGTGAATACTATGTAAATACAATATTGGCAATTAAATATGTTTAAACTAATTAAACATTGAGATGCAATTCGGGCATGCTATTTCTCACCACTCACTGCCTAAAGATCAATGGAATTCCACATGAGTAATATAAGAACAAAACTTATCGCCTCTATTTTTAGCTTGGTACATGTAAATGTCTTTGCTGGAATTACTCGAAACATCTTGCATGTAAATTTTCTCCAAAGAGCAATCTCAACCATCAGCGTGCAGCACCGATATGCATTGCTCTTATACCTTTACTGTGTCAAGCTGATTGAAGCTGCTGGCAAATAGATAGAATAACAATGTCAAGGCAGTATCTGGGGGTATTCATCAACTTTAGTGATAACTTTAGTTTTTTTCCAATCTGCATAAAAGTTGTCAGAATGTTTTTGATAACTTTATATTGAGATTGTTTTCCTTGTATCAATCATAATGTAGGTACGGTCCCTTGTAACCCACTTGCTATGAAGATTTAATAAATTTCGAGGATTTGACCGCAAAACTGTAGTACCTTATACGAATAAAGAATGACTAACAACCGTTTTGTGAACGATTGAAACGCTTTATCTTATTTATTTGTATAGGTCACGACTGGGGAGCAATCCTTATTGCTGGAAATGATCCTGATGAAAAAGTTGCTACAGTCTTTAAGGAAGATGTTGCTGCAATAAAAACTGTTGTCACATCAAAGTGGCCTCTTGTAATTGGAATAAGGTAACTTTAGAAATTATGATCATCATCATTTGCTTTGCCACAAATTTAAACAATATTTATGCTCCCTGCATTTGGGAGTAAAAACTAGTTACGGCTTTGTCTGTCAATCCGTCCAAATACCTCTTGTCCGGAGCAAATTTGGAAAAGTATTAAAAGGAATGCCTTGACACTTCATACATTGGTTTAAAGGCATTAAGCTGAAGTTCGGGGACTAAAAACCATAGCTTTGGCTTTACCCATTTAAGCTCACCTGAGTACAAATTTCTGAAGGAAAGCTTCTGTGATCACCCTATGTCCGTCGTTGTCTGCCATCGATCATCGTCAACAATTTGCTGCAATCGAGTGCTCCTTCTAAACCACTTCACACAAGTTATAGAAACTCGGCAGGGATGTTGCTTGCATGAAGTTCTACCAAAGTTGTTCAAAGAATTCTATTTCATGCAAAGGAAAAACTTTAAAATTCTTCTCCTCAGAAGCCACAGGGCATAGAGCTTAGAAAGTTTGCATGTAAAATTGACACCGCCCGGGGGTCACTTAGTTTTAAAAAGGTTTATATAGGAAAAACTTTAAAAATCTTCTTCTCCAAAATCGCAAGGCATATATATCTGGCATGTAGGATTGTCTAGTGAGCCTTCACCAAGATTACTCAAATCATGGCATCTAGGTCAAAGTTGATTCCGATCTTTGGGTCACTTGAATTTACATAGGTTTCTATAGGAAAACTTTTAAAAATCTTCTTCTCGGAAACAACAATGTCTAGAGCTTAGATATTTGGTGTGTAACATTGTCTATAGGACTTGACTAAATGTATTCCAATCGTGCCGTAAGGAATAGTTTGGCCCCGCTTGGTGTCACTTGTTTTACATAGAATCATATACGAACACCTTTAAAAATCTTCTTCTCCGAAACCACAACGTCTATATTTGGTGTGTATAATCGGTGATATAGATACTGTTATTGTAGTTAAATGGGGGCTATACGTAAAGTGGGGCTTTGTAGAAATAATGCACGTTATCCCATCCTTCCCGTCCCAGCTTACACAAAGTCAAGTATTTATCTGAAACTTCATGTCGGAATTTTACCAAACGTGCTCTTCGGCATCCTTGCATTGACCCCTTTCAAAATAATGCTTTCAATCCAGTGCACACAGGGGGCATTGTTTCCAAAATAGGAAACAATCTTTAAATGTCCTCTTCTTTATTGCATTGTCCCGTTCCAAGAAATTGGAAATGGTTCCTGTACAGTGCACACAAGGGGCCTCTATTACTAAAATAAGAAGCAGCTTTACCTATAGTACTATATACCCTATTACAATAATTTCGAATACCACATTACTCTACATATTATATCTAGTTCCGTAAGTTATTGCTGTTTGATTTTATAATAAATGATGTTTATAATAATGATAATAACGACTTTATTTATAAAGTGGATAACAACATTTGGCTAAACCAATTTGCAATGTGATACACATTTTCGTACATAATTAAGGGAATATATATGAGTCAGCTTGTCAGTGTGTTGGTCGGTCAATTGATATCCGTGTCAGCTCCATATCTCTTGATCCCCTTTTTCATGAAACTTGGGTCGAATCTCCTTCTTATCAAGACGACGTATACATATAGGCCGTGGCTTATTATCCAGAAATTACAGTATCTCCTTAAACCTTTAAAAGATTTATCAAAACCATTTTGTAATGTTCAGATGATTAATATAGCACGCAAAACATATATTCTAACTGTACCAGCTAAGGTCAAGGTCAGAATCAAAGTTCATGAGACATTATGTCTCAAGCCTAGAGCTAGATATATTTTGCATAGAATCACTTAATAGTGGTATACGAAGGTTGTTCAATTTCTATCACTTAGGTCATAATTTGCCCTGCCCCCGGGTTTCCTTGTTATCCCCATCCAAGGAATATATTTATATATGAACATATTTATGACTGGGCGGTAACCCATGCATTGAGGGATTTTCAAAAAAACGCTGCAATGGTTTTACACCAAACTTGGAATAGAAAGTTTGCAATGAACATTGATACTGTATTAGAACTGTATTCAGCCATTAGAGCTAGCTATTTTAACCGATTGATGTCCATAGTCTGCCTGCCTTTTTGTCGTCGGCCTGTCGTCTGCTCACACTTAACTTTGTGTATGCACTAGACGTTACATTTTCTTTTCTTTTCTTTTTTTGCAATGTCAAAATATAATTCACATTCTTTGACATAATGTATGTCTTATAATGTATAAGAAGGAAATTTCACATGAAACTGTTAATAAATATAAAAATGAAAAAAGAAGAAACACCTTTATTTATGTTAATTCTGGAAAGAAGGAGCATCTTCTACATCTCTTATGAAATAAACCTGATACATTTGAACATAAGGTTATTATATAGAACAAACACGATTTTTAACACTGGGGTCACGACCGTACATCCTCATATGCCACCAGTGCTGGTTTTACCAGGAAGCGAACTCGAGAGTGACTCGATAAGTTACAAGCTTTCTTCACAATCAAGCTAAAATAAATTAGTATAAACTATAATGTATTGAAATTGTTTTTAATTAAATCATTAGATGTTTGTATCAGCTAGTGGTCCAGTTGAAATGAAAATGTTGTTGTTGTACCTGGTTGGCAATAGTGTAAGCCATTAAAAGGGCTTGACTTCAATAAGCCCAAGTCTGTTAAATCTTATGACTGTTTGCATGTTTATACTTGTTGTTTAGATAATATAAATAAAATATCATTTTATCACTATGATTTGCTTGGGAAACATACAATGTAGTTACAATGTAGTGTACTGTGAAGATGTCCTAGACATATTTTGCACATATCGCTTAAGGCATTGCACAGAGGTATTACCCCCAAGAACTTAGTAAATACCCAGAATTGTCGCCTGAATCTCTACCAAATGTGTTCAAATCATGGCCCAAGGGTCAAAATCAACCCTGCTCAGGGGTCACTTCTTTTGCATAGATTATTAAAGGAACACTTCAAAAAGCTCCTTCTAAAAAATGACAAAACCTAGAGCTTAGATTTTTGGAATGATAAATGTTTTAGTAGGCTTCTTTGAAATTTGTTCAAATCATGCCACCGGGGTTAAAATTGACCACACCCTCGGGATTGCTTGGT
The DNA here is from genome assembly GCA_022818135.1 of Saxidomus purpurata. Taxonomy (NCBI): domain Eukaryota; kingdom Metazoa; phylum Mollusca; class Bivalvia; order Venerida; family Veneridae; genus Saxidomus; species Saxidomus purpurata. The sequence goes on from JAFMSR010000007.1 coordinate 19,153,959, forward strand.
ATACATGTATATAGAGTTACAAAAAATGTAAAGGAAGAAAGTTAAACATATTGTTGCCTGAAACTGCATCGCCCAGAACATATGGCATTGACTGGTAGTCCTCTGCGAAGTTGGTTCACATTATGCCTAAAATTATGTTCAATAACTCGAGAACAATTGGGCATAGGAACCTCGGACTTCAAGGACAGGTTGATTTTTGCCAGTAGGTGATCTCTCTATCCCCCTCCCCACCTTGGCGAAGGGGATATGGTAATGGGTTCTATCCGTGTGTCCATTCGTAACATAATACAGTGATAAAGCACAACGAGGGATAGTGCAGTGCCTAAGAACCATCACTCTATCTTACCTACTTTTTTAATTATCCCCTTTGTAACATTTTCTTGATTTTTCTTGTCTGAGCATAAATCCAAAATTACTGAATGAAATTACTTGAAACCTAATACTATGAAAGAGCACAATGATAGAAAATGCAGTATCCAAAAACCTTATCTCTATCTTGCCTTATGTAGAAAGTGTCTCCTTTTATTGATCTATCTTATACAGAACATAATCTTGTCCGTAGCATAACTCTAAAAGTGCTGAAGGGATATACTTGCAACTGCATACAGTGATAGAGCACAATGATGGAAAGTACATACCAAAGAATAATAACTCTACCTTGCCTAATTATCCTCGCCAATTACTAATATTTTATTGAATTAGAACCTAAATCATATCCAGTCCTCTCACTTCAAATTTATTGGTCATAGAAAGAGCACTCGGCGGGGTGATGGCCATGTCTAACATTGCTCTTATTTATATTAAGGTTAGTGGGTCAAAGGTCAAAGTCAGATCTATTTTTTTCATTATATGGAGATCCATTAGGCCCTATTATCTTCAAACTCGATAGTGAGATTGGTATTAACCAGTAGATTACCTCTGGGGGATTATAGAATTTACATATAAACATGATTTATAAAACTACTAAAAACATTCTTCTTGTCAGAAACTCTAAAGCCTCGAGCTTGGTGTGAAGCATTGTAAGGTGGTCCTGTATCAACTTTGTACATTGCATGCCTCAGAGGTCATAACTGGTCCTGGCCTAGGATCATTTGTTTTATATAAACTTGTTATACCATTAGGCCTAGAACTTAGATATTTTGTATGAAGCATCACATAATGGTCCTCCACCCGAATTATTAATGCCCGAGTCTCCACTTGTTTATATAGACTTACATAAGTCCTAGAGCTTAGCTAGATAGTTTGTAGCTTTGCCTAGTAGTCTTCCTCATATATTGTTCAACATTGATAGACTTAATTTATAGACTTATAGGAGCTTAGAATATTTTTTGTCCAAAACTGTAAGCCGAAGTACATGTAAGTCGTAGATCTGAGATATTTAATTTGTAACATCGCCTAGTTGTCTACTACCAATGGTTTTCAAATCATGTCTCTGGCTCAAATTTGAACACTCACATGGAGTGATTATAATCATATTTTTAACATACTTTTCTTGTGTGTGGAAGTTGAACAATGTGTGCATTTCTGTAAATAAATTTCAATGTTTTTAGGGAAGGGGGTGGGGGGGGGGGTGCGTTTTATTTTGCACTTTTTTCATTGATGATCTTGAATTTGATACAAATGTATGTTTTTCAAAAACTACGTAGCCTTCACATTTTGAATGGTTTTACTAACTTTTCTAAGACCCTGATGTTGACCTTGTATAACGGCTAATGATATCCAGGAACGCGCTATAGCACAGTCTAGGCCCTCTTGTTTGACATGCTCCGGACAAACAATTTCAGATATAATGATAATAATGGGAGATACTTTAGAAATTGGTAAGAAGAGTTATGTTTGTTGATCACTGCAATTCCATTCAATGTACTCTTTCTGGGCAGCGTGAACTAATTCCCTTCAGTACTTTTTGAGTTTTTGAAAATGGGATATATCAAATACCAAGCACGGTACCAATATGTTTTTTTTTATAGACTGCACTTCCCTGCAATGTCCTCTGTCATTGCGTAAAAGTTCAACAAAATACATTAACGTCAATATAAAAGTCTATTGTTCTTGACGTAAAGAACTTCTGAATCACTACTTCACATATATGTGTAAAACGCCATTGTATGGATCACATTTAAACTTGGCTTAAACTGCATATACGTTAGTTACATTTTACCATTTAAGATAAGATCACAGTATTTATCAAGTACATTGTAGTATCTGTTTTTCAGTGAGTCGATGGTTAAAACTGTTTGCCCGGAAAAACCAGGAACCGACGAAGGCTTGAAAGATTGTCTGAAGAATATAATTGCTCATCTCAACGACAGCAAGGACATTAACACTATGTTAATTTACTATTCTGGCCATTATTATCCTGAAGCAGTTGAAAATAGGAATGGCCAGGGCTTTAAATTGGGTGGAGAAGATGAATATCTCACTTTAGTTGAGTTCCAATCAATGATCTTACCATTTTTGAAAGATTCAAGTGAGTGTAAAGGTTCAGTAGCATCACGGCGATTGATAGTTTTTCTTGACTGTTGTAAAGCACCTTCATTGTGTCCAACACCACCCGAGGAAATAGAACCACCGGCAGTAAAAGTGGAACAGCAGGCAAGTGCCTCACTGGCTAGTGATCAATCAGGGGATGCAGCACTGAAGTCTGGACGAACAAATTCTTCAAAACGTCTACCATTTCTAAATTTTTGTCGCTCTAGTAAGTACAGTATTCAGCAAATAAGTGCCTGCAGACAAAATGAAAAGACTGACTTTGATTTACGTGGAAGCGTTTTTAGAACATTCCTTGTTCAGGCATTAACCAGAAAAGCACTAAAAAACTCGTGTCGTATCAACGAAGATCGGAGTACTAACAAACTGGGTTCACATGTTCAAGAATGTAAAGACGAAGATTGTCGTATAGAAAAAAACGACTTTATTACAATGGAAGATTTAAGAAAGTATATTGCAAGCCATCTTAATAAGTACCCTGACAATCAACAGCCAGTGATAGATGCTAGTAATGTAGGTGAAGATGATGCAAAAATTGCCTATGCCATCAACTTTAGTGCTGATCTGGAGTTTACCTACAAGTTCAAAGATATAAGCAAGCCTGGAAAAGTTCCCCAACTAATGTTCAGTCACATTACGAATTTAAAAGCAGTCCTCTATGATCGTTTCTTTGGTGCGTATTTATATATATAATCTGTCTAGTTGGTCACCCCTACAAATTCAGGAGATTTTTTCGTTAATGTCCTTCTTTCTTTTTATATATATAATCTGTCTAGTTGGTCACCCCTACAAATTCAGGAGATTTTTTCGTTAATGTCCTTCTTTCTTTGTAATATCTAATGTTATTATCATTATTCAATTACATTTTGTCCGGAGCAGAAACTACTTGAAGAAATTAAACATTAATAGATGGCAAGTGAACTTGTGTCCATCACAAGAATGATTACGCTTGGACACTTGACAACTGAATTATCTCCCATTTACTACTTCGTCCGTTCAAGGCATAATTATCCAAATTGTATCCAGGGGTCACTTAATTTTACAAAGGCTTATGCAAGATAAATTTTAAAAGTCTTTTCTCTGAAACTACAAGGCCTAGAGAGCTGAGATATTTAGCACGTTACAATGCTTTGTGAAGCTCTTCCAATAATGTTCAAATAATGACCCCGAGTGAAAATTATTGACTCCGCCAATGGGCTAACTTCATTTCACTTAGGATTATAAAGGGAAAACTTAAAACATATTCTTGTCTAAAACAACAAAGCCCATCGCTTAGATATTTAGAATGTAACATGAATAGCAGACTTCTACGAAAATTATTCAAATCATGACCCCTAGGTAAAAACTGACCCTTTCTGCAACACGATTGTTGACCTAATATTATAGCCAGTGGTAGATAGGTAAACAATATAGGGCCATCTTGGTTATCTTGTGTACAAATGTATATATTCCCCTTCACCTGTTTGGAGAGCATATCTATTTTTAATCAACTTCTTCCCTTTTTTAGATTTAACAAACTCACATCAGGTATCGCAATTGACCAGCATGTCTATATTGGTGTGCATGTTAGAACGTTTTAATTGGAAATGCCTCCTTAATTATGTCTTCTTAGCTATGAAAAAGACTTGATTGTTCTAGTGAAATTAACCTGAAGATCTTAGAAAATGATCTGCAATTTATCAAGAATAAGCTTAAATAGCTGAATCATATATCACAAGAGGGCAAGAATATGGATGGGTAACTTATACTAAATTTAAAGTTATGCTGTGTGTACATAGGGAGTTTATATTTTTGTAGATGAAATTGAAAAGGAGCGGAAAGATCTTTTTCGACCGCCGGCAGACTTTGTTGATATATTGTGTATCAAAGTAGAGAGAGGACCAAAAAGAAAACATCTGGAAGAATTGGATACTTTGGAACAGATAACTGGAGCATGGAATTCAAAGAGGGAGTTGATAGTCTCTCTCAGGGAAATTTCTGAAATACGAAAAGGAAAAGTCGGTGTCTTTCTTAATGAAGGATGTTTATTCAGTTCAGTTCTGGAACGAAGCCTTTACGCGCAGGTAATAAACATTGTAATATCAAATATTTTATGGTTCTTATAAAGTATTTTTCTTCATATAATTTAAAATTTCAAGTTTTGTTCATATTTGTTTGTCAAAAGTACAGGTTGCTAACCTCTCCATATAAGCAAGTATGACAAGTTTTACCAAACAATAAGTTTCAACATTGTAGCCTGAATTGTTTTGAGACAAGAGTGTTCAGGCTAACATTATTTGATTAAAGACAAAGTCTTGGTCATCAAGGCTTAAAGTAGTTTTCCTGATACGGCTTAAATTCAAACTATTATCCAATAAGAATGTGTGCAGTGAGCAAGAACAATAATTCTTCCTTACCCTATTTTAAATTATCGTCCATTACGTTGTAATTTATGTTTGACTTGAAGATGGCGCAGGGGCATGTTTCTATATAACATGTGCATGGTAAACATCAGAGAACCCTTTTTTAAAACCCTGAAAAAACTACAGAATTAAAACATCTCAACATATGCACAGGTGTATTTTGTCATTTTCCGTTTCTATTAGTAGATAATTTGAATTTCTCGGGAGGAGCATAGAGGTCATACCACCAGAAAGAAAGGGTTGTAAACATTACTATCAAGCCAAGAATTCACTGTTAAGGGTAAAGAGACTCGCAATCACTACCTCTACATGTTTGTAGTTTGAATTTAGCTGTATCACCTTTTTGTTCATAAAAATAATTTATAAAATTAAATTTTTATTAGTAGTATATTACCAGTTTCTTAAGTTCCATCTTGTTTTTTTGTGATAATTAAATTTATACTTTTCTCACAACATTTATTATTTTCTGATGCTAATTTTTAAAATATTAAACCTGGTAACATATGCCAATTACAAAGGGCCACATGTTTATCAGTGAAATTAATGTCATATATGTTTATTTGTTCAACAGTTCTACCATGAATGTGTAATTTTTTGACAGTCCCCCCAAATGCCTATATTATCTCAACAGTGTTGATAATAACAAAATTCCACAACAATTTCATTTTTAGCCTTGCCTGTGTGTTTAACATTCTTCTTGAATACTTTTTGAATGTAACATTTTACAACTGAGAACAACAAGTGAGTAGCATGCATACACTTTATTGTAGTGAAAAGTCGTCTGTAAATGTTTACACTAATCATTTTAGCTACCTGGGATCTGGTAGACAAAACTATTTGTAACCATAGCTCCTCCGTCAATTAACTGACTACGGGGGTAGGAAATGTTGCCGGTTAAAATTACTCGTAGCTCTCATATTGCCGGGATTGACATATTACATTGTACAGATGATTTGATAGAACAGATGTGCATATTGTGATTTAGGGTCATAAGTCAAGGTTGCAGGTGCTGAAAATTGAAAACTTTCTCAACTCTATTTCTCCAAAACCCCTTGTATTTAAATCAAACTTTGCGGAAAACATCAGTTCAAAGTTTAGTTGTACATATTTACAACTATTGGGAGACCCACAGTTTCTAAACTTCATAGGATCATCGGGCTTATTGAGAAGATGATCACTATATTGTTTTGGGGTCAGCAGATTAAAGATCAACGTCACAATGACCAGAACTCGGACCGGCTTTCCGTCCGTAAATGCCCAGTAGACATTATGGGGTTCCGTAAATGCCCAGTAGACATTATGGGGTTAGGGTTTGAGTACAACTTAGCATTGTGAGGTTCTTTGAGTTCATTCAGTCATTATGGGGTTAAAAATGGTATTGTGGGTTTAATAATTTCATTGTGGGGTTGAAAAAGATCAAAGAAAGATCAGAGGGATAACCTCACAAAGTCCGTCTGGTAAGTACGTCCGTCCGTCTGTCTGTCTGTGCGTCCGCCCTTACATTTTATCGTGTCCGGGCTGTAACTTTGTCATGCATTGAAGGATTTTAAAATAACGTTTCAGCATATCAAGACGGTGTGTCCAGACAAGACCCATGTCCCTACCTTAAAGGTCAAGGTCACACTTAGAGTTTGAAGGTAATGAAATCTTCTATATACGACACTTTCGTGTCCGGACTGTAACTTTGTCATGCATTGATTGATTTTAAAATAACTTGGCACAAATGTTCAGCACATCAAGCCAAAGTGTTGCATGCATGACCCACGTCCCTACCTTAAAGGTCAAGGTCACACTTAGAGTTTATAGGTAATGGAATCCTGTATATATGCATACATTTGTGTCCGGACTGTAACTTTGTCATGCATTGAATGATTTTAAAATAACTTGGCACAAATGTTCAGCACATCAAAAGGACGTGTCGCATGTAAGACACACGTCCCTACCTCAAAGGTCAAGGTTACACTTAGTGTTTAAAAGTAATGGAATACTGTATGCATGGTAACGTCATGCATGGAAGGATTTTGAAATTACATGACACAATTATTGAGCACATGTAGAGTCCACAGACTGTGAGACACCTTTTTCGGGAGTATTTGTCACTTTTGAGGGACAGCTCTTGTTTCATGATAACGTGAGATCTATTATGACAGTATTCAAACTTCATAGGGTGATTGGTCTTTTTAAGTACATATATGAATCCTATTGATTTTCGGGTCAGCAGATCAAAGGTCAAAGTCACAGTAACCTGATCTTTGAATGTCGATGTTACATTGAGATCTATACTACCCACAGTCTTTAAACTTTGTAGTAGCGCACATTATAATTACATGTATGGGTTACTTTAGGATTTCCTACCCAAGTTAGTTACAAGGTTTGTAGGGGTGGTCTTACTGAAATTGTTTTTTGGTTCAAAACCGTTTAAAGGCTGTTTCGAGGACTATAAAATTACCCATCAATCCGTCAGCACTCGGTGTCCGTACTGTAACTTCTTTATGCATGGACTAATGCATAAATACCTTAACATAGTTGTTGCCCATAAACACAAGGATGTGTCTTGCACCAACTCAATGGTGCTACCTTGAAGGTCAATGTCACACTTTGGGCTCAAAACCTGTGATGTAGGATTACAGACCGGTATGTTTTGCTTGTTTTGAAACTCCTACATGCATAGACAGATTTTGAAATATTTCCATACAACTGTTTCTCGTACTCAACGGATGTGTCATGCACCACTACCGGGGAGCTATCTGGAATGTCAAGGTCACACTTGTGACACTTGTGAAACAGATTTACATACTAGTATTTTGTGTCAGGCCTGTAACTTCTTCATGCATTGTCAGATCTTGAAGGATTTTAATATGCCTTTACACAATTATTACCCATATGATGCTTGTTTGTCGTACACAACACCCATTCACCTGCTCCCTAGGTCAATGCCGTACTGAAAGGCTCGAACTATGTACGTAGTTGTTATATGGTAATATTTCCTGTCGGCTCTGTATCTTTTAAGTGCATGGATCAATTTCAATATCACACACAGTATTGTTACCCATATGATGAAGGTATGTTATACACAACACCCAGCCACCTACTCCCGTAGTCAAGATCACACTGAGGTATTTTACCTTGGTGTTCTATGGAGCTGTATCGATATTGCTATCCGTACACATAAACAAAAATAAATGAACTATGACATGCACGTTCTCCTTGGCATGTGTATTGTTTTATTGTTACCATACCATAAATGTGAAAATTGTACACCCTTCTTTATAGATTGCTCCAAACTACCGTAGTAAGGGAATTCGTAATTCATGGCAATACATCAACATGTTTTCTGGTACTTTGTAACTTGACTGTAATTTCTTTATATAAATTGTAATTTTGAATTACCTTCTCTCAGTTGTATCCTGTACAATGTACCTTGCCTCTTTCAGACCAATGTCATAGTCAAGGTCAAATGTCATGTTTCTATATCTAACTAACCTTTTTAAGTCTTTAAATGAACTTTTGAGTAAAAAGTTATCTCATTTATCCATATTTTATATTTAGCCACGATTTGTCTAAGTTCATCTTATTATGATGACAAAAGTCAAGGTCACTCTTTTGGTAAAAACTCAGTTGACTGCATCTCTAGAAACCCTTGAAGGATTTACATAAAACTTAAGTCATATGTTCACCTCGTCCCGTCATATCCGGTTGAGGACTTTCAACTGGATAGCAATACTCCATACACTAGTTTCCTTCGGGAAGGATGGGGGCTGGAGTGGATTATTCTTCTATTCTAGATCTGCACACAAGTTGCAATAACCCCATAACAAAATTGTTAAAGTAAATTTTAGTCTTTCAGAAATGTGACTCTATACGGTCGGGCATCACAAATCAAAGAAATTACTTATTATTTTACAGAGGTCAAATGATTCAAGTGGAATTTCCTTTAGTATAAAGAGTGAAAATTTCGAAACATTTATTGGAACATTGGGAGATTTACCAGAGTTACAATTGGAAATGGTCGAAGGGATACCTACGATTACACAAGAAAAGGTATCAATTTTTTTTTATCTTTTGAATGTCCAAGGTATTAACAGTTTAATTAATAATGACATCGTGCGTGATTATTATAGTGCTCTATCCCCATTTTGCAAAATAATGAGATGTATACGTCAATTTTTGTCGTGACAGATTTCGATCTTTCTGCGACAAAGCTCCATGTATCTTGAAATCAAAGATTTCCGGTAATGTTTTGCTCTACGTCCACTGTTTAAACACGCTGGTAACCATAATTTTGATTCATTACCAGAACTAAGAGCATTACAGAAGTAAATCAAGGCTTATCTGCCATGTGTTTGTCAGAGTTAGGGAAACTTTTTAAATCGAATCTGGACATAGACCATTTCCTTTATTGAGTCATGTAATGGATCAGATCACGTATTTTGTATGATTTGTTGTTATGTAAAGCATGTCCATGGTAACATCATTATACCCCCGAAACGAAGGATGGTCGGGCGGACGGGCGTTCGGTCCGTTGCATTTTCCGTGTCCGGAGGTACTGGTTTGAATTCAATACAATTTCAAATAAAGGTCAAGCACGTTGAGAGGAAGTTCAGTTCACAAGAACAATAACTCAATCTTGACTAATTACAGAGTAATAACCCTTTGTGTTTTTCCTTGTCCGGTGGATAACTTGGAAACTACTGGTTGGAATTCAACAATACTTCATACAATGGTCAAGCACAATGAGAGAAAGTGCAGTGTACATGAATAATAACTCTGTCTTGAGTACTAACAGACTAATTGCCCTTTTTACTTTTCCTTGTCCGAAGCATAACATGAAAACTACTGATTCAATACGACTTCATAAAATGGTCAAACACATTGAGAGGAAGCACAGTTCACAAGAACTATAACTCCAGCTTAAGTAATGACAAAGTGATTGCCCTTTATTACTTTCCTTGCCCGTAGCATAAATGGAAAACTACTTGTTAGAAATACATAAAACTTCATACATGTACAATCGTCAAACACAATAAGAGAAATTTCTGTGTTCAAGAATAATAACTATATCTTGCGTAATAACAAAGTTATAATCCTTTGCTACTTATCCGGAGCATAACTTGAAATCTACCGGTTCGAATTAAATACAACTTCATACAATGGTCAGGAACAATGAGAAGAAGTGCCGTGTACAAGAGTCATAATTCTATATTGACTAATTACAGAGTTTTTGCCCTTTGTCACTTTTCCTTGTGTTTCATTCAAATTGGTCAGAATGTATGTTTCAATGATTTCTTGGTCAAATTCGAATCTAGGTCAAATGGAGTCAAAATTATGTCACACGTTCAAATCAAAGAAAACCTTGTTAATACTCTTAACGTTACATTTAATATCCAACTTTCATAAACATTAGTCAGCATGTTTGCCTCAATGATATAAAGATCATTTCGACTCTGACTAGTCTTTGGGTCGAGAACTAGGTCTCAAAGTCAAAGAAAAACTTTGTTATTACCACAGAGGCCATAACTGATATTCAATCTTCATAACATTGGTCAAAAGTTTGTCAAAATTACTTCCAAATGTGTAAAACTGGGTTACTTGGGGTCATAAAAAGTTACAACATATCAAATTAAAAGATTGTTAACAGCCTGGAGTCCACATTTAATATACAATCTTCATGAAATTTATGTGCTTGTGTGAATCACCTTAGTAACTAGGTAGAGTCAAGGGAAAACCTTGTTGATTTTCTAGAAATTCGTTTCATAGCCAATCATGAAATAAATCAGAATGTTTGTCTTATCAATGTCGAACAGAAAGTTTGTGTTTATGTTATATAATTATGAAGGTTGAATTTCGGTCTCATTGGACCATTAATATGTCACATGTGAGTGATAAAGGGCCAAATTGGTCATCTTGTCTATATTGCTGGCATCAGTAAAATAGGATTATATTGGCACACCTGTAGGCTTCTTGAAAATAAGGTTGGGGTTTGTACTTAGCAATTTTATTTTAGGCTCAGGCCAATTATACGTTATATGTCAGACGTACCAAACTTTAAGAATATATAGCCTGGCACAAAGTGTCGGGGTGAACTATATGGATCGCTCACCGTCCGGCGTATGTCGTGTGTTGTGTGTCCGTTAACTATTTCTTACAAACGAAATCTCCTGTGAACCATTAAAACGTGGGCGTGATGTTCCTTTCACGAATCTCTATCACAGATGTTCAAATATTTCAAGTCCATGCAGAACTCTGGTTTTCATGGCATTGGAACGGAAAACAATAATAAATCGCCGAGTTCTTAGATACATGTACCGGAGACAATTGATTTTACATATGCTTATATTAAAGGAAAAACTTATGAAATCTTCTGAACTGAAACCAATAAACCTAGAACTTAGATACTTGGCATGTAGTAGTGCCTAGAGGACTTCTCCTAGGACTGCTAAAATCATAACATTCGGATCGAAATTGACCCCGTACAGGAGGATCACTTGATTTAAGATTGGTTTATACAAAAAAAAACCCAATAATCTTCTTTTGTGAAACCACAACTTTAGAGCTTTGACACTGTTGGCGATTTAAGTCTGCGGTGCCAAATTTTGACGTTTTATTTAAAAATTAATTGACGGTGTCTTAAATTGGTGCAAATCACATCAGCCGCCAAAAATGAAACATTGACATTCACTTAATCAAGGGAAGTTACTCTTAGATAACTCAAATTTTTAACTGAACAGTACTGCTATTAACGTATTAATGTGTGATAACAATGCTACACCGGAAATTTATACCAATTTGTGTACCATTAAAGACTGATTAATTTGGTGTTTCACAATTATACAGTTTACCATTTTTAAATTATTGGCGGTGGCTTATAACTGCGATGATATGTAATGACGGTGTTTAGATTTGGTGCAAAGGATGGTGACCGTTAATATTGCAAAAATGAAAACCCAGCCAAAAATAGTACTAATACAGTTTTTAACACATAACCTTGCTTTTTGGACTCCTACTAAGACTGTTCAAATCATGACCCCAGGGTCAAACTTGACATCGCCCGGGGGTTCACTTGATTTCATATTGGCTTTCATAGGAAAAACTTTACAAATCTTCTTCTCTGAAACCACAAGTCCTATCCCTTATGTGTTTAATATGATGCTTTGCTAATAGTGGTCAATATTAACCCTAAATGTGTACAACCTTCTTTATAGATTGCTCCAAACCGGTAGGACCGTCGTACTGCATGGCAGTACCTCATTAACTTGTTAGCTCAAATAAGTACTTTTGTGAGCACATGATCTCAGAATCGGCTATTGTAACAATTTCTTTAAAAGGCATCTCCTTAAACGCTTGACAGAAGTCAATATTTATGTAATTTCGCAGTTATGTGTCTGAGGTGACCTTCTTTGAAAGAATTTCCATTCCAAGCAGAAGTTGGGTTCCCAGAGCAAAATTGATCCCGCCCAGTGGTCTTTCATAGAGTAATAATATTATATGAAAATCTTTGAATATCCTCTTATCTCAAACCAAAAGGCATAGAGCCTCAATGTTTGGCAAATAACATTGCAAAATGGTCCTCTACCAAAGTTCAAGGCTCAAAACAGACCATGCTAAGAAGCTCACTTGATTTAACATTGAGATATATATAAATATATATAAAAATCTTTTCAAATCTTCTTATGTCAGACTTCAAGGTCCAGAACTTAGATATTTGGATTGAATCATTACCTTGTGGTCAATTACCAAGATTGCTTACATCATAGCCCAACTTTGCCACGCTCCGGCATAACTTTTAGCTCACCGGGAAAACAGTTTCAAAGTAAGCTATTGTGATCACTCACCGTCTATCGTACCTTGTTTGTTGTACGTTCGTTTACCATTATCTTCAAACGACATTTACCTAAAACCACTGAGCTAATTTTGACAAAACTTAAAAGGATTGATCTTTAGATCGTCTTCTATCAAAGTTGTATAAAGCATTTCATTCAATGCAGAACTCCGAATGCCATTAAACTCAAAATAAAACTTGTAAGTCTTCTTTTCAAACACCGACAGTCCCAGAGCTAATATAATCGACATAAAGTATTGTTTAGTAGACCTCTGTCAACCCTATTAAAATTATGACGTCAGGGTGGACGGGATCATTTGATTTTACATAGGCTAGTACATCTTTAAGGGAAAGCTTTCAAAATCTTTTTCTCTGAGCCAACAAGGCATAAAGCTTAGATAGTTAGTTTAAAGCATGACATTGTTGACCTCTTCAACAACTGGTCAAACGATGACCCCATATCAAAATTGACAATGCCCGGGGTTCACTTGATTTTACCTAGATTTCTGTAGGATTTTAAAAAATCGTTTTCTCTGTAGTCACCAGTCCTAGATTTTTGGCATGTAGCATTGCCTTTTTAATGTCTACCATGATTGCTATATCATAACCCCGGGTGAAAATTGACCGCACCTGGAAGTCATCCTATTTCCCATAGAGTTATACAGTGGAATATCCGACAACCGGACTTTCAAAATGCCGGAACCTTTAGAAAAACGGTTGATTTTCTTTGTCCCGGAAACTCCCATTCCTTTTTCAAAATACAAATGTAAAACGTACTTCTCAATACCGGAACTTCCAAAGTCCGAAAACCGAACAATATTTTCATCAATTTCAACCTATCAATACAAACATTCTTCTGATAAACCGGAAAAATAAAACAATTGGATCATGACTGTAGATGCCTGTGGCAAAATGTTAGTCTTGAACCGATTACCATTGTTTGGCCAGTTTATGGTTATCGATGTTTTGACACACCTGTCAATCAAATGATTCAGAGAACAATACAAGGTCATACTAAGATAATGAAACGAAATTAAAGAAATGATCAGCTGGTTATGATGTGATGCTTGACCAGCCGACTATTAATTATTTATTTAACCAAGCTATAAACATCAAATAAACAAATAGAAGAAATTTCATGTGTGCATAAGGTTATAAGACAATCATATTATGAGAAAATATTTACGCAACAGTAAATCAGAAAATAACATAGTCACGTATTTAGTTATCTAAACGAATTTCTAACTATATACCCCCAAACAGGTCCAAATCACCCGGACTTCTAAATTCTGGAAACTTCTAAAACCCTAACTTTTCTGCAGGTTACGTAGGTGTACGTTTTTTGAGTATCCACTATATAGGGGAAACTTCATTAATCGTCTTGTCTTAAACCACAAGGCCTAAAGCTTAGATAGTTGGGATGTAGTATTGTAAAGTGGACCTCTACCAAGATCGTTTAAATAAGAGTCCTTCTATTTTGATACTTTATAATTTGTATACAAATTTTGATTCCATTTTTTGTTAGTGCATACTTTTTCCCACTGTTAAAATTTACCGTATTCGCTGCAACAGCCATACTTTCGACACAACATTGAAAGCTTCAATATTTTATATTTTATTTTCACATTTGATTCATTTGTTTATTGGCTGCTGCAGAGTTTTCGAACTTTCGAGTTGCTGAAAACTGGTTACCTTAAATTGACATATTATAACTGTACATGCAATCCATGTTAAAGCTACAATTTATTACCCAAACAGCGTTACGGATAAGGTCACAGGAACTTTTGACCGTTGACCCGATTTAGAAAATAAGGCTTAAACTCACCCCAAATATATTGTGTTTCTTACTATTTTGAACCCTGTCGCGACACTACTTACATATGATACATGTTCATGCAGATCAATGTCATCAGTACGACCCCTGTGGTGACCCTATATTATCATTTGATACATATGTGTGTCGTTCTTTGTAATACGTACATGTTACGAGCCCAACATTGCATGTGCCTTGACGAATGAGGTCACAGTAAGGCTAAAAAAACAAAAATAATATCAAACAGGGAATGCCACGTACCAAAAACGCAGCCTCCCCAAAACGAACCCCACAGCACCCAGAAGCGCACACCATGCATAACTTAGACTTAAAACAATTTATCACCTATTTGTTTAATTAACTAGTTGACCCCTGTAGTGAACCTATGTCAACATATGAATATCTTTAAGTTCGAAGTATTCGCTGCTGTATTGAAGTTTTCGCTGCTGAAGCAAAAATTCTTCCGCAATCAAAAAAAAAAAGAATAAAAATGTGAATATAAAATATGAAGTATCATATGTGAAATCGCAGAATGTGAAATAATTGTAACTATGTATGATTCGGGCTTCTATGACATTTAAATCCTTATTTAACGGTCCTATTGATTGAAAAAATTTCTTTTTATCATTTGAATATTATTCGTCAGCAAATGCAAATTTGACAATTTTTAACGAAAAATACTGAGTGGTTACCTGTCCGTAAGTCCATAAAGTTCTCAAAAACACACCTGTACGGAAAGTGACGATAATATTTCCGGAAACCTACGAGCGGCAGTTTCGGAATCGCTAGCCTGGAGTGACGTCATTTGCAGTACAATCGTGTCCGATAACAGGTAATCTAACAACAACGAAAGCGATAATTTCATCTTATTAGGCATCTTCAGAGTGTAGAGATGAAGATATTTTGAGCCCGTAGCGTATTGAACGAAGTCCGTGTAATGTTATAAGATTATTTAATTAAAGTATAAAAATACAGCAGTTATGTCGAGTTTTTTTCATATGCAAATGACACCAACTTCTGTTTCTGTTTGTTTCTATCAAAATGAAATCTATGTGTCATTCTTAAATGTGTAAGAAAAGTACCATGCAAATGTATCGAAACGATCTAAATGTACGCATGCACGTGAGTTACAAACTATAGACATATGGACGATATTATATTTCCATTGATGATGAATGCTCGATCTAATTACACTATCTAAAATGATGAGCTTGATTTTCCATGACACGTTTTCTTGTGGGTAGTATAAAGAATTAGATTTACAATTGAATTAAGAATGTAAATCAAAATAGGTTACATGATTTTTTTGGCTAAAAACAATTCTGACGCAAATCTTTTTTAAAACTCTTTATAATTAAAATCGCGATATCTACCTAAATACATAATGTACGTGTCAAATTTCACTTTAAGAAAAATATTCAAGTTTTATATAGATCTATTTATGTTTTTCAAGATTGAAACTTGAAAACAAATATAATGGTTTGGAACATGGTGGGGGTAAGAGTGAGGTTGGGTGCGCACCATAAACCGGTTTAAGCTCCCCAGTGGTGTTTTTGCCACTGACCGTTCCAAGGCGGTGCCCCACTGTGTTCCGTTAGTTGTTCGTTTTGTCCTCGTGTGTTTGCTTTGTATGCTTGTGTGTGTTGGTAGTGTATGTTTGTGTGTGTACATGATTGTGTGTGTGTGTGTGTGTTGTGAGTGTGTGTGTGTGCGTGTGTGCGTGTGTGTGTGTGTGTGTGTTGGTGGTGTGCACTTCTGGGTGCTGTGGGGCTCGTTTTGGGGAGGCTGCGTTTTTGGTACGTGGCATTCCCTGTTTGATATTATTTTTGTTTTCATAATTGGGGGCGCCAATTAACAACAAATCATATCGCATCCTTTGTTGTGACTTATGCCCTTGGGCTAGATTAACTGTAATTCCTTCAATGGTTAGATCTACGTTAATTATTTACCATGGCAACGTTGTTAAAACGAGATATTGTTTAAGAATTTAAAACTTTTATGGATTACTGGAGTGTTCCGCACCGTGTAAGTTAAACTTCTAGTAGAGTAACTGTTATATTCTATATAGGGCCTTTGTTCTACATTTTTTTTAATGATTTTAAATATAAATGCCAGCTTTTGTTATAAAGACTAGATCTTAAAAACATGTGTCTTGAATATTATAATGATATTCTGTAATAAAATACATTTTGCAACAAAAGTTTCAACCTAACATCCTCGTATATGATGTAATTTGACATGATTTAAGTTATAGAAGTGAAGTTCTAGATTGGAAAAGTTTGTAACAAACAAAGTCTAATTCTTGTTATAAGAAACTTATTCCTTAAGAAAATACTTAAATTGAATAGATCGAGATCATTCTACAAAGGTCGAATTATAAATACATTTTCTGTCTTTATGTCGTGCATGAATTTCAACGCTTGGGCCATTTCACGCAGTTGCTACTCTAGAATTTTGAAACGTTCGTCATACAGTCACATGAAGTTCGGACCGAAAAATTATGTTTATAAAACACCCCGGGCCGACCATAAAAACATACATACATTATATAATTCGTATTATATATGCTTGATAGTCGCGCATGGGTGTTTTATAAGAATGACTTTCCAGGGCCCAAACATCATTCGACTGCGGTTTTTCCCTATTGTCTTAGTCACTGACTTTTTATATTAGAGTCCCAAGGTTACTGGTGTAGGCTTATTCTCTCACTCCATTTGTTGCTGCATCCACCCAGAACACACCAGGCGCCTCCCATTTACAAAAATAATATAAATAGTAAGTTAATCGTGTTTTTACACGGAGTTTTGTGTGCTCGTTTACTATAATCAATGTAACGGATCTTTCTCGAGTCCTGCAAGTGACGTCACACGGAAAATTTTCCGATATTTTACGGAAGTCGCCGAGGATCGTAAAATTTGTGTTTCGGTGAAATACCGGCCAATTTGTATTGGTGATTTATGTCCCAATAAACACGTTTCTTGTCGAACATTTCCGCCCAACTGGGTTCAGTGCACTTAATTAACAAATGGCTTACAAAATATTAACAGGTGAAATTTTCAATCAATGGGACCTTTAATGAATATAAGCGCATTTTTTAAGACTGATGTTTTCGCTGCTGTGTTGAAGTTTTGACTGATGGAGCAAAAACTCTGCAGCAGCCAAAAAAAAGAATAAAAATCTGAATATTAAGTATCAAAACAAAAGGGCATGTGAAATTATTGTAACTACATATATATGTTTGTATATGTCGGGCTTCTTTGACGTTTTACACCCTTATTTATAATTATTAGCGCAATTTTTTCGATTGAAGTTTTCGCTGCTTTGTTGAAGTTTTGGTTGATGGAGCGAAAACTCTGCAGCAACCAAAAAAAAAAAAATCAAATTGTGAATATGAAATATAAAGTATCAAAGTAAAAGGGCGCGTGAAAATATTGTAACTATGTTTAATTCGGCCTTCTGTGACATTTAAACCCCCATTTTATAAAATTTAGCACAATCATTAAGTTAAAAGTTTGTCGCAGCTGTTTTGAAGTTTCGGCTGCAGCAGCCAAAAAAGAGTCAAAATGAGAGTATAAAGTATAAGATAACTGTTTGACAAATAAAATATCAGTACTTAACTTTGTAATTGTACTCTGCAAATTTTTTTATCTTTAAAATGAAGTTAAAAAACATTAAACCAACCACTGAAATGTTCAAATGTCATTTAAAAATGAGAATTAGGACAGAAAGAGAAATAGCTATTATAAAAAAACAAACTAGACCAGCACACTAGAAAGTGGCATAGTTTTACAGAACAAAATTAAAACAAATTAAGAATTACTAACACGATTTGAAAACGATCTTTTCCTTCTTTTTGGGGGGCATTTTAGTCTTTTTTGTTTCCTGTTTTTGTTTCCTTTTTTTTCTATTTTCAACAATCCGTACTATTTTGTTGTCCTGACACATATGCTGTACATTACTTTGAGTACATGACATTTTTTCTTTCCTTTTTTTTTCGCTTTTGTTTCATAAAAACATATATTTGCACACATATACATTTTATATTTTCCTTCGATAAATTTGTATTTCGTATGTTAGGTCAATGCTAAAACACCTAAAGATGATACTTGTGAATGCATTTTGTGTATATGTGTGATATATGTGAATAAACGGGATTACCCATTTGGGGCCTCAAAAAAAAAAGTATAAGGTACCAAATTAAAGGCCGCCTGAAATAATTGTAACTATTTTAGGGCTTCTGTGACATTAAAACACCCATTTTATAAAATTTAGCACAATCTTTTAGTTAGAAGTTTAACGCAGCTGTTTTGCAGTTTCGGCTGCTGCAGCGAATACAATAAAGAATCAAAATGTGAATATAAAATATAAGGTACCAAAATTAAAGGCCGCGTGAAATAATTGTAACTACAAATGTATGTATTATTCGGGCTTCTGTGTCATTTAAAACCTCCATTTTTATAAAATTTAGCACAGTATTTTAGATACATGTTATCGCTGCTGTATTTAAGCTTTGACCGATGCAGTGAAAACTCAGCCGAAGAAAACATCAAAATCTGAATATAAAATATAAAGTATCAAAATAAAAGGCATATGAAATAAGTGTTACTATGTATCGTTCGGGCTTCCTTGACATGAAAAAAAACATTTCATAAAATTTAGCGCAATCTTTAAGTTCGAAGTTTTCGCTGCTATTTTGAAGTTTAAGCTGCTGCAGCGAAAACTTTTGCAGCAGCCGAAAAAAGAATCAAAATCTGAATATAAAATATATATTATCAAAATAAAATGGCGCATGAAACATTTGTATCTACAAATGTATGTGTAATTCGGGCTTCTGTGACGTTTAAATCCTCCATTTTATGAAATTTAGCGTTATCTTTAAGATTGAAGTTTTCGCTGCTTTGTTGATGTTTTGGCTGCTGCAGCGATAATTTTGCAGCAGCCAAAAAGGAATCAAAATGTGAAAATAAAATATAAAGTATCAAAATAAAAGGGCGCGTGAAATTATTGAAAGTGTGTATTTTTCGGGTGTCTGTGATATTATTAAAACCTATTTTATAAAATTTAGCACACTCTTTAAGTTTGAAAGTTTCGCTGCTGTATTGAAGTTTTCGCTGCTGAAGCGGGATATCTTCAGCAGCCCAAAAAAATACGAATTTAAAATATAACGTATCAAAATAAAAGGGCGCCTGAAGTTATTGAAAGTATGTATTTTTCGGGTTTCTGTGACATTTATAAATTTTAGCACAATCTATAAATTTGAAGTTTTGCTGCTGTATTGAAGTTTTGGCTGCTGAAGCAAATTCTCTGCAACAGCCATTAAAAAAATCAAAATATTAATGTAAATATAAAGTATCAAAATAAAAGGGCGTGAGAAATTATTGTAACTTTGTATAATTCGGGCTTCTGTAATATTTAAAAACCACAATTATAAAATTCAGCACAGTTTTTAAGTTCGAAGTTTTCGCTGCTGTATTAAAGTTTTGGCTGATTCAACGAAAACTCTGCATCAGCCGAAAAAAGAATCAAAATGTTAATATAAAAAATAAAGTATAAAAAAGGCTGGTTGCACCCTGTCAGGCTGGCAGGCTTCTGTCTTCACGCTGTAAGGCTGCCAGGCTGTTTGGCTGCTGACGTCACGCTGCCAAGCTGCAAGGCTGCTTGGCTGCTGACTTCACGCTGCTAGGCTGCCAGGCTTCCAACTTCATGAAATTGTCATGAAGCTCTGCATCAACAATGTTGAGACAAGTCATGTAAACAAAATATTCACAAATTTATTCGTGAAGTCCTGCGAACTTTCCCAAGCAGTCTAACTTTTGCACTACACTGCCATCCGCGAATATAGCGAAAATTTATTGGTCGCGAAATTATATTGGGTTACAGTACATGAAATTTGATAAGTTACATTTATACAATAGATCTAGTGATTACAGTGGAGTCGCTTCTAAATAGCAAAGGTATCAGCAGGTAATACTCACACCGCGCGTCATTAGAAAGGTCACATGACTGAATATTCAAAGCTAGTATTTAGTTTCGTAAGCGAATCGAAGTAGGCGGAGGGCAACTTGCAGTAAGCGGATTGTATCTCTTGTAGGGACACTCAGTTAGTCAGTGTCAGTTAGCATACATTCAAGAGGAAACAAGCAAAATTTATAAAAGCGCATTTTATTTATTCAAGAAATGCAGCAAGCGTTTATCAATTTGTAATTTTAGTGTATGAACAAGCTAGACGAATAAATCAAATTACAAGTGTAAAATTACCAAATGTGTTTTAGTAAAACGTTCAAAGTTAAAGCAAAAAATGTATTTGAATATGGTAGTATAAGTATAACTGGTATCCAAATGGGATGACAATAAGGCGAACGCAAATACTAATATACAAGAAAAATGCACAGTAAAATGTAATTTATAAATTGGACCCTTTTACCCTTCCATACTCATGAACCAATGATTGGAAAATCACCAAACCTGCGCTGTAGCATCCTTGCATTACCTTTGTGTCACAAGGAGATGATTCCTGTCCACTGCATACGGGTCGCTGTTACCAAAAATAGAAATAAAATATATATTAACTGCTTCTACTCATGAACCAACCTTGTTAAAATAGGAATGGTTCTGGTCAAGTACATACGGTGGCCTCTTAAACGTCTGTTTCTTATGAACATTCGGTTGGAAAGTCGCCAAATTTTGCATTGAATCCCTAAAATAGGAAGTTGGTTCTCGTTCACGGCACACAGAGGTTACTAAAAATAGAAACATCTTTTAACTGCTTCTACATAATTATGAACTAACAGTTTGAAAGCCCCAATAATTAGTCTGTCAACATAGACTTCTTTCAAAAAAAAGGAAATTGTTCCGGTCGATTGCATACAGGGGATGATGTCACTTAAAATAAAACTCTTTAAAGACAATTGAACAGGAATGTGATATATGTGGCTACAGGGGCTAGACAGACCTGTAAATTCACAATATGGGTCTTAGCCAATGATAGACTAGCTTATGTTTTCCATAAACAGCTACTCTATAACTACTATTACAGTGGGTAAAAGTTGATAAATGATGGTGTACAAAATTAAAAGTGTTATGAACTTGATTTTTGAAAACAAGAGAGATACAAATGAAGACAATTAATATTTTACTTATTCTTTTCAAAACAATCTACGCATATTGAAGATACAAAATGTATATGGAGGTTTGTACATAGTCAATGAAATACCATAAAGATATGCACGTTCTATATAGGAAAAGTGATTTCACAAACACGGGGTTTAGGTAACTGTTCTAAAAATAGTATAACTGTTACTAAAATACATAAACAATTTATATCAAAAGTTTTGATGGGCAAAATAATTCTTTTGAATAATCTTTCATATATAAGTATTGGATTTAGAAAACTGTTAAACCAACTTAATGTTCTCCAGACTAACGCCTTTTTGTATACGAGCCACTTCTGATATTCAACTATTTTGTCTGTATCTATCCAATACTCACCAGCTACTAAATGAAGAATAAAGCCAACATTTTATGAACATTTCCTAACAAGTTGTCTGCTGACTTGGCCGCATTTGTGTTTGTCGTGTGCACCCCGAAATTTACAGTCCTCGTTATGCAACTGAGTTCTACCATTTGCTTCCTTAAAAACAACGAATTTTCTAACATCAAGTGGGGTTGCATTGGACAAGTTCTTACTTGGGTATAAAGATTTTAAAAATATCTCCAATTCAGTTTCCAATTTGCTTTTTTGTCTAGAGTATTTTGTGGACGCTACAATAGTATATAATTGTTCGATACGCGAATTAATGGCCTGAACTGTATTATGATGTAATCGCCCCCTTTCATGAGCATCTAAGTCCCATTTTTCCCCACAACTTGGACAAAATGCTATGGCTCCGAAAGAATCATTTCTAAAGTTGCACTCTTTTGGCAGGTCTTGGCTATCAATAGATGCGTGTCTGATGCACCTTCCGTCTGCAAAACAACATACAGTTGAAATGGAGTTGTTTGCAAAACTTTCCATATTCCCGGGGTTAAACACTACCGCGAGAAAGTCATGATTAAGCATTTTAAACAATCCACCCTAATTAATAAGCCATAACATGACAAGGAGGCATTACTAAGCACTCTTGATTAAATCACTATAATGAACCCAAAGTTGCCTAAAATAACACTGCCGGACATAAAGCTAGGTGCCAATTCCCCTGAGAGTATTAAAGCCGAACAGATACCAAGGTAACTGTTGTTCTATGGGATACGTTAAGCAGCAGTGGTACATCGAACTGACAGGCATTTAACGAGTTAAACTGCCATAAATGAGACCGGCTGACCAAATTGATAGGAACATTAGTCTTTACAGCTATGATGATCACTTGTCACTGTTCATTAGTAGACTGTCGCCTTTTGTTTGTAATAACTGTCATTTGTGAACTTTGTGCAGACGGAATGATTAATTTCAATGCCAATTGATAAAAATTAACATGAGAGTAATTTACATTCAAGCTCGTATTTCGAGACGATTTAGCCAAGATTATCTGTTGCGGGAATTTATGAAAACTAGTTTTACTGCTTGAGACTCAGTATCGTAGGGCTATCAATGGACAGATAACTAATAACTGATAGTTGCACAATTCCATGAATACATCCGAGCCTTGTAATGTCGAAGTATATGGAATGACACACTTTAGCTAACTTTTACAATCATTCTCCTGATGCACATATACTTAAGGACTAAAGTTCTGTCCGGTATAATTAAAATAACACAAAAACTGAAATTAGATATTTCATTCATAATTAGAGAAGTATAAGAATATCATCATTTTCGAATCAGTTTACACAGGTTCAATGTTCGTGACGTTGAATAGAATGTTTGTGAGCGTTAATCGCACGTGCAGCATGTGTTGTAGGCTCACTGACCCCCAGTTGACATAAAACGCACAAATTTTGCTATCTTTAAAGCTTCGTAATAACAACACATGTTGAGTATTTATCAAACATTTTACGTCTTTCAATAGGACAATCCTTAGGTAATAAAAATCACATAAAAATGTTCTGATCATATGCTTCATGAACATAAAATTTAGATAAATGTGAAATTCATGGTTTATACCGCCAGGGTTGATTGAATGTTTTTGTATAGCATTCTTAACACCTTGTGATGTAGCATGTAGTCTCAAAATATAAATTTGCAAATAAAAAAGTAAAAGTAACGTACAATTAAAGTTTAATTAAATAATTTTGAACCGGACAATACTTGTGTCCTTAAGTATATATCTGCATTGATTTCATGCTGTTTTTGAACTTCGAAACTGATTTTATTTTCTTGTTGTATGTGGTACATGCTTAAACGGGGAGATATCGTAAGGTTTACATGTTTCTCTGTGCGTATTTAATTACGCGTATTTTGGTTTGCGCCCATTATTCACCCTGATTCAGTTGTCCACACGTTCACACAAATAATTATAAGGTCATATTAACTATATTGTGTCTTTGATTGTAATGAAATCACCGGACCACAAATGTAGAACATAAAATGAAGTGTTCATTGATAACTTTATTCAACAATTATACCGTAAAACGTTAAAAAGCATTAACATGTGCAATCGATACAATTATACAGGTATACCACTGTGACTAATGTCGGAATAACTATACATGAACACAATTATGATATATTCGTCTTGCATGTCTCTAAGGTATAACTGATGCACAACTTTATGTTATTCACATTGTAAATTGGCATGCTAATTATTGTATACATGTAGTGTTTATGACTAGAAAACAAAGTAAGTACAATGTAAATACCAACACAGTGCACTTATGTCCTAGTCGCAAACTGTAACTACTACTTCACATTATTTTAAATAAGAGCTTTTAACATGTCAACGACATTATTTCGATAAAGTTTCTCACCCACACCATTCAAATGCACCATGTCCCACAAGTGTCTTCGTTTAATGTTATCATAGTTCCTGTACAGCCATTTGTTCTCCCGACAACGCCCAATCAATCGGGCATTGACAAGATTTGCTCTGGCGTTAGTATAAGCATTCCTGGTTGCAATAATCGAAGAAATTGTTATGTGCACGTTGTGCCCAACACATGTTTTCTGCTTGAATTCTGCGAAAGGATGCCTCAATGCATTCTAGTTCCTTAACTGGTCAAATTCAGTCTCATGTAAATGCTCTTTGCCTACATTATTGACCCCTGCATGAAATATGATGACTTTGGGCCTGTAAGTGTGTGCCAAACGTACCACATGTTCACGCAACACGGCAATACTCGCACCCCCTGACAGAAAACAAGTCATTGGATTCGCAAATAAATTGTTTGACATGCATAATTTTATCATTGAGTCCCCGACCAATATTAAGTGACACGCTTAAGAGACTTATAGATGTACTCGTAAAATGGCCTTCCCCCATTTAAAGTTGTCGTGCCTTTGTCTTACAAGGCGGATAACCCATGAGTTTTGAGCTAACCCAATCATATCTGGGATAAAACCTCTTTTTGATGGTTTCAGAAGAACTCCTGTCTCGCTTTTGTGACCCAAGACGAAAGCATCTGCAATATAAGGGAGGATTTCCGGGATCCAAAATGGAGTCACGCAACTCAAATGGATAACCGCTGACACCTGTAATCCATTCTCTAAAATATATTTGATAGATGGAAGCACGTGATTGAAAGGCGGGAACACATAGCACTTTTTCCGCTGGCAGACGGCCTGGGAAAACATGTTAATTCCGTCTGTACAAGGCGTATGATAAGGTGTAAAGTGCTTGAGGGGTTTGTCGTTCCTCCCGACCATGACATTTGAATATAGGGACATTAAATCAACGGTATGACCTGAATGACCCCCAAATGTTTCTTGAATTAACCGCTAAGCAAAACCAGATAACTTCGAATCGGACTTAAGAAGGGCTCTAGAGGAGTGATATGATGGGTTATTCTCAGATAGCACGTACATGAAATTAAGGTGTATGTCAGCTTCCAGCGTACAAGACAATAACTGCTTTATAAGCTCATTGACATCCCTAGACCTACAACCTTCATTTTTCCAAGAGTGTAATAAGACCATGTTGTCAACATATGCATCGACCCTACTGTTTGATATTTCCTTTTTGACAGACTGTAAAACTTTTAACAGAGTGTGACCTTCAAGAACCATGATTGACATTGAATGCATATGATTACCCCACTAATCAGAAATATTTTTACTATGGAATTCTTTAAATGGACTTTACCGCCGTATTTGTATAGACTTGAGTCAGGGAACAAGTAGATGGTAACGTGTCTTGCCGTTTTCCATATCAACTTTCCCTCCCATTTGTCAAGAAAACTCCCCTCGAAGGGCCCCTGTCACTAAGATTTTATTTCCCGAGATTCCCTTAGAAATAGCCGAATTCATTTCCCTAGTATAAAGTTTTGCAGCTGGAATTGCTAACATAAAAGAAATTGCTCTTCCGCACAATTTCTGAAGATCCAAGACAGTCGCTGTTGTTTTACTTTAATGAATTCTCTCAACTCCATAAATTTCTCTTTTTTTTCTTGTCAGTGCTCTTTTGAATCCACGCCAAAGCCTAAAAATATCGGCATTTGCGTGAGCTGAAAAACAGACTTCGTGATGTTTATGCAATAACATAGTCTTAGCAAAATTTCGCAAACCAGGTAATTCGCTACCCGCGCCTTCTTTTGGCCTGGACGCTCATAATTATTTCTCACTTCCTCAATTAGTCTTTCGTCAATATATAGAAATAATGGAATATTAAACATTTTTCTTATGTAAATAGTGGGCTGAAGGTTCAAAGTATGAAAAATGAACGACCATAATTTGCACCCCAACGTAACGTCAAGAAACAAAAATAATGTAAATTGTTTCCGCAGGAACCACTGGACTGTATTGCGATACGGCACGTCCGTTTACCGTCATGTAATAGAGCGTTCTAACATTTTGTCCCCGTGGATCGAAGCCTAGGTCTATTCATTCTTCCCACTTTTTCATTGAAAACGGTGCCTGAAATTCATAAATTTATACATTCTATCAGTGCCGCCGAGACCGACTAATAAAAAACCTGTCACCTACTAATAAACTGTGACCTACTAACATGTGCAAGAATTGCGACGAGGTTACATGTGAAGGTTAACCAAACATTCAAAACCTAAACCTGCAGGTTATTAGTACGTTTCGTTGGAAAATCATCTTATTCCACATTAACTTCTGTCTTATTTATTTGTTTTGACCAAATGGTGTGTGACCAGAGCGTCCACCGAAATACACATATTTTATTCAGCCAACTCAGTTTGAAACGCCTGGAAATTTCAACCGGACTGATCCGAGCTTGCCATAAATAAATCTGAATTATATGTTTCAGTCTCTTAATGGCTTAGTATTATAAGTAAAACATTCACCAGAAATAAAATCTATTTAAATTTTAATATCAGTTAATCAACAATGGAACTTTTTGTGGTTAACTACCATTTAGCATCAGTCTTTACGTTCTTACACTAGAATGAGCGACTTAATATTTATTGTCTTGATTTTGCGGACAGTCCTTCACCATGTGCCCAAGCATGTGACACTTAAAGCAGGATAATTGTGTTGTGCACTCGGCCTTGCATGCCTTTGATTGCCAAATGCACCTCTCTGCTGAAAGAAGAACGGACTACGAGGAAAAGGGAAACCTTGCCAATTTGGCATGGTGTAAATGCCTAAACTAGACTGCCCATCCATGCCCACACTAGACTGCTTTGGAGCATCCTGGCGCATGTCTAAACCGAAAGCCTTCAATATGTTTGTTCCTAGATCTCAACATCTTAACAACTAAGGCAGTCGCGAACTTCGGATGGTCACGGTGGGCCTGATATCTTGAAATAAGCATTGATATCTGTTCCCGTTTGGGGTCTTTCACCGTCCTGGCCATATTGTCTAAAATAATTAGTTTTGCGAATAGTTCGTCCGGTTTTACCTCGTTCAATGCCGCCTCCTTTGTTTCACTTTTTAATCGTTGAAACTCAAGCTTTTCATCTTTGCTTTTCTTGTATTTCAACTGTCTTTCTAAGTCCTAATCTTCCCCACCAACTTTTCATACTGTTGTTAAAACAAACAAAAATTCAAAGGACACTTAAAATCACACATTTTTTCTGGTGTGCCTATGCTCATTATACAACAGCTCTTCCAAAAGTACATAAAAGCAAACACTTAACCACTCCCTTCACACAAGAGCTCCAGTGTGAAATGTACCGTCGCAGTGCCATTAATAATTTACTTGTATTTAGGAAAACATCTTATAACAGATAGCATCTGATTGCATGACCGATGTCAACTACCTTCAAAGTGAAGGTAATCACATTTTAAGGTACCTTCCATTCATCTAACCGAAACTTAGTTAATAAGACTTCTATGCATGTGTATATACCACAGACAACCTTTGTCCGTTAAATGTTGATATCTACCTTATATTTTATTCTACTTTTTTAATTTTTTTGATTGTTTGCTTGTTTGTATACTGAGGTTGCTTCTTAATATAATTAAAATTATGAAAGGTAAGGTAAAAACCTTAAATGTTTTGTAATTGCATCCGCGCGACACATCAACACATCTACTTTTAGAGTACAGAATGTGTCAGCGACTGCGCGGAACCGAACTAAGCACAAACAAAGTTATGATATTTTAAGGTTATAAAGATAAAAAAATGCGACGTTTCTTAACAGGGTTATTAACATCGATCAACAACGATCAAATTGGAAAACTCACTTTCTGAATTAAAAAAATGGAAGCACTTAATTCCCGCAAGATCATCCTACTCGCTTATCCTTCACAAGCACGCAGTTTGATAGACGTAACAAATTCATCCATGTAATTATGCAATTGTCCCCCGACAATACGTTCAATAATTTTTGTGAATTGATTATCTACAAGTGACATAAACCATTGTCCTTCAAAAATACATCATGTACTATGTATACCGACCATGACCAAACAAGATAAGACAGCCGTCAGTCATTCGAATACTATATTTTTTATATATATTTATAAGTAACCACTTTATATGAAATTCCCTACTTTACCACAGCTGCTAGACACTCTGCAATTTTACCTTAGACCAATAAACATTCCAATAATCAAACAACAAAGTTGGCCATTTTCCCTTATAAATTAATATTTATTATATGCTATTCTTACAAGTACAATGTTACTGCAAAATTGAGAATTAAAATGTGCTGGCCTCTCTCCAGCGCTGTTCAAATTTTACAATGAATAATTATTATATATGCTGGCCACTCTCCAGCGTACTCTTAGTTAAACGTTTTGTTAATATATACGGTCTGATAGCTAATTATCATCTGGTAAACCTGATTTATCTATTTATTTCATCTACTTGATTTCAGCTAAATCTTCCCATCATCATTCAATCATGATTTTTTGGTGCCTTGATTAATAAGAATGATGTTGTCGCAAACATAGGTGTCGCCCATTCAAATAATCTCCTTTTGTTTTTGAGTGTATATAAATAACTTGATCGTGTTAGACGTTTTCGAGCATGATTTTCATTGCTGGTAATTTATCACTGAAATTATGTTGCAACCGTTGGCCACTTTCCAATTTTGAAGATTTAATGTTGCTGATACCGAGATATATCTCAATTACATCTGTGAGTTTCAAAGAAAGTCAAATCTTTGGCCACCTTTTAACATAATACTCAGCAAAATATCTTTTAATGGTATAATGCACATAATTATGTCATTTTTGTTATAATTCTTCTTTTTTATATTTATATATAGCTCCAAATCGTCGTCGGCCATTACCCAACAACTGTATATAAATAACGTGATCGTAAGACGTTTCCGAACATGAATTTCAGACATGGTATTTATTTGCTGGTAATTTAGTACTGAAATTATTTTGTAACCGTTGGCCACTTTCCAACGAATTTTGAAGATTTTTTTTATATTTTTTTTCAGATATCGAGATATATCTCAATTACATTTGCTAGTATCAAAGAGATTCCAATCGTTGGCCACTTTCCAACATAATATCCATTTATGGTATAACACTTAAAATACATCATTTTTTGTATAGCTCCTAATCGTCGTTGGCCACTATCCAGCTTTTTTTGTTTCGTTGTTTTTACGTTATATTCTACTTGTCATATTATTTAGATCTATCATCGCCAAACAGGCCACTTTCTTACTACCAACCTACAGACTGTTTATTGCCCTGCTTAAAACTTCCCGGCCAATGGCAAATTTCCAGTACCGTTAGCTAAGTATTACTTTACCGGCAGAATCATACCAACAACTGTACCGCTTGTTCAAATTAATAATACTTCACTTATTACACGCCGTCAGGAGGCGGCGTGTATATTGGAATGCAGTAAGTAAAATTTCCATGGGGTGACGTAACTACCTTTAGACTGCAGACTGATTTCACAGTGTGTTCTTTCGTAACAAGCGGTCTTTTGATTTGAGATCGCGAACCAGTCTAAATTTAACGGAAATAGCCGATTTTAAACGAATGACTACTAACAGATATTTGAATATACTTTACGAAACTACTAAGTTTATGATGTGTCCACTTCTTATTTAAAGTGTCTGGGAAGTTAAATTCGTTTGTTTACATAAATTTGTACCGCCATTCCGAAACAAACGTCTGTATTGGTGAATAACGAAGTTATACGCTCTGACACTGAATGCCTCGATAGCGCAGTGCTACATGTATGTATCCCCGCTTGGCACGTGGGAGATCAGAGATCGAAACCTCGCCGGAGTGGATTTAACTTTATTACACGCCGTCCTGGAGGCGGCGTGTATATTGGAATGCAGTAGGGGTGACGTAACTACTTTTAGACTGTAGACTGATTTCACAGTGTGTTCTTTTGTAACAAGCGGTCTTTTGATTTGAGAACGCGAACCAGTCTAAATTTTACGGAAATAACCGATTTTAAACGAATGACTACGAAGTTAATTTTAGTAAGGACGCTGGACGACACACTAACAAAGTTCTATGCTCCTGCGTTTATAAATAAATTATGCAAATGAACCGCCATATTAGAATTACGGTAAGCGCGCTATTGCGCGTTGGAAATCGACACATGTCCGTTTACAAAGCTCGCCACGTTTAACAATTTTCTTGTAAGAAAACTTGATGGTTTTTGATCTAATATTGAATGTTAAATATAAATGAAATATGATAATAATTGACCAATGATTGATAATTTACGAGCGTTATAAAGTTCAGAAATTCATCGGAACGACTGAGATTCTGCCGACGGGTAGCGGCTGAAGTAGCCTTTTTAAGCGACTTTGAAATTTTTTTGAACATGCGGACAATTTTTTTCTAACAGATATTTGAATATACTTTACGAAACTACCAAGTTTATGATGTGTCCACTTCTTATTTAAAGTGTCTGGGAAGTTAAATTCGTTTGTTTACATAAATTTGTACCGCCATTCCGAAACAAACGTCTGTATTGGTAACGAAGTTATACGCTCTGACACTGAATGCCTCGATAGCGCAGTGCTATGTATCCCCGCCTAGTACGCGGGAGATTAGAGATCGAAACCTCACCGGAGTGGAATTAACTTTATGTATATAGTAAAAACAAATTAATTTATATCATGGAAATAATTTTTCTTTCGTACAAGAATAATATAAATTGAAGCAAATTTATATGTTAGAATTGTAGACTTAGGAAAATAAAAAAAAAGATTATTTCAATGATTTGATAATTCAATAATGTGACAGCAGCCAATTTCCATACAGAGGAAACAATGCCTATAGACTTGACGTAGAATCATCTTTTTTAGCTTTAAACATTAACAAATTGTCAGCCATATACAAAATTAGAGTGCAAAACGATTAGGTTAGGTTAATCACTATACAGTAAATACAACATTACTAATTATCGCAACCCCTACTCCATTTGGCGGCGTTCAAACATTTGACTTGTAGAAACTTATTGGGTATCGGTCACTTTACCGAGCCGCACATTCTGTACCCGTCTGGAGATAAGTCTGTACATGTCTACTCTTTGTTTTGTTATTATTCACTTATTCAGTACCTGTAAACTAACCACAAGCCATTCTTCGCACATAAAACTCATTCTAAAACTGTAATGACTGCATAATGTTGTACCCTGACATCATATATACATATATATATGACTCATGTTTGTTAAAAACCATGGCCGTTACATGAGGCAACATCTAAAATCGTATATGGACTTGAATGGCCAAACAAATATCAAGTGTAATTGTGTTGGTACCATCCAAGTGCATCTTGTAATAATGACCGGTATTCAGTCTACACAAGTCAGCCGTACATGCTCCATTTGCACGCTTTATTTTAAAGCTAATGATCATTAAATATGTACAAATTACAATGCAGAACACATACCATACTCGAGGGATTTTTCGCCTTCTTTTCCGGATCCTCCGGCGCTTGGCCTGATTCAGCCGATCTCTTTCCCGCACAAACGTCAATACAGTGTTGTACCAAAGGTACATGTACATTTGTACCAGGTTCTCTGGCTGGGGATCAACGCCACCGACCCGACATATTTGTAATATGTCCAAAAATTCTTCCTTTTTGAATGAAGATATCAACTTGTCACTGATTGTGACAACTTCGGGTCCGGGTTGTCGCGGTAGTTAACTAAAATCTTAAATTCCATCCTTACTCACGAAAAAGCAACCTTCCTGCTCTGCATGCAGCAAACGATTGAACTTTCCCACATGTCAAGCTATCTACTCGGGGCACTATGCAGGGAGTTTGGTATAGTGAGCACTTTACCGAATGCCTAGGCAGAAGCAATTTGCAAATAAGTGAAACCCCATATCCTTTGCGTCGGTAGAATAATACATTGTTATTTATACATGTATCTGGTGTAAATACTGCACGGTATGCAGAACATCTACTTTCGGTTTCACCGTAAGTCATCATTTCTTCTTCCCACAAATATCTCGTGGGAAAGAGACAAAGAGATGTAACAGAATGACAGTTTAGATAATTGAAAGAATGATTTTTTCTATTTCATCAATAGTTCTTACATAATCTTATCCGATCTTTGAACAATGATATAAATAATATGCATTTAGGTCTAGGCTAACGTGCAAACGTTCTACACGATCGGCCGTCCGCACTATCTCGGACCACTTTTATGTAATTCCTGTCGTGCAACGTTCATTATACGGAATAAACGATGCGTTACACGATACACGATCTGAATGATGCACGATGAATGCACGAACGATAAACGCACGATGAATGCAAACGGAATGCACGATACACGCACGATACACGCACGATACACGAACATTTTGCAAAGTTGCAAGTGAGCACCACTGTATATCACTGTCAACTCTAGCAGAGCTTATATCATAGCGGTTTGTCCGTCGTCCGTCTGTCCATTAACTTTTCTTTAATAGTATTCTTACTGGTCACCATTTTTAATTGACTTTCATGAAACTTGCATCATAAGACTTGCATGCAGCAAATAGCAAATTCCTATTTTTAGGGTCAGTAGGTCGAAAGTCAAGGTCACAGTGACCTGTTTCCGCTGAATATCCTGATATCGATATCACCTTCAAACTTCAAACCTCACAGGATGATTGGTCTCATTGAGAATATGATCTTTATTTTCTTTGGGGTAAGTGGGTCAAAGGTCAAGGTCACATTGACCTCTGCTAGCTTTTCCTTGATAACACTCTTCAAGTAAAAACTTTCATTTGACCTCCATGACACTTTCAAAAAATGTAGTATGCAACCTGGAGATGATCTGTTTTGTTGGTGGCATCCGTATTTCAAAGGTGAAGGTCACAGTGGCCCGATCTTTGAAAGTAATTTTCGCTCAATACTATGTAACCTAAGCTTTACCTCAATAGATGATCCCTATTGTTGTAAGGGTCAATAGGTCAAAGTCACTGTGATCCAAACTAAGAAAATGGTTTCCGCTAAATAATATATGACCAACTGTCTTCAAACTTCATTGGATGAATAGTCTTACTGTGGAAATGGTCCCGACCGTTTTTGAGGTCAGTAGATCAAAGGTCAAGGTCACAATTACTATAACTTGAAGATGTTTTCCGCACCATAAGTAGATATTCAAATGACCCATGGTCTTCAAACTTCATTTTATGATTGATTGGTCGTATTTAAAACAGATGATTCATAATTGTTATCACAAGTCATAGTCTCTGTGAAAGTAAACTATCCCCTATGGCTATCTAGTAGGGAAGCCATGCTTTTTTGTCAAAAAAAAGATTATAGTTGTAATACACTACAGGTCACATTTTCCATTAGATTGCCTGCAACCTGTAGATGATCTGTAATTAAACTAAGCCATGCGGTATGAAAACCAATTGTGCTACAGCCAATTATTCTAAAATCTCGTTAACAGGTCATTTTTTCCAAATTATTTTCACATACTAACTCAGAACAGTCCAGTTAGTCAAGTAGAGTGATACTTGACATTATGGGACTCTTGTTAACGGAGTTATTGCATTTTGATTACTTTTTCATATACCTTAACATGAAGATATACTATTAA
Source organism: Saxidomus purpurata (assembly GCA_022818135.1). Taxonomy (NCBI): domain Eukaryota; kingdom Metazoa; phylum Mollusca; class Bivalvia; order Venerida; family Veneridae; genus Saxidomus; species Saxidomus purpurata. The sequence goes on from JAFMSR010000007.1 coordinate 19,188,021, forward strand.
GAGCGGATGCGCTTATCGCAAGGCATGTTCCGCCTTGAAGATTTTCAAACGAGTAGCGGGCCAGATTTCTAAGCATCCGCAGGCTGGAATTCAACAAAACCTAACGGGAAGCTTTACTATCAAGAGGAGTTGCAGAATGTCGCGGGGCGTGTTCCGCCTTGGTTATTAGTTATGGATCTTTATATCTATATAATTTTCATGTCTGCTCAATTTCTCAGCTACCGCTGGCTTGAATTAAACAAAACTTTTCGGGAAGCTTAACTTTTCAACAGTAGAAGCACCTGTCGAAGGGCATATTCCGCCTCGATTATTTTCCTCACGAGTCTGTCCACCATTTCCTTCAAACGACATCTCATCTGAAACAACTTATAAGCCAATGTTGATGAAATATGACATAGATGTTTCTTGTGTGAATCGCTTCCAAAGGTGTTCAAAGAGTTCCATTCCCTGTAGAACTGCGGTTGCTGTGGCAACAACTAGAATAAAACTTCTTTTCAAAAGCATCAATGCCCAGAGCTTAGACGGTTAGCATGTGGCACTGCAGCTGTTCCAATCATACCCATGGGGGTCAAAATTAGCCCCACCTGGAGGTCATGTGTTGTACATATAAATATATAGTAAAATTTAATATAAACAAGAGTGCCAAACTACGCCCGTCAAGGAGGCATAATTTAGTATCTGGCAGTTCATTTGTTTTGTAAAACCTGCTAGAACTATAGAGCTGAGATGATTAATTTAATAATTATCGATAATTCAAGGGCAATAATCCATGAGTGCCTAGGGCGATGTGGCTGGTTATCGCACTTGGCCTAGATATAATGCCCATACACATTTTCAGCAAGTTTGAAAACTGTTCAACTCAGAGAGCGGACAATGTGAATTTGGCTAATTTTGCATAAATGAAGGGCCATTTTTCAAAAGTACCTGAGTCGATTTGGCTGGTTATCGAACTTGGCCGAGAAATTATGCCAACAAACATTTTGACCAAGTCTGGTGAAGATCAGATGCAAACTGAGAGCGAACAAAATGTGGACGCCGCCCGCCCATTCGCCCGCATGCCCGCCACGGGTAATCTTATAATACGTCCTTTTTGGCGTATAAACATTATCAGAAACTTGTAGTTTATCTAAACACTTTCGTGTCCGCTTCCTGGAAAAACCAGTACTGTTGCCATATGAAGACGTACGGTCGTGACCCTAGTGGGGCTCCAAATCGCAACATTCGGGATGAGCGGCAGACACCATAAACCTTACCCTTAACACCACCGCTCCCTCTTAATGTTTAGTGTGTACCATTGTATGATGGTCCTCTACCAAATTCTTAAAAATATATTTTCCCACGCCCAGTGGCTCACTTGTTTCATGAAGATTTACATAAGCAAATCTTTTTTGTCAAAAGCTTCGATACTTGTGTGGGGTTCTCTAGTAGTCCTCTATGGATATTGTTCAAATTATGCACTTGGGTTGAAAATTGGACACACTCCGGGGATAATTATTATACATAGACTTATACAGGAAAAACGTGCTCAACAATAGCAAGATCTAAAGCTTAGATATGTGTATGTGCATTTTCACTTTCAGGATCAAGTCAAAGAATTGCAGGTCATTTTTCCTGTCAAAAGCGATGGCACGACTTTACCAGGAAAGGACTTTGTTTGCTTCGAGATTGAAAAGAAAAAGGAGAAGTGACATTTAGAGCAAAGGTTCTACAGAAAAACTAAAGTAGCACATAATTGAATAACATTTGTGCACATTACAAGTACCTGTCTTGTTTACGTAAATGACTTCCTGTACTGATGCGTTGTAATTGGTTAGTCATTGTTCAACCTGGTTTGTCGGTGCTTATACACTGCTCGGGTCGGATTGTCTTGTTAACAAAACCGCGCAACATTTGCTGTGCATTTCATTAATGGTAGTGTAAATATTTTCGGTAAGCAAAACTGATCAATAGTAACTATGCACTTTGAGAATGGTATCGTTAACAGTATGCTAGTTGGTGTCAAAATTGGATAGCACATATTTACTACATTGTACATTTTAGGTCGACTTTTCGAATAATATGTAGAGCTATTACAGTCACTTATGCGTCGGCGTCGGAGTTGGCAGCTTTGGTTAAAATTTTACGTGCAAGGTACTATCACGGACATATCTCAGTAACCACTTATGATATTGATTTGAAACTCCGTTAAAGTCACACGGGTGTCAGACAGTCAAGTAAAGTAACTCTTGTACGAATTAAGTACAAATGATGGCCCTTGTTTGACTTAGAAAATTGTGTTACAGTTTTGCATCCAAAGTACTATCATGCACATATCCCAGTAACCGCGCATTCAGTTGGTTTAAAACTTCAATATAGCCTTTAAAGGTATCAAACAATTAGGTTAGATAATTCCTGACTGAACCTAATTTTAAATTATGACCCTTGTTAAACTAAGAAAGTTTGGTATGCAAGCTGAATTTGGTAACATTGTATGTGCAAGCTACCATCAGGCATATATCTAAGTTACCATTCATGAAATTGATTTAAAACATCTGTAGAATGTTTAGGGGTCTCCGACAATCAAGTGGATTACTCTTGACTGGATAATTACAAATTATGGGCCTTGTTTAAGTTTTGCATGAAATGTACTATGATACACATAACTCAGAAACCACTTATGGGATCATTTGAAACTTTATTAAAGTCCTCAGGGGTGTCAGTCTTTTTACTTTGATAACTCTTGTATGTTTTAATAAATATCTAAATCGATAGCCCGGGTGCAAGTCTGAAGCCAATGTTCATAGGTTTGGGTAATCACCTCAGTTTATTAGCTAACTCAGTAGGAGCTCATGGTGTCCAGGGTGTGGTTAAAAGTTGTCCGTCGTCATGCATGCGTGCGTCTGTCAGTATTTTGCTTTAAATGATTTCGCTACCAACGATGTTCAAGGAAATATGTCCATGCAAAACTCTTGCTGCCAGGGCAACGGAAAAGAAAAACTTTAAAAATCCTCTTCATCAAAACCAGACGGCTCGGATCAACGATATTTGGCATATAATATTACCTCGGTCAAAGTTGAACCCACCCTAGGCGTCACTTAATTCTAAATTGGTTTCTGTAGGAACATCTTCTTCTCAAAAACCACAAGGCCAAGAACTACAATATGTGGCATGAAGCATTGTCTGGTGGACCTCTACTAAGATTGTTCAAATCATGACCCACGGTCAAAATTGATCCTGCCCTTGGAGTCACTTGATTTTACTTAGGTTTCTACAGGAAAAAAGTTGTTTTTTCCCAAAACCAAAAGGCCTTAAACCAAGATATTAGTATGTTTGTTGAGCATTTTAATAACGTTCAGTGATACAGTTGTCAAAACGTAACAGTTGTCAAAATTTGCGTATACGTGCGTGTAACGTGCGTATAACGTGCGTGCGCTCATCGTGTATTTTGTCAATGGTGTATCGTGTATCATATCGTATCATTCTTCGTGTAACGTGCACCATATACTATACATGATATACGATACACGATATACGATTCCCGGTGCACGATAGGCCTATACGATGTACGATTCGATGCTTTATTCAGTCGTTAATTGTTTTACTAAGCGTGTACATCTCCGCAAAAAGAAATAAAATGCTGTCTTCACATTGTTTTATTTTTCATCCGCCAGTGCAATACGGGAAATAATGACTTCCGGGACAGGTGAAAGACAATTTACACCTGAAACCCGAAATTTAATTATATTTATCGACGGAAAGGATATAATTTTTCTTAAAAACTGTTGTTGTCACAGCATTAATTTAAGCACAGTAGACACGGTATAAGGAAATTCAGTTGGAATTATAACAGGACAGGGAACATCAACTACTTGAGAAGGTAAGCTATTGAATATTTAGTTGGTAAATTAAAATAATACGAACAATCGACGAATTAACGATAGTTTTACGAAATCAGTTAGCGTTCGAGCAAAAGATAATAAGAAATTGTATAGTACCTTATTTAAAGTTCATCTTGTTTAAGATAATCCATGTAATGGTTACAGAAATAATCGCCAGTTGAATAACACAATAACTATGAATGATTTATTGAAAACATAACTATGCTGACACTCAAAAAGACAAATGGACAGTGTTACTCTTTCGTGCAGTGGTGCTTTAAAGATAGGTGTTGACAGCAGCTAACTTCCGCCCAATTTCTCGCACCTCAGGATCAATATCAAAATACAAATATGACACTTACTGTAATTTATTTCGCACCTAGTAAAACTACGGACATATGCAACTTTCCGAAGTATTATTGCTTTTGTGTAGGTGCGAAGCCTATAATTAATCGGTGTAATTCTTTTGGTCTCATTAAACGGTAAAAGGACAACACATTGTAACAGAGAATCAAAACAAAGAATAAAAAAAAACAATCAAACTTTAAGTAAACTGCAAAAAGTCCAAAGTAATCGGATAACGTATACTCCGTCTAACGTGTAGCGTGCAGCGTGCGCCTCGTATATCGTTCATATCGTGTATCGTTCTGAATCGTGTATCGTGTATTTACCGTACGTGCAACGTGCGTGTATCATGCGTACATCGTGCGTATATCGTGCGTTCCGTGTGACAACTGTTACGTTCCGACTACTCTAGCTCTAGTTATTAATCCTCTTCAACTACGTTTGACCAAGAAATGCTGATTTGAACAAATGTTTCTTCTATTTGAAATCACAGTATACCATATGTATATTTTGTGTGGGTTTATTAGAAATAACCAGAAGTTTATTTAATGTCTCAACTTCATATTGACAATATAGTTAATAATTGCATGAGAAATCAGCATATGAGTAAAAATAATAAGAAGAAGAATACCAATAATAATAAGGACATTCATAGAACTTCTGTCAAAAGTTCATTTCACCAAGACGACTGGCCGCACTTATATTTAAACCGACCCAAGTTCAGTGTCACACTTTAGGGTTATTTGATTTTTGTGTCTGCTCCAAATGACCTTAACCCCTTAAACTATAAAAATTTTGTCAAATGTACGTTCATCAAGATGCCTTTCAGAAAATATTCCTAACCTCAATTGGTAGAGGTTATAATTATCGTTTTGAGGTCATGGAAATACCTTTATTGCCGCTCTAGAAATCCAAAAAAGCCAATGGAACGATTTTCATAGAAATTTATTCATGATGAAGGACAGAACCAATGTTTCAACCCCCATCCTCCCAAGATCATGGTCAGTGTTATTATTGGGGATGAAATGTCCTGTCAATACATTCCCTTTGAAAAGTTTTCAAGAATTTTAATCAGATATTCATCTCATGTTGATTGTGCAGAATTAATTTTCCAACAAAGCCGACTTGAAGTGAAAGTCACAATTATGTGTCAAAGGTTGGCCTCTTGACATTCCGTCATGCGTCAGGGATAAATAGCTGCCTTTCAGACTGCTTTGGAAAATGTAATAATGGTAACTTTATACCTAGCTACAGTGTGCCAGGGATTTAAAGATATTTGATTGTTGAGATGAATGTGTTCCGAAAAGATGTTACTTATGTCCAAAAAGACTAGTCCACTATAAAAAGGTGACAGTTTTACACACAAATACATGTCATTTCTATTGATAAGATCATCATTGAACTTTTGCAAATTGTATTAATAATTGGGAAAATATTTTGTCCGAACTTATTGAAAAATTACACAAATAATCACACAATGACTCTTACCAAAATTATTAAAATGTAGGTAAGTCCTTAAAAAAACAATGTCTTATTATGTATAAAATATTTTGAAATCGTCCCCTTGGGAACCAATTGTCAGAAATATATTTCATTTTGTACAAATAACCTTTGATTGACACATTCCAAGTATTGCAACATACTGTAAGTTTGTGAAAATATTCATCTTATGGCCCCTATGCTGAAATGACTTCATTAAGGGGGAACGTCTAAATTATGTATATATAAACTTTAAGACAAACCTTTAAAGTATAAGGATTTTATGTGGAAATGTAAACAAGCTTGTATATACTTTATTATATTCATTTGTTATACTCATATTCATACATAAAAATCGTCTTCGCCAAAAAGATAAAGCCTTGAGTTTTAAGATATTCATTTCGTAGCTTTGTCTAGTGGACCTTTACCAAGTTTGTTCAAATCATGCCCCTACGGTCAAAATCGATCATGCGTGATCTCTTGTTTTTGATAGATTTATATAGGACACACTTTTAAAATCTTCTTTTCCAAAATCAGAAAGCCTAGTGCATAGATATTTGGTATGTTACAGTGTTTAGCGGACCTCCACCAAATCATGCCCTTGCTGTCGAAATTTACTACACCCTAGGGGTCGCTTTCTGTATATAGAGGTATAGGAAAAGTTTTAAAACTCTTCCTCCTATGACCTTTCGATTAAGGGCAACGGTACTCGATTAAGCCATAGCGGACTTTATGACCCTCTTGTATTTGCATATTATTTTTATTTAATGACTTGGTTATTTTGATGTATAGGTATTTCTTGTTTATAATCTTGAAATGACATTATGTTTTTGTGTCTAAGTATATATATTTACTTCTGTGTAAATATTTGATTGTTGAGATGAATGTGCTCCGAAAAGAGTTGTATAATGTCAAAAAGACTGGCCTTTTATAAAACCGTGATGGTTCAACAAATAAATTATTCCTATTTATACATTGTAAGATCATCATTGAACTTTTGCAATTTGTATTTAATATTCGGGAAAATACGTTGTCTGAATTTATTGAAAAATGAGACAAATAATCACACAATGACTCGATACCGAGATTATTTAAATTTTGGTACTAAGTCTTTTAAAGATGAAACCTTAGGAGGCATCGTTGTATTTACTATATCATAAATATGTATAAAATATTTTTGAAATCATCCCCTTAGGAACCAGTTGTCAGAAATATTTTATTTTGTACAAATAACCTTTGATTGACATATTCCAAGTATTGCTACATACTGTAATTGAAAATATTCATGTAATGGCCCCTATGCTGAACTTGGTTTATAAAGGGGGTACGTCTAAATAATGTATGTAAGACAAACCTTTAAAAGTATTAAGATTCTATGTGGATATACAATCAAGCATATACTTTATTATGCTCATTTCTTCTTACTCGATATAAATGATACGAGTTAAAACAGGGATTTCAAAATTTAATGTTCACAGTTGGCCCAGATTTTTGATAACAGGGCAATGTTTGCCATAAATTTTACTTTATATGTTGTTTTGCTTGTTGTGAATAGTGCACACATGGGTCGCTGTAACTAGAATTAGAATAAGCTGAAAATGAAGTGAGCATACCTGAATCTCCACTAGAGTCTGCACCCCCAATAATGCCGACGGCTCTTGCCCGCTCTTTAGTGGTCATTCTTACCATTTCTTTTGTTTTTCGAGTTGGACATTCTACGTTTATTGCATTAAAATTATATTTAGCGCTAAATGCACGATACACGTGATCCTCGTGCCAAAAGATGTAAATCGTAATCACCGTTTCGCGCGGTCAACCGTGACAGTAAAATGTCATTTTTTGGGTAAAATTCGATAGAGCACTATATATAACTCTGGAGTTCTAAATTTTAAGTCGTTACACAAAACTTTTCTTATAACTGAATTCTATAAAATGGACGTTTAGAAATTCGGTTCAGTGTATTTATACATTTCATTCAGATTTGAGTTTGTATGTGAAAACTTATGCTAAAATCTAATTAATTTCTCAAGTAACCTCAGTTTGTAATAATTTGACATAAAGGGTTATGTGCTTTTCTATTTGAAGTGTCTATCAGCATGTATCAAACATACATGTTGGTTATATCATTTGCATTATTGCAATAATTACTACTTGCTTTAACTTATCTTGCTGATACAGTAAGTGCTGCAAAATTTGACCTTAGAAATAAATTTTGCTCTTGCTTATGTTTCTGATACAGATTGGAAAAAATTGCTATGATTAGCAACAATCGCCTATTTTTAAAGACATAACAAAACCTGTAAAAATGATACAGTTTCTGATAGCCCTTGCTGTATGATAAAAATAAAATATATTCTTTAGCTATGTAGACAACGTTTGAAAACTTTGTAGATATTTGACATCTGCAAAGAACAGTAACTCTGTAAATACTATTTTTATTTTTCTTCTACCTCACTTAGTTTTTCAAATATTTTTAACAGGCGAAAAAGCAAGCTTGGATTATTTCTGTCAAATATGTTTGTACATGTAGTTTTCAATATTCCTTGTATTATCTGAAGGTCTTTATTTGTCATTATATAAGAACTTTACTGTTACTTTTAACTAAACATGTAAACAAACGATATGAAAGTACTTAATATAAATGCAGTAATTTCATAAGTGAATAGTAAACTTGTCAATATTTCTAAAAAAAAGTATGTTTAAGATTAAGACAGGACTGTTTGACACTATTAAACTAATTTTGTTAATAGTGTAGGTTTTATAAATATTTACATGAATCTTAAGCCATTAAGGCATTATGCAAATGACAGTGCAGTGAAATGCAGTTAAACTACATTTTCTAATAGGCACATGTGTATTGTTTATAAGATTACTATACTTGCTGCTTATTGAACTTCACCAATTATCTATTACTGCATATAATGCTTTAAACAAGCCTCAAATTGACACAAATTTAATGAGTAACTGCCCCTGTCAGAACTTACCCTGACATCGTTTACACCTAGAATTTAAGATTTTACACAAAAATATATATTTTAACCAATCATTGTAGAATAGAGGAATAGGTTTTCTTTAAAATGATACCAATTTTACATAAGTATCTGATGTCTTTGTACTTTTTTCATGAAATGAAAATTTCTAAACAAATTTTCATATGCTCTTGCATTCAGTTTGTGTGCTATATTTGCAGATACTCTAACTGTAATCATATAACTTTGAATATATCAAATAATTTTTTATAAGAAAACCATATCCTTTTTCACAGTGATGCGTAGAAAGTACCTAGTGTCAAGGGGTCAAAATTTCAAGTTAATTTTGAAATTATCTCCCTTGATTGACAGGTGCTTGATTGATTGCTATTATAATTATGTTTTGCTTTTGTTCATTTTGTTGATGCAGTGCTGAAATCCTATTTCTTATTTTCCTGATGCAGTGCTGAAAAGCTGAGTTTTGAAGAATGCATGATACATTTTTGTATAATTATGATTTGTTTGTGTTTAGTTTGCTGAGGCAGGATTGAAAAGTTTGAGTTTTGATTAACTCATGCAATATTATGCTTATTATTCTGATGCAGTGCTGAAAAGACTAAATTTTGAAGAATGCATGCTACAATTATGTTTTTTTTGTGCTTAGTTTGCTGAGGCAGGGCTGCAAAGTTTGAGTTTTGAATAACGTATCCAATAATGATATTTCGTGTATACTTATTTTACTGATGTAGTGCAAAATAATTTAACCCATGAATGAATCATACCATAGTTATACTTTGAATATGCATATTTTGCTAGTGCAGTGCTAAATAGATTCTGAAAAGGCTGAAATATGAATAATGCATGCTATAAGTATGTTTTGTTTGTGCTTAGTTTGCTGAGGCAGGGCTGCAAGGTTTGGATTAACGTATGCAATAATTATGTTTTGTTTATACTTACTCTGCTGATGCAGTGCTGAAATGTTTGACCTATGAATGAATTATGCCTTAATTATGTTTTGATTATGCATATTTAGCTGGTGCAGTGCGGAAATTGTTAACCTTTGAATAATACATGCAAAAATTATCTTTTCTTTGTGCTTATTTTGCTGATGCAGTGTTAAAATATTAGCTTTTGAATTAGCTATATTTAGCTGATGCAGTTGCATTACATTTCTGTGTATTACCTTTATTTGCTAGGTTCTTTGGCTTGATTTAATTAGCCTTTCATGTGTATTAATGTTTCATTCTTGTGTTCAATGTTTCTTTTTTCAACATTTCTTATGTTAACTGCTGTTGTTTTGTCTAGCATGAGGCTTTGTTACAAATCCATTTCGAGAAAGTTCCCAATCCTCTTATGTCCCAAATTATTATACACGAGCAATTCCATGCAAACATTTTATGGAGATACAATATTGCTTAAGCGAAATTTCTGCACAGGGTATATGTTAGACTTATATAATCATGACTGAGAATATAACAATAGCATCATTCAACTATCAGGGTCTTGAGGGAAAGGATAAAAGGAAATATGTTTTAAATTTCCTGAAACTAAAGCAGTATGGAATCTATTGCATTCAAGATACGCATTTCACAGAGAAAGAAGAAAAAGAAGATATGAATGTTGTTTTTTTTAAATTGTTACAGCAGTCAATCCAGAGGAACTGCAATACTCTTAAATAATTCAAAATTAAACGAGTTAAAAATGATGGAAATGGAAATACGATTACTCTTGATATTGAGTAGTTTTTAAAACGTTTTACACTAGTAAATATCTAATGGACCATACAGGGATAGTCCCGCATTTTATGAGGACATCAAACAGGATATTTTTAGTTTTGATAATGAGTTTGTTATCTGGACTGGTGATTTTAATCTTTTTCTAAACCCTGAAACGGACACCAAAAAACACTTTATCAAAAAGTGAGTTAGAGGGTTAAATTACATGTACTTAAGATAAGGCGGCAAGTAGGGCTCGGTTAAATATGATATATAATAAAAGTCTTGGGTCTGATGGCTTTACTGTTAAATTTTTAAAGTTTTTCTTGAAATATGTAGGGTATTTTCATACGTTAAATTAACTACAGCTTTTCAACTGATGAATTGTCTGTAATTGAAAAAGAAGGGGTCATAACATGCATCCCAAAAGGAAATAAAGATTAGCAACTTTTGTAAAATTGGCGACCAATTTCATTATTAAATGTCTCGTATAAAACAGCTATTGCTTGTATTGCAAATACAATTAAGAAAATCCTTCCATTTTTAATAAGTGATGACCAAACAGCTTTCATTTCGGGGCGTTTAATTGGAGGATATACCATAATCTTATATGACCTATTTCATTATACAGAAAAAATAAGATATCCGCTTTACTTTTGTTAATAGATTTTGATTCGTTAGAGTTGTGTTTTCTTATGAAAACACTTGATTTTTTTTAATTTTGGCAACACCATTAAAAAGTGGATTGGTTTGATTGGTTCCAAATAAAAAGAGTGTGCATACAAGGTGACCCACTATCCCCGTACTTTTTTGTACAGAGATATTAGCTTTAATGATAAGGAAAAATAAAAACATTAGAGGCATCAAAATAGGGAATAAAGAACATTTAATTTCACAATATATAGACGACACTTCTTTAACTTTAGACGCAACAGAAAAATCACTTAAAAACGCTTTACTGGTATCGAAATTCTATGCCAGTGCCTCCGGCCTTTACATCAATGTAGAAAAAAACAAAAGTTGTCTGGTTTGGAAGCATGAAAGAAAGTAATACCGAACTTTTGATAGAAGAAAACCTTTGCTGGGAAAAGGAATCTTTCACTGTTTTAGAGATGAAATATTCTCTGAATCTAAATGAAATGAACAATTTGAACTATCAAGAAAACATGAAAGAAATAAAGTTAATATTAAAACCGTAAAATCACGGTAGTTAAAACAGTCTCAAAAATAAAGCATTTATCAATATCTCTCCTAAATCCACCGAACAATGTAATTAAAGAATTAGAATCAATATTTTTCAAGTTGATATGGAATGATTTGCCTGAAAAGGTCAAACGTGACGTGATTAAAAACCGATCTCTTCTGGCTACGAACACTTGAAATTGACATTAAAGATGATAAGAGATGTACATTTTGTAAAAGTACTGATGAAAATATTATTCATCTATTGTGTGAATGTGAACATGTGAAACATTTTTGGCAATATGTTATATTTCTGATTGAAAACAAATGCCCGCATATAGGGGAATTAAACATTTCAAAGGAAGATATTCTCTTTGGTATTAAGAACTCTCAAAAAGCTGATTCAGTCCTAAATTTTTTACTTCTTGTTGCAAAAAGATATATTTATACATGCAGATACAAAACCTTAAATCTCACAAAATTTCAAAAGAACATTGTTATTATATTACAACACTGAAAAATGTGTACATACTCTTTATGCGAATGGGATAAATTCAAAAAAGATGGTCTTTGTATGACATTTTACTCAAGGACTGTAATTCTTAAGAATGATATCACAAGCGTTTCATTATGTTCAGAGTCATATAAATAATATTTATGTACTACTTTTATTTTTCAGAGAACCCGTATAAATTAAATAGAACTTTGAGTTCCTTTCCCAATAGGTGTAGGAAACAATTGATGAATGTATTGTTTTAGCGGTAAATCACAATTGTTATGTCTTCTTTTTTTCGTGTAGTTCTATGGCATTAGAATTATACTATAACAGTATGATTAGAATGACTTTCAAAGAGAGATTCTTGCAATATAATGAAAAGAATGTCTACATTAAATTTAGCTAGAAATAAGTCAATTATTTCAATCTCTCAATATAACCTCTTGAACTAGAATCTTCATAAATTTTATATGTATAGTAAAAAGCAATATTCTATTTCATAAAATCGATTTAACCTAACCATTTCGATTTTTGCGCAGTAGGTTGTCACAAACAAGAGTACTTCGTGCATACTACGTCGATGTATAAGAAAAATGGATTACTGTTTGATATTATTTTTGTTTTTAATTGGTATTTTAATTGTTAAGTTAGTTAAAAAAAATCATTTTTTTAAATGTTTTTCAGGGATGTAGTTTTAAACAAAGATATTGTTAATACAGTATCTTGGAAAGGCAACAGAGCTTGTTTGTAATAATTATTTTGTGTTGAAAATAAATGAGGTTACCCATTAAGGTAAAACAAAAACCTTTTCACGGCTTCTTCTCATTAAGATATTAAAGACAATTAAAATGTCCTTCATAAGTGACCCCCCCCCCCCAAAACCGCAGGTGGTCAAATATCTTAATCGTTTTATTGCCCCTTATCAGTTTTAATCCTCTCTGATTAGGTCCAGCATCGTGTCAGTAGACTTGATATGTAGTACAATAGTAGAACAATACATTTTATTGATTTGTACAGATAATTGATTTATATCTTATTTCCTGTTGTTTATATAAACAGTTTTATATAATAATGACATTTTACTTTTATTGCAGGATATGAAAAATATTTTAGATAAATGCAGTCAACTGTGATTTTAAAGTTATACTGAGAAAGTTAATATGCTCAAGTAATTAAGCACCTTCCTGTGGTGTGGCCTGAATGCATTTTTGATGTATAAAGAATTCTTCTGACAATTTATTTCTTTGTAAATTAAAAGTGCAACTGAACGCTTCTTCTAACTGTAAAATAAGCTAAAACTAAATTTCTCTTATGTATCAAGTGTAACATCTAATCTTAGTGATAATTGGTTTGTTGTAAGAGTAATTGATTGAGTATTTAAAACATTACTCAATCTAACTTTGAAATCACAGTTATTTTTCAGTAATCTAAAAGTAAAAAAAATAGTTTATGTTTCTGTCAGAAAAGAAAATAATTTTGATATAATAACTGTAAGTGTTTTTATAATCTCATTTGACTGGGAATAACGTACCTAAAAGGTAACTGATAAAATAGAATAATAACATCTTATGAAGGTCTTAAAATTTATGTATAACTAACATCCCTTTCCTACATTATCTGTACATAATGTAAGGAAGTTATACAGTAGCTGAATATGATAAACAGAAGCTAGTCTACCAGTGACCGGTCATGTTTATTGACATCTACTGTGAACTCGCTGTGAATTGACTGGACCCCTGTGGTGAATACCCCACATTCCTGTTCAATTGTCTTTAAGAGGAAGTGCAGTGTCTAATAACCTAACTATACCGTGTCTTCTTTTGAATGTATCATATGAAATAATGCGTGTAGGGGACATAGCTAAAACCCCGTTTAACATAATTACTCGAAATTTAGTATATTGAGAGAGTGCAGTGTTCAAGATGGCCTATGACTGAATTGCACCCCTTTATTATGCCCCCTTCGAAGAAGCGGGCACATGTTGCTTTGTACATGTTTGTCGGTCGGTCAGTCGATAAAGAACAGTTTTCGGACCATAATTTTAGAACGCTTTGGCCTACAATTTCCAAACTTAGAGTTCAGGTTTTTCATTACCAGTAGATGATCCCTATTGATTTTGAAGTCAGCCATTAAAAGGTCAAGGTCATAGCGACCCGGAATTGGTTGGTCGGTAGAGAACGGTAGTTTTTCTGACGATAAATTTAGAACTCTCTGGCCTACAATCGTCACACTTTGTTTGCAGTTTTGTCATTACCGACATATGACCCCTATTGATTTTGAGGTTAGTACGTCAAAGGTCAAGGTCACAGTGACCCGGAATTAAAACACGGTTTCCGGACGATAATTCGAAACGTGGGTTTAGCATCCTGAAACTTTGTGTGAAGGTTGGTCATGACTAGCAGATGACCCCTTTTGAATTTTAAGTCAGTAGGTTAAAGGTCAAGTTCACAGTGACCCGGAATTGTAAAACGGTTTCTGGACGATAACTCAAGAACGCCTAAGCCTAACATCTTGAAACTTCATGTGGAGGTTGGTCATGACTAGCAGACGACCCCTATTGATTTTGAAGTCAGTAGATCAAAGGTCACAGTGACCTGGGATAGTAAAACGGTTTCTTGACGATAACTCGATAACGGGTTGGCCTAGCATCTTGCGACTTTATGTGGAGGTTGGTCATGACCAGCAGATGACCCCTATTAATTTTAAGGTCAGTAAGTCAAAGGTCAATGCCTGTGGGACTTTGTTTCGGCCAATTTTTTTGTTTTTTAGGCCAACAATTTTTTTGTAAGGCAAAAATTGTTGTTGTTGTTTTTAAAGCCAAAACACTTTTCTTCAGGCCACATGCTATTTTTTGTAGGGCCAAATATTTTCTTTTTCTTTTTAAAGGCCGGGGTTTGTTTCAGTGAAATACCGGCCTGTAGGCAATTAAGCATATTAGGAGTGTAGGGAGGAGCTTTACTACCTAGCAGAGAGTTAACAATACTTTGTAATGTGATCATGTAAACACAGAAATCGTCTGCTTGATGCTGGGAAGTGCAATTTCAGAATGAATAACATAACTTACTGTCCACTTGTGTGAGCTTTAGGTGAAAGTCACTTCAATAAATTTAAAGTTAACTTTCAGTTATTGCAATGTTTTATTGAAGGATTAAATATTAAGTTAATGTATGTTTCTCATGTACATTTTCTTTATGTATATGAGTGCTTTACATTTGTTGTAAATAGATTTTCGTCTTTCGGTAGTGAGACAATGGCCAGCTACATGAAACTATATCAGGGAGAAATCATTTATCTGGATACACACCAGAAAGGAATGCCACTTAATTAGTTCTGATAAATGCCATTAATTTTGATAAACAGTCAATGTTGTTATTGTATGAAGAGTAAGTTTGACGAATGAATATTGTGAAAAACCATACCTAGGTCATTCATGGGACTATTAATATGGAACTTATTACAGCTAATTATGCATAAAACTTATATAATATAGAACTGTTCTTCACAAAACATTACATGTGGAATTTTCCCGCCTTATGTCAATGTGTGTGACTCATACAACGACTGTGATATTATTAGCTCTCAGTCAATGGAGAAGCTGCCAATCATTGTAGAGGCAAATTCAAATCTTGAAGCAGACAACACAAGTTTTTTTCCTGGAAGTCACACTTTTAGACAACCAATGAACTTTATTTTTTCAGATTTTATGACATTTATGCTAAAGAACATTTGTACTAAATTTCAAACAAATCCATACCTTAATTTCATTAAATTTTTTATTTAAACCTCTGATGTTGTTAGCTCTGTGTATGCAAAGCAAGTGGCCATTTCTCTACCTGAGCCCTTTTTATAGTTCTTCCCCGGCCTTTAAGGCCAAATATTTTTTTTTTCTTAAGCCAACAATGTTATCTTTAAAGGCCAACAATTGTATATTTTAAGCCCAAAAACGATTATTTTTTACAGTGACTTTTACTTTATAAACTGGTACATGGATAGTTTGACTGATTGCATCAAAGGGAAGGGTCATACATGTTTTACAAACAGCTCTTGCTATCTTTTATTTTGCTTGTGTATAGTTACATGTACAATGTTCATGTAAATGAAGTGATTAAAATAAAATAAAAATATTATTATTATATCTATTACCTTTAAAGTACATGTGTATATACACATACATTTCTCTTTTTGCCCCCGTAAAAGAAGTTTATGGTGGTATACTGGAGTCACCTTATCAGTTCGTTTATGTGTCAGTGCGCATTTTGTTCGCGCTATTTCTCAGCAACCACTGGTCAAATACCAATGAAACTTTACAGGACTGATTGGTACCAAACCTATTTGTGCATATCTTTGGCATGTGGCTCTCGAATAAGTTCTGGCTCTTTGATGTTTTAGCTAACTTGACCATGAAGTCGTCATGATGAGCTTTTAGGTTGCATAAAGCTCTAATAACACTGTTCAATTCCATCCCATGCAGAATTTTGGTTGCTATGTGAACAAATAGGATAACTTTTAAAAGTCTTCAAAATTGCAATGCCCAGAGCTTAGATATTTGGCATGAAGGATTGCCTGGGAGGTTCTACCAAAATTGTTCAAGTCGAAATTGACTCCGCCGTGAGGGTCACTTGATTTTACAATTGTTTCTATAGGAAAACCTGAAAATTCTTCTTCTAATGAACTAGAAGGCCTAAAGCTTAGATATTTGGCATTTAACATTGCCTAGTAGACCTCTACCAAAAGAGTTCAAATCATTTCATCGGCGGAACGAACAGCATACAAACAAGTAGTTCCATATATTCAGTTGTTACGCATTATACTGTCTTTTGTTTTCAATATTATATAGAAATAGATCTAAATAATATCAAAACATTTCAGAATAGCATAATTTCATTTGCTGTTCATTGAATTTGTAAATAATCGTTAACACTATTAATGAGCATAATGTACACCGCGTCCGTAGTGTATTTGGTAAAGGCATCTGCACTTTAAGCTGTTTTGACGAATTTCAACAGACCTGAGTTTGAAACCCGGTCGAAGTTTTTTTACTTTTTTTCTTCTGGTTTACTAATCATTTTCAGCTTTTAAACCAATCTTAAATAAGGATAATGGCAATGAAAAATTAGGACAGACTGTATACATACTATTTTCGATAACAGTAAGTTTCGATTCTACAGGTCAGTCAGTAGTCGTGTCAGGCTTTGCTTCTTCAACCAGAATTGTTTTCCTTGAGTTCTTTTGGGGCCATGCATCAACATCAACCATCAACAATTTCTAGAATTTTTACATGTCTGTTTTGTTTGTGGGCCCGCTGTGATACTTTGTATCAGTGTTTATCATGTTCAGTTATTCATCTATTCTGTGTATTCTTTGATCTTGCTCACTGTTCAGGTTTTGCCTGCAATTTAGGATAGGAATTTATTTCAACCAGGCAAGTACTGGGAAGGCGGTCCGATTTTTTGCTTCTTACTGGAAACTCGAAAGGTATCGTTTATCTTTTTCGTTCTTTCATCAAGATCGACATCACAGTATTTAGATTTTAGAAGCAGTTGAAACCGGAATGTAAATTAATTTTGAGTCAGCAAATTAACGAATACTTGTTCTTGCATACCAGATGGGGATATCTGCAGTTTTTACCACTGTTGGAAAATTTCATCTTACACCCCTCCATGTAAGACGACTCGCGTGAATAACATCTGACGTAACGTTATAAACAATGTGACGTCACATTCCCAAACACAGCATCTGAATAACGTTTGTTTTTTATATTAAAATGCATCATTTCAAGTTTGTATTTAAATATTGTAACCGTGAAAAGTACATCGCCCCGAGCTGGATTCGAACTCGGGTCCTCCAGTACCCTAAGCGGACACTCTACCACGTCGCCATAAAAGCTAGCTCAATGGCAAGGAAGTACAAGTGCCGTATTATACCTCTACTACATACACCCCCTCCTTACCAGAATTCGCCCTCGAATTCTTGGAGTATGAATGTCTGTGGGACATTCTAAGGGTGATATCACTTCTAAACACGTGGGTTATTTATGTTGGGCGCCAAATGTAACCGTGAAAAGTACATCGCCCCGAGCTGGATTCGAACTCGGGTCCTCCAGTACCCTAAGCGGACACTCTACCACGTCGCCATAAAAGCTAGCTCAGTGGCAAGGAAGTACAAGTGCCGTATTATACCTCTACTACAATATCTATTTTAAAGTGCAAAACGGTATGCAAGAAAAAGTGTCTACCATGAGATACTTGGTTCAGATGAAAATATCCGTCACTTCGGGTAACTGTTTCGCGGGAACTCGGCAGAGCCTCGTTTCCGCCAAAACAGTTACCCTCAGTGACGGATATTTTCATCTGAACCGCATGCTCATGTAAGAAACTAATACTGTTTTATTTTTTTAGTTCATCCTGGTCCATTTTTTACTGAGACCTTCAAAATCCGTTAATTCGGAGCGAGTATTTGTTAAAGCCCCTGGAAGCACTCATCGGGGTAGTTAATATAAGCTGCGAGTTTACTGAGTCAATAACAATCAACAAATTTGAAAAGAATGATTTATCAATTTTAGCTCTTCTATGAAAAAAACAGAAGAGCCATTGTCATAACTTTCTTGACGTCAGTCGGCAGTGTCGTTTTAAATCTGGTTAAGCTTTCTTAAAATTCACTTTCTCGGTAACTATTAAAGCCTTGAAACTTCAAACAATTGCTTGGCATCATACAATGGCCTTTATGGCCGAGTGCTTAAGGTCACAGACTGATGATATCTTGTCCCTCGCCGCTGTAGGTTCGTGCCCTACTTGGGTCGGATTCTTTTATGTCTGGAAGCTATCTAGGTTCTACCCAGGTGCCCGCCCGTGACTGAAATAATGTCCGAATTGGCACCCAGGGTCTCCACCTCCGTGAAAGCTGGAAGTTGCCATATGACCTTAGCTGTGGAGTGCTGCGTTAAATCCGAATCAATCAATTGGCACAATACAATCAATCCTATGGGCAAATCCCATAACCTTTGAATGGCATTAAAATAGCATTTGAATTTTCAGTTTAGTTTTTTAAAAATCCACTTCTCAGTTACCAATCACAGCTATGATACTTCATATGGTAGTTGAACATAGTCACTGAATGCAAAAGGTAAGCACATGAGTTCCTATCTCAAAAGTAAAGTTTACACATATGGTTAAATGTCAAAATTTGTGGACAGTTGTGTCTCCAGTTTATAACTTTACTCGTGTAAGGGTTGTCCTGATAATTACACATGTATGTGTACAGTCTTTGTTGTTCAGAGACAATCGATCCTCTTGTACTTTCAGTCCTTTGATTTGATAACTTATCCCATGAAAATTTTATGAAGCCTGATGGTAACGATTTCACGAAAGATGGTACACTTTTTTTAAACGATGAAAAATTGAAAAAGTTGCGTTTCTTTTCCCTGTGACTATATTTGGCATTCAGCATTGCCTAGTAGAGCTCTATCAAATTGTTCAAGTCATGACCCCTAGGTCAAAAAGATCATTTAATTTTACATATGTTTAATAAGTAAAAACTTCTTTTTTAAATCTTCTCTGAAACAACAAGGCCCAGAGTTTAGATATTTGGCATGGAGCATTGCCTAGTAGACCTCTACCAAAATTGTTTAAATTGTGACTCCCGTTCAAAATTGACCACGCCCTGAGGTTCACTTGATTTTACACAGGTTTCTATAGGAAAACTTTTTCTCTGAAACCACAAAGGCGAACGCTTAGATATCTGGCATGTAGGATTGCCTAGTGAACCTCTACCGAAATTGTTCATTCCATGACCCCCGGTCAAAAGTGACCCACCCGGGGGCTGTCATTTGATTTTACATAGGTTTCTGCAGGAAAAACTTTAAAAGTCTTTCTGCTCCAAAACCTCATGGTAAGGAGCTCAGAAATTTTGTGTGTAATATTGTATAGTAGACATATACCAAGTTTATTGAAATCATGCCGTTGGGGTCAAAAGTGACCACACCAAGGGTCACTGGTTTCCATATAGACTAACATACGGGAAAAAAATCTTCTTTCGCTGAAACTACAAGGCCCAGAGGTTAGATATTTGGCATGTAGCATTACCTAGTCGACCTCCGCACACATTGTTCAAATCTTGCCCCTGGGGTCAAAATGGTAATGCCCGTTGGGTCACTGGCATATCATAGACTTCTAGGAAAACAATTAAAAATCTTCTTCTCCAAAACCACAAGGCCTTCAGCTTAGACTTTTGATATGTAGCATTGTCCTGTGGACTTCTACCACGTTTGTTCAAATTTTGCCTCTGCTGTCAATAGTGGCCCAGCCCAGGGATTTACTTTTTTATATAGACCTATATAAAAACCTTTCCTAATCTTCTTCTTCAAAAACACAAGGTAAAGAGCTTAGATATTTGGTCTGTAGCATTGTCTAGTAGACCAATACCAAGTTTGTTCAGATCATACCCCTTGGGTCAAATTTGACCCCGCCCTGGGGGTCCCTTGTCTGTATATAGAGTAAATGGTTGTAGGAATTACTTAGTTTCCAATGAGTTCCTTTAGGAACAAGGGACTTACCTTATCAACCAGTGACTTCCTTAGTAACCAGTGACTTGCTTAGCAATCAGTGACTTCCCCTAGGAACAAATGACCTCCCCTAGGAATATTGATTTACTTAGCAACAACTTAGTTCCCTAGCATCTAGTGAATTTTCCTAGCAACCAGTGACTTCCTTAGTAACCATTAACTTTCTTAGCAACAACTAAGTCTCCTAACATCAGTGAGATCAGCTAACAACCAACGACTTCTTTAGCAGCAATTGACGAACAAGTAACTTTTTTTGCAGCCATTGACTTCCTAAGCAACAACGTAGCCCTCTAGGAACAAATGACATTGTCAGCAACCTTTGACTTCCTTAGAAACAACTTTTTCACCTTTCAACAAGTGACTTTTTTAGCAACCACTGACTTCCGTAGCAACCAGTGATTTCGCCTTGCAACCAGAGACTTCCTTACTAAATACTTAACAATATCTTAGTGTCCTAACAATCAGTGATCCGTCCTACGAACAAGTGACTTCCTTAGCAATAATCGACTTACTTAGCAACCATTTAGTCCCCTGGCAATCAGTAAGTTCCCCTAGGAACTGGCGACCTTCTTTGGAACCAGTGACATTCTAAGCAACCACTGACTTTCTTAGCAACCAGTGACTGCCTTAGCAACAGCGTAGTTTCAACCAGCGAGTTCCCCTAGCAACAAAGGCCTTCCTTAGCAACTGTTAGCATCCTCCTGACACCAGTGACTTCCTTCGCATCTGTTGAAGTCCTTCGCAACTTGCAACAGTTGATCTTTTTGACAATCGCTGACTTTCTGTAGTGACCAGTGATTTCATTATCAGCCATTGACCGCCCCTGGGAGCTGGTGACTAATCGACCAATATTCTTTTGAAACCAGTGATTTTCCATAGCAACTAGTGACTTTCTTAGCAACTACTGACTTCCTTCAGCAACAAGTGACTTCCTAAAGTGCGCTGGTTATCAGCTGGCCATCGTCATGATGGCCAGCTGATAACCAGCGCACTTAAGGAAGTCATCAAATTTTAACAACGCTATTACTCACCAATCAACGACAAGAAATCAATAAAACTTCATCGAAGTAATCGACACCAAGCCTTTTTGTGCATGTGGTTGGCATAATTTATTAAAAAAATTACGGCCTTTTGATTTTTTCAGCAACTTATATCTGCGCTAACCATTGGCCAGAAATAAATGAAACTTCACAGGATTGATTGGTACCAAGCCTATTTGTGCATATCATTGGTATGTTGCAGTCAGATTTTTAACAGAGTTGCGGTTCTTTGTATTTTTTTAGCAAATGTCGTTCGCGCTATTTCTCAGCAAACACTGGCTAAAAGCAACTTCACAGGATTGATTAATACCAAGCCCATTTCATGTGTGCCTATTTGCGGCATTTGAATGACTTTCCATTGAGTAACGGCCCTTTTTCAGCCAATTTTTTCCATACAACTTTTTCAGTATCTACTGACTGTAAATCAATGAAACTTCAGAGGAGTAATTGATACCAAAACTATTTATGCATATTGTCGGTATGTTACGCTCATACATGTATGATTTTCCATTGGGTTACGGCCCTTTGATTTTTTTAGCAAATTTTATTCGCGCTTTTCTCAGCAACTACTGGACGGAAAGCAAAAAAACTTCACAGGCGTGATCGGTACCAAGCCTGTTTGTGCATAGCCTCAGAATCTTTCGCTTAAATATTTTTTCATAAAGTTTCAGCCCTTTGATTTTTATAGTATAGGTATAGTATACATAGAGATTTTCGTCATGCTGTTTCTCAGTAACCACTGGATGGAAACGGAACATTTTAGTCTTTTAGGTACATTTTATTCATGGCAATATTGAAGCAGTATTTGATATGTGTTGTAAAACATACATGTCTCTCCATGTACTTTTGCAGTGATATTTCTTTTGTGTTGTGACCAGCACATAAGCGGGGTATTAATCACGTCCAGTGATAGCTGTGGTTATTATTGACATTATCTTCAAAATCAATTATATTGTTATGCACACACGTATATTACTGTTGCGCATGTTTTCCTGTTTTAGCCATCTCAAATATATACTGCAATAATTTTGTTTCTATTCATCTACGTCCAAGACAAACTAGCATATGCACCGATCAAATTTAAAACTTAAATTCATCGTATCATCAATACTGATTATGGTAATAATAATAATGGTTATTGATGATTGTAATAATTTGGGCTGCAACGATTCAGGTACCCTTCGGTTCGGTTCGGATTCGGTTAATACCCTTTCGATTATCGAATATTCGAATATCTACATCGATAGACAACATGAAATAATATAACAAATTCTTCAAACTTGACTTTTGCCAGGCCAAATTAATTCATTTTCCTGTTATTAAATAACTTGAACGAACTTGCTAGTTTAAATAGTAACTAACTGACTAG
Source organism: Saxidomus purpurata (assembly GCA_022818135.1). NCBI lineage: Eukaryota > Metazoa > Mollusca > Bivalvia > Venerida > Veneridae > Saxidomus > Saxidomus purpurata. The sequence goes on from JAFMSR010000007.1 coordinate 19,211,033, forward strand.
GAACTAGAACATCAAAACATTTAATTGAAACTGAGACAGAAGACTTATTATAAACTTATACATGTAATCTCAAAAAAAGGACTAGACAATTAGACATCATGGTGCACACTGTAAAAATACAGTAAGGTTGAATGTCTCTTTAGTCTGTTAAGTTCAGTGACAAGAAACATATTCAAATGTCCAACTTACTTCACAACTTTGAACACATGTAACTTTAAATTAACTTAAAACGTTATGTTTTCGTTTGAAATGTTGCATCATATTTGTTGTTGTTCCCATTCGATACCTTAGATTTTCGCTACATACTCTGCAGATAGCATTTGATTTCTCAAATGCGAAATGTCGCCACACATTGGACCTTAATGACGCCGGTGGATCGTCCAACACTTTTTCATCTGCCATGTTTGTTTATGTACTTGCGACGTAGTGAATAAAATGGCGCGCGCTGATTGGATAATAATAATATTTTAGCGCGGGCGCACTTGTTTGACACTGCCTAGACGTACCGAACCGAAATATCGTAACCCAAATCGGATAACCGATTCGAAGCCATGGACTCGGATATATTCGAACTTCGGTGATTCGTTGCAGCCCTAGTAATAATACAGGATAATGATTATGTTACACTGGATTCAGCTTGTCTGTCTGTCTGTCTGTCTGTCTGTCTGTCTGTCTGTCTGTCTGTCTGTCTGTCTGTCTGTCTGTCTGTCTGTCTGTCTGTCTGTCTGTCTGTCTGTCTGTCTGTCTGTCTGTCTGTCTGTCTGTCTGTCTGTCTGTCTGTCTGTCTGTCTGTCTGTCTGTCTGGCATAATGATGCCGGTATAATACAGGCGTTGCCTATCCCAGGCCTGCCTGTCTGTCTGTCTGTATGTCTGCAAAATAAATACTTATAGATATAGCTAAATAAAAGTCCACGCTTGTAAATTTATAATACCTACATTGAAATTATACTTGTAAATGTGAATTAAAATTATGTAAGTTTAGAAATATGTTTTTCTATAGTTTTTATTACACTGATAATTAAAGCTATTCAAAGATTATACATGCCCGTGCAATGTTCTGGTCTTAAGTGGGGTGGGGGGGGGGGGGTCACTGCTGAAATTCAAAATAACAAATTTTATTGACCCTGTTTTTTATGGAGACTAACATATTGCTAGTTAATTTCTGGAAAAATAATGATGGGTCAATGACTTAACTTTTTCGCAATATTACAATGTAATCTTTAGTGATACACTATCAGATTAAGGTGCTAAATGCAGAATTAGCTAGAAGTTTGGTATTGTAAAGTAACTTTTATGTATGTGGTGTCATTTTCAGAATGGGTATCATTTTTTATTTTTTTCTAATGTAGTATGTCATACTTTAGGATGAAAAATTGGAGATAGTGGTATCTCTATCATCATTTGAACAAATATAACGGACCCTACCCACTTTACTAAAATTCAAATATCTTAAACGATTTTTGAGAAATAACTATTGTTGTCCCCCTACCCCCATTTTGGCATATGGCAAAATTTGACAATTTAGTCACAAAATGTGAGGTCAAAATATTTTTTCTCAAAAATGTTCATTTTTTTTGCACTAAAATATTCTTTTTGTACCTAAGTTAACTACTACATAATTGTTTTTTTTCCAGTTAATTAATCATTTTTGAAAAATAAAAAATGTAAATTTCCCCCGGTGATTCCTCTAAAAATTTTTTTTTTAAATTTTTTTAAAAAAAAAAAAAAAAATAAAAAAAAAAAAAAAAAAAAAAAAAAATATTGAAATGTTCGCCTTTTAAAAAGTAAATAAAGTTCCATATTGCTTACTATAGTTTTTGCTTGTTTTCATGCCTTTAAAATGCAATTCGTATTTACCATTTTCTATAGGTTCCTCGATAGAAGTAAGAAGTTTGCGGAGGCATCCACATCCTTACACTAATGAGTTATTAGTGAAACACATATACATAATTTATTCATCGTGTATGCGTGCAATGAAATCCATATTAATTACTTCGTGTTGATACACTTTTCAATCTTGTCTTTGTCTTCAATTGTTCTATTATGTTTTTGCTTCTGCTATAAAGATTATAAATGCTGCCTTCAAAGTCTGACAAATCATTTTGACATGTGATCAAACATATTCTACATGCAGCTAGTCCTCAACTGGAATGTATGGTTAAAGTGTTTACAACAATATGAAAAGTAATTACTGGGACATCACGTGTCCGATGGTTGGCCTGGTTTGAACAAAAGAACACGTTTGTTTGTGATACTGTTTGTGAGCAGCAGACCTACCCATGGAATGAAAATAATAATTATCCCTTAACAATAGACTAAGGTAGCCTTTAAAATTTGTCCTAAAATACTTGAACGGTCCACTCATTTTCATTACATAATTATTTTCTATGATGTAACGATAAACGGAAATATCTCAATGCAACTTTTAATTGTACATGTATGACACATACGTATATTTTCCCGACATACCTCTTATCACAATTTGTACTTACTTACAGAACTAGAGCAAAAACAATTATCTAGATAGCTCTACAGAACAATGAATCAAACATTGATACGGGTATGTCCCGCTGAAAATATCAAAGTGCATTGTGCTTTTGATGTTCTTGAATGTGTGATATATATGTTTAATAGAATACAAACAAAAGCATTTCTTGATTGTAAACTTGTCGAAACGAAATCTACAAAACTTAAACAAAATATGAAATTCATTTAAATTTAGAACAATTCGAAATAAAGAGATTTTATATTAAATTTTGTCATCGTCATTTAGAATAAAATTAATTTTAACAGATACTTTAGTATTCTATTTAACACGGTTAATATACAGCTTTAATATCGGTAGACAACAATTTCATGACATACATGATACAACTACTAAAGCGTCACAGACAAAGGAGTACGCCTTTTTTACTGATCAACATTTATAAACAACATTCATCATGACCTACTGTATTTTAATAGCAAAGCCACTAACAATGTGATGTTCATGTTATTACAAGCATTGGCATTTGGGAAAAAAAGGTTTTTGACATCAGTTAAAATTTTGTTTGAAAGCCGGGCATCCAAAATTTTGTTTGAAAGGGGGATTGTAGGCAAGTTTAAACACTTAAATTTAAAGTCTGCTTAAGTTTATGTTTATAAACAAGAACTCTCTTTTAAAGATAGTCGGCACATTTTGAGTATTTGAGGCTTTATAGTAAAAATCTGTCGAGTTTTTTTATGCGTCGAAGGCGCCAAATGTACAGGGAGGGGAAAGGTGTCCTCTGACCGGGACGCGAACCCACGGCCCTTCGGTTACGGGTTGTCAGAACGAATGCTCTCCATATTCAGCTAACCGGTCGTTTAAAATAGTCCAAAGCCCCCCCATACGAAAGAAAACTTACTGAGAAAGGAAAATTATATTTTGATTGGATATACGTACAAAACATCCATAATTAACCACAAGAAAAGAAACCTGGTTTTTATTGACCTTTGTTCGCTTTCCATTAAAATGTACTTAGTACTCTCAAAAAAGTTCACCCCCCCACATCAGGCGTTTAATGATTTCCAAAAACGAAAACAACACCTTTGTGTCCCTCGTTTCAATAGTCAAACATGCACTTTGAAAAAAAATTTTTTTTCACCCCCCCCCCCCCCCCTTTTTCATTCTACCCCCCCCCCCCCCCCCCCTTCTTTCCCTTAATGTGTTACCTTAAGTTCAGCATCGGGAGTTTTCTGTATTTAGATCATCAATTGTTATCTATATTCTTAAACATTATTAGAAGGCTTAAAACTACTATAATATCTCTACAGAGATATCAATCATTACTCTAATAGTAATTGCCAGTCTTACTTGTGCAAAATATAACACATCAGAAGTGTCGTTATCACATGATTTGATTTTGTATCTAGCGTTAAAACAAGACATTAAATAAACAATACAACTGAAAGTAAAGATTTCGTACATTATATTCATAATTTCGTGAGCATTTTGTAGTAAAGCTTTGCACACCTGTCTTAACTAGTATTTGATACAACACTTTGATTTTGACGATTCCCTATTGCAGTAGTTGTATCTATCTTAGTAATTTTGTCAACAACACATGGAATTAACTATGATATAATGCAATATAATCTGCTTCTATCTCTATTACTGGATTAGATATTATGACGCCATAAAATTCACAATAATTAAAAACAAGTTTTGAATTATCTTTTTACACAGAAATAATTTGGAATAATGTTAGTACGCATTAGCCGCTAGTCTTACTGACAAAAATTGTTCTCATTATTTTATCGGCCAATAAAAAGTCACCGTTTAACCGATGATTATATAATCGGCCAGGCTGTCTATTTTTTCAATTAAATGCTTTGGAATTTAACATGCTACTGGAAGACAAGTTAGAGTGATATGTACATTGCGTTTTCCTTTAAAATGAATGTATATGAAATAGTTCTTGTTTTTCTTGTCTTCGTTAAGCAACATATTTATGCACGCGATGTACATTTATCGAAATGGATAAGTATTGAGAATGATTATCCTTGGAAACTTTATAATTTCGAGATAATTCTTGAAAAAGGGGTCGAAAACTGTATTGAAAATTGTAAGGCTAAGACATCGTGTGAATACGTTAACTTCGATGTAAGGACGCACGCCTGCTTTCTTGTAGCTATAAATACTACATCAGTAACTTCCAGTCCAGAGGACAATGTAGAGAAGAAAGCAGGCTTCTGCCTAGGAAGGAAGTCTGATTGGAATATGGTAAGTAAATGAAGTAAATGTATATCTATGCCTAAGTTTAACGTCGGATTTAAACTATTATATCATGTATATGACGCACTTTGACATCGCAGTTAATACATAAGCTGCTGTGTGTACTTTGTCTACTGGATTGAGGATTCAACATTTGCGTGTAAGTCTGTCTGTTGGTAAGTACTGTGTTTGAGTGTGTTGAGGGATTACTGTATGTTTTTAGCTTTCAAAAAATGAAACCAAAACTAAACTGCTCATAAGTTGTAGCCAAGTGTTGAAGAATAAGGTGTCAGTTATTGCAATTTATTCATTTGATTTACCGACCTCATTACAAGTGTTTCGTAAAAGTCATGTCATGATTTCCACGACATATTCTTTATGTAGGTACTATGCATTTTTTTAGTAAAGTATAATACAGTTACAGTCTTAAAATGTATGCAACACTCGTTAAAATGAAATATCTACATGTGTTTTATATGAATTCCTGAGTATTTAATTCATATCTGAATATATACTAAATGACGTAAGATAATTCGATCAATGGAGTTTCTAAGAAATTATACCTATTTCTGAAAGCGAATTAATCGCGTGATAAAATAATTAGCGAATACAACAAGTGAACACATCTAATTCTAAAAGTTTAAACTGTGTTTCTTTTTTAATTCGTTTTAGAAAACTTGCAAAACTATTCCATTTCTACAAAGTCTTTTAAATCTGCAAATAAATAAAACATGATACAATGTATATGTTAACGTCTGCAAAGTGAAATAGACCAATAAATATTATTGAACTGTCTCACATGTCACATCAGTTTTGAACAAGATTTACAGGCGGGTATACCTGGCTGTACTGAAATGTTTTGTCGTATTTCATACAGTTTTGTCTGGTCGAATAAACCGTATATTTCAAAGACTTTCAAAATGTATTTCTATTATTTTTATGAGGATACGTGTCTGTTCAATGAGGTACAATGTAGATAAGCGCAAATAATCAATTTAAAAACAAATATACAAAATATGTGACATGGTTCTCTCTTGTATACGTTCTAACCACAAAAGTCAGAAACCTTTAATTTATACGCGCACGATAAAGGCACAGATATATAGTCGCCTTAAAAGCTACATCTATGAACCAATTCTTTACTTAAATAAAAATGATTCTTTAACATACATTTCTACCTTAAGGTAGTACACCCCTAATAAAAACCTCCATTTGAAACTCTTCAATTTTAATGAGCTAGCCTAGGTTGTTAAGCATTGGACTGAAGATCTTTTGAGGTTTTTGGGGGCGTAGGTTCGAATCCAGCCGGAACCCAAAAAAATTTTTTTTTCTTTTTCTTCTTTGATTTCATTATTTTGCACTTTTCTTCATATGTTTATATTGTTTTTAGACTAAAAAGAAATTAAATATTTTTTTATGAATTAGTATTAGCTTATTTGAAGATTTTATTACTTGTAGACACGTCTAAAATTGTCGATGGAGATTTTCAAAATCAAATTATTTTAAATAGAGACGGTAAAACATTGTGAATTTTTGGCATGCTGTTCCCAAAATGTTATAGATAATTTTTGATATACAAAAAGACATGCCCCATTTCTAGAAAATGTTGATTTTTCGTAAAAACTTTGATTTTCAAAACTGAACATGGCCAAAAAAGTACATGAAAATTGTAATATTATCTGATTATTTCATAAAAGTTTTATAAAACTTGTTGATTATGTAGTAAATGGTGTATTATTTCTGAAAGAAAACATAGTTATTGTTACTCTGATACCAAATCTGTACCAAAGTTGTGAATAATAAATGAAATACATGTATTTTCTTATCTCTTGTGTGATGTCATTTTATAGATAATTCCAAAATGGGGGTAGGGTTATTCAAATTCCTATAACTTTTTTTTTCACGGTAAAATTCTTTTAAAATTTGTTTTTAAATCCAGGAAATGATACAGATTAAGAAAATATTAAGCCTATAATGATTTGAATAGGTGCCCATTAGGGGTCTACTACCTTAAACAATTAAAATATCGCTTAAACAGAAACTGTTTACTTAAAATTGTATATATAAGGCTTGATTACAAGAGAGCTAAGCATTTAAAAATTATCGTCCAAAAGTGAAAATGAGTTGTAATACATGTACTTTTTCTGCCTGTAAAGCTTTCAATAGAAATGTCTTCAGTGACATCTCTTTGAAATAAAGCTTCTAAAGTACATGTACATGATTTATAAGCGTCTTTGTGATATTGAAAAGATAACGTGTAGATCTTAAAATCGAAAAATAAGACGTGAATTTTGGAATAAATAATTTTTGGATAAATAATAACAACAACAACAACAGTATTCTAACGCAGTACCGATGTAACGTCGTTTCTGATTGGTGACGTTTGAATTTGCGACTATTAAATATCGTTTATATAGTCGCAAAATTCAAACGGCGTTTTAATTATCGCATTTAGACACATTGTGCGTTAGAAAAGGGATAACTATTTAGTGATTTTGATATTTGCGACCGTATATACGGTTTTAATGGTCGCAAACAGTTTTAACAGCTCCGGCTAACGCCGTCGCCGTTAAAAATATTTGCGACCATTAAAAACCGTATATACAGTCGCAAATATCAAAATTACAAAACAGTTATTCCTATATTATATGCTTGCAGTACCAAAGAAAGTCGAGTAAAATTGAAATCTGCACTACAGCAAAGAGTGTAAGCTATGGACTTATGTCTATATTTTTTAAATTTAAATTGTATTTACGTAATCAAAATATGTTTAAGATTGCTAAGATTATATTACGTATAATTTAAGTCTTCTTCTATTCCTGACTGAAGGCGTCCTATTATTATTGACTCTTCATGCATTGTAAAGAGTCTGGAAAAAACTTTAACGATTTTAACACCGGGTGAAAATTTGAAAGGACGAACAATTCAACTTTCTATTTATTATTTTATTTCGATACGATGATGTTTTGAAAAGAAAATCCGTTGCCGTATGTCACAATATTACCTTAGTAAACAGTTTTCAATTAAGAGTATTTGCAAGCAAGGACAGTTTAAAAAGAGTGTGAAATGTGAGACAAATATAAGCAGATCCTAAATCCTTTTGCTTTTAATTCAGTGTTCGTTTAAATTGTTAGAGATCAATTTTACCTTTATCATAATAAAATTTG
>JAFMSR010000007.1:19219435-19236440 GCA_022818135.1 Saxidomus purpurata
GAATCACCTTTTTCGAATATCAATGATATACTTGAAATTACTTATCACTTTCGGTGACCAGATTACACTACCGACAACAACATAACAGCAACAATGTCAATGAAACTGTATAATACGTACATATTTTTGTTCAGTATGCATTCTTTGTTTTCATGTGAGAAGAAATAAACACAAATTACGCTATGCGTTATAAATCTTGCATTCCAAGTGAGAAGCATCGGTAAGTTTTGCACAATCATATGTGCGCGCTGGCGTAATCGGTTGACTGCACGGTTATACACAGTGTGTGCGTAATCGGCAGTGCTGAAAATTACCGCTGCACCGGTTTATTTGCGTTATATATAAGAAAAGAGTGGTAACAGTTTCGTCGTCAAATCTTTAATTATGAATACATTTCATCAGTAAAGTAATGTTATTTCCTTCAAGATAAATGTTTTTTCTTGTCGCACACAAAGTTTAAATGTGATATATATCGGGGATACTTTAAAAATTCATTACAAACGGGGTCATTCCTCTCGTCCTGCCCAGTTATGAGCACTTTAAAATTAGGCGTAGAGGTGTGATAGCCTCAATATTTCGACTGCAAGACCGACCGATTTTACAAACTGATATTACATAGACGTCTGTCTTTAAGGGCGGCCGTCGTAAATATCAAAAAGCCCTGGCGCACAAATTGTTGGGCTAATTTAGGTCATGACATTCAGTTCACGCCTATCATGGACATGGCATGCGGCTATAACTTGTCAGTAAGTTGCAAAACTCGCCGACATTTTCAATTGAAGTTAAGATGAACATATGCGAATAACGTACCTATATATGACATAAATGTATCTCCAAAAAACGTGTGTACAATATGTGCTTTCCCAACATCGGAATCTCCTATAAGAACAAGCTTGAAAATGTAGTCGTAACTTTTCGCCATTTTGTTAACAAAGCACCAATCCCATTTTAGGTGTCACACCGGTATTGTTTTGCTTCCGGGTCGTAGGGTGCTAAATTAGTCCCAAGTGAAAATTTCATTTTTGAGATTTCATGTGCATTGTCTTTCATTGGCTAATATTGATGGTTGTAAAATAGCACATTAATCTCAATAGATGACAGACTGATTCTTCCTTCAGTAGGTGGTGTTTGTTTATAGTCCTTTGCTAATTACTGTTTGCATTGCTGATTATCTTTTAATGGCATGATAAGCACATTGTACTTTGTTAAGACATATTACAGCTTAGTTGTCCAGTTTAAAAGACTTTTTTTCAGAAAAAAACCCAGAAATTTCAGTCTTAAAACATGAAATTGACCCCAAAAAGGCATCTTTTTTACATTTGGGCATTTTAAATTTAATTAAATCAGTTAAGAATGGATTCATAAGAAACAACAAAGTCTGAGAAACATTTCAGTGTTTATTTCATCAAAATCCATTGAATACTTACCAAATAGCTGCAGTTTGAAATTGATATGTAGGCGCTGCTCGGAAATGCTGTCCGAGAGGGAATATCTTGCAAAAAGGATGTCTTTTAAAAATGAAATTTTCTTAAAGTAGATCATGATCAGGCAAAAAATTTAGTGTGGATTTTTGTCGTAGTACATCAAAGAAACTGCAAGATAGAGATATGTCTGCTAAGCTTTAGTTGAGGGTGACTAGATGTCTGAAAGTGAAAGTAGAAAATCAGGACCTGTGATATCATTATTGCTTCAATTGAGCTGAAATTTGAAACACAGATTGCTAATGGAGACAGAAATATGATGAAGTCAAAAAAAATTGAATAGTAAGTAAAACTGAAAATTAATTTTAATTTAAATTTTAAAATGTTTAAATTTAGACATATGAGCCTGTGTAATGTACACACAGCTCCCATAATGCATGTGACCAGTCTAGAAAATACCCTTCCTGTCTGAATTTGTCGTCTGCACACAAAAAGTTCATTTGCAGCAGAATATATTTGCTTAAAACTTGATGAAATTTAATTAAAAGTTTGAAATTTATTTAAAAATGGAAGAGTTTTACCAGAAATGTGAAGAGAAGTTGACTTTTTTTTCGGAAAAGGCATGAGAAAAGTGAATGTGTGGTTTGGACCGGTCCATGCAGTAAAGGTTATGGCCAGTTCAGGTACCGGGACCCAAGAGATCCCTTTGGAGCCGGGCACCGAACAAGAGGTGCACACCGGATGGCACTGATGGTAGCAATGCACGACTTGGATGTTTCATCTAGAAAACAAGCAAGCCATTTGTGCAATAATAAATTGTGTGTAAATGTTGTTCATCTGAATTTTGAAGATAACTATACCAATAACAACAGAAAAATTTGTTTTGATAGTGGTCACTGCAGTGGACATGTTGACACAGAAGGTCAGAAACAGCCGGACTGCATTGTTGATTTGGGATGAGGAGCTGTGAATCTCACCTGTTTAAGACAACGGTAAGTATAACAGCTTTTATTTATTTATATGTATAGCCGGGTAGTGCAGAAAATGCTTATTCTGCCAGTGGTAGGTAAGTATAACAGCTTTTATTTATTTATATGTATAGCCGGGGTAGTGCAGGAAATGCTTATTCTGCCAGTGGTAGGACTTTTTTACTGTTTGCATTTTTAAGTTACTCTGTTTCGGCTAGCTTCAAGCCATCATCAGTAGTGCTGCTATGCACTAGACAGAGCTTTTTTATCATCGGTAAGTACATGGCTACTGTGTCTTATCTTGCATCCATTGAAATATCAATCTGTCTGGGATCTGTAGCTCCTGACTCTGAATTGTGCTGTATCACCCGTTGCCTCTTTTCAGTCATGTCCTCTTTATTTAACTGAGTAATCTTTTCACTGACCTCCTTTGTCAGTACCTGCAGATGGCTTGCAGTAGGAAATGGTAGGTCTAGTATTGTGAAAAGAGTTTCAGCCCTTGATATACCCATCGGGGTGTCCATTATTGCCACAGCCAGATTGGTGTTAATGGCTGCTCTCTTCGGACCATACTTTGAGTTCTTCATCTCGGCATATGTCTTCAATTCACTTGATAAATAGCCGCAAGATTTGCATTTAAATGTCAGTTTGCTGCCAAGTCCGAATTTAACTTCATTGTAGAAACTTAAGCGCATTAATCTGCATTTGGCTTTAGAGTGCTCCTGGCTTAATGTGTTAGTTATATTCAGTAGATTGTCCATGTTTACTACACGGTTGCCTTTGAAGTCATTTTTCTCTTTCTCTAGGTATCTTTGCCGAAGGTTGTATTTGCCTGTGGATGCTGCCTCCAAGTTGGCTCCTGAGAAAGACACTGGTGCTGTAGACCTGTTGCTATCTTGCGGTGCTTCTGAAGGTACACTTTCATGTCTCATTTTAGCATATATGTTACCAGGCTTGAAAAAAATGCCTGCCGCCTTGCGCTTTCTATATCCCTTCACCATTTTTTCACTTTGAAACTGCTTTGTCACAAATGAACTTTTAAAGTCTGTATGTGTGTGAATGATTATACAATGTACTTGATTTGTAACCGCTTTGTGCTAAAACTCTGGCATTGTCTTTCATTGGCTAATATTGATGGTTGTAAAATAGCACATTAATCTCTATAGATGACAGACTGATTCTTCCTTCAGTAGGTGGTGTTTGTTTATAGTCCTTTGCTAATTACTGTTTGCATTGCTGATTATCTTTTAATGGCATGATAAGCACATTGTACTTTGTTAAGACATATTACAGCTTAGTTGTCCAGTTTAAAAGACTTTTTTTCAGAAAAAAAACCAGAAATTTCAGTCTTAAAACATGAAATTGACCCCAAAAAGGCATCTTTTTTACATTAAATTCCATATTTGGGCATTTTAAATTTAATTAAATCAGTTAAGAATGGATTCATAAGAAACAACAAAGTCTGAGAAACATTTCAGTGTTTATTTCATCAAAATCCATTGAATACTTACCAAATAGCTGCAGTTTGAAATTGATATGTAGGCGCTGCTCGGAAATGCTGTCCGAGAGGGAATTTCTTGCAAAAAGGATGTCTTTTAAAAATGAAATTTTCTTAAAGTAGATCATGATCAGGCAAAAAATTTAGTGTGGATTTTTGTCGTAGTACCACTAAGAAACTGCAAGATAGAGATATGTCTGCTAAACTTTAGTTGAGGGTGACATATAGGTGTCACACCGGTATTGTTTTGCTTCCGGGTCGTAGGGTGCTAAATTAGTCCCAAGTGAAAATTTCATTTTTGAGATTTCATGTGCATTTGTGATGAGAAAACATTAGCTGCAGGCCAGATTTTGCATGATGATTTTAATTGAGACTGTCTATTAAGAACTTACAGTGTTTAAATTGTTTTTTATAGGATTACTTCTTCAGAGTGGATGAACACAGAAGTAGAGGTCATCCGAGTCATTTGGCTGGAGTGTACTGGAAAACTACACAGTGACTGGTTGTGTATTGAAATAGCGAGAAACTTGTGCGTTAGAATTAGTGTTTTTTGTGAGTGTTTGGGAAGGACAGTAGGTGTATTTTATAGAAGGACAATCAGAAAATCTTTAGAAGTGCCAGTATAACCAAGGGAGACAATGGAATATAGACATTTTCACTCTATTTTTAATGTAGCAAAATGACTGTGGTGTGACACCTTTAGTGTTTAAAAGAAACATATCCGATTTTTCATTCGATTCAGCGATCACGTATTTGGACCATTTTAACTATCGATCCGTTACTTCAAATACATAAACAGAAACTTGAATGCTTAAACTATAAGTAAGTGGAGTGTTTACGAATAACAAAAGTTCAGGGAATAGTGAATTTCAACTCTGACATGATGGCCTAGCTTCCGTTTATCGAATGGGGGGATATAAGTGTTCCGGGAGAAAAGATTAGACACTTGATATTACGAAAATTATCTGTATTGATATGCTGAATTTATTTTTCATCTTATATCCAAGACATAAATGTACCTGTTTTAACAAATCTTAGAGAATTTAAAGTCTTCTTTAACATTTTCATAGGGTGTATGTGCATGTGAAAATGCAGTTAGGGGCATGTATTTGTAAATGCGTGCCTGTGTATGAGAATTCATCTAGGGTGTCCCAGAATATATGTCCACTTAACAAATACTATTAACTTTTCACAGAAGAGTCACACATAAGCAAATTATATCTCATTTGAAAGGGTACATACACAAGTTTTTGTACATCAAACAATTATCTTTATTATTTACTTAGTTTCTATAGTTATATTCTAAGTGACAGCCATTATTTTGCCTGACTAGCTAAATCCGCTCTCTTAAGTTACGTATGAGGTTGGCACATGTGTCTCTTGAAATTTTTGTTATTTCTCTACCAATAGCTGCTTTTAACTCTCTAATGGATGTTGGTTTGGGGTAATAAACATTGTCCTTCAAGTATCCCCATAGATGAAAGTCCAGGGGGCTGAGATCTGGCGAATACAGGGACCAAACGGTTTTCAAAGGATTAATGCGGGTGCCAAATGTTTGCTCTAACCACTTTTAAACATCATTTGCAGTGTGTGTGGGGGGGGAGGGGGAGGGGGGGGGTTTGCCCCGTCTTGCTTAAACGAAGAACTTTCATTCACTGTTCCCTTTCTTATCAGTTCTGGAATGAACTTATTCTGCAGCATTTTCAAGTATCGTTTAGCAGTTACGGTACAACACTTGCCTTTCTCCTCGAAGAAGAATGGCCCGATTATCCCGGATGCACTCGTGGTAGCCCAGGCGGTAACTTTCTAACTATGCAGCAGTTTCTCGTCATTAAAGTCAGGTTTGAATGATCCCCAAAACCAAGTTTTAATTATTGACTTGGCCATCAAGATGAAAATGTGATTCATCGCTAAACCAAGTACAATCTGTTAATTCTTCATGTGACCTCATCCACTCAGCTACCTTAGAAGCCTGAATATGAATGACGTCATATATGACGTCATAAGACGTTACTGTGAGGTCGCATGATGCCATTCTGGTAATGAGGAAAACGTACATCAATTACCTTTCATTTGAGACCAAATTTGTCAATATTGAAGCATTTTTGACAAAGCTATAGGTGCTTTCAACGAAGATGCCTGTTCACTAAAATTATTTAGTCGATACGACCGGTTCGCATGAATCAAAGTTGCTTTTCAGCCTTTCTCCTTTATCTAGATTGTTTATAGTTCCGGCCGACCCTGGGATTTCTCCCAATCAATATGCCTAAACATTCGTTGAGTATTTACACCCCAATAAATATGTAGAACCACATTAGTCACACCAACAAATGCCTTTTTATGTAAATAATGTGTTACTTGCGCCAGTATGACATCACCCTCTCGTCTGAGGGATTTTTATTTATATACATTCAAAAATGCAACTCATATTCAGACAGATATAGGGCATATTTCATCAGCTATAATAACAAGAAAAATCGTTTAAGATTTTTGTTATGCTTCACCAATGAACCAGAGGCCACAGCCATCTATCAATTAGTATATATATGGCCCGCAAGTCCCAAACAGAAATAGATTGGTTCCCAGTCCCACCTATTTAGTAGAGTATTACCAGCAGAGTACGTTTCATCTTTATCAGTTGGTATTATGAACGACCAAGGTTGCTTTCCAGTCTTTGATAAGATGTTGGAAACCATTAACATAGATGCGAGGAGGGGGGACTCTAGTTGTTCTCTGATGATAGCAAACCCCTAACAGTAGAGCTGGTCAGTTGTTTCTTCATCGTCAATAATAATGTCTTTGGTAAGATGGGAATTTAGTTTATTCAGCCATCATTCCGATACAATGCTGGAGCAAACTGCACGGAGCAAGTCTGGCAGCAATTGCTCATCCCAGTGATAGAACGATGCAGCATAAAAATATTTGATGCCACATAATTGTGTAACATTGGGGTGTAAATATAATATCTCTTCATGACTTTATCAATGACAATTTTCTTTACAACTAGGAAACGTTTGTATTAAAGAAAGCTTAACAGGTTCGTTCATGCTGGATTTGGCAAGACCAGGCATACCTAACAATATATAGAATACGCACTTCCACTAGTAAGACACCGATAATAAAAACAACAAACTTTACCTATTATAAAATTTAATATATATGCTCATATTTACTTATTTGTACAAAGCATACATCTGGCATCTAGCAATTAATTTACAAAATTTTCATTCACAATCCAGGAAAGCTTTGCAATTAAACCCGAAATTGTTATCAAATGCCCACGTATTTTCTCATCCTTAATACAAAAATGTATCACAAGGTGAGACCATTTCTGTGTCTTAAAGTTGCTTGTTCACAGTTTTTGGTGAAAAAAATTCTCCAAAATGATACATTAAAAAATAAACTTAGAAATGCTAGAGTCAAGAACTCATGAAAAAATCATCAAAGCAGTTTTGAGAAAATTTATTGAAGAAGTTGGTGGGTTTCGTTTTCCGGCACTGCTACACTTAACGGTTTTGTTGGGATTTCAAAAGCATTTGCAACACTTTATATATTTGGTGGCATCTAATTTAAAAAATACAGAACACATTTACAGAAATTTATACTGGAACTGTTTTGTTTGTAGATTCATTCTGAAATATATAAATTACAGAATATTGAAGAACCTTATTTGTTCAACCTAATCCAAGCAGCTATATATTTTCTGAGGAAATGTAAAAACGTCTTTCACTTCATATCACTAGCATTCAAATAGATGTAAATGTTTTTTACAGACTAGAACGCTCTTGTATCCCGTCACCCGTGCTTGATTTCTGCAAATGCCTTTCTATTGAATATCTTGTGTATAACAACCAATAGAACAAATAAAGCAAGTTGGCCTACAAAATTACACTGTTAAGAAAAAGGGTTGATATGTTCGAAAAAAACACCACATAACAAGTTCATTTCAAATACACAAAAAAATGTGCACAAGACAACCTGAATGTCGCTTTAAGTACTGAAATCTAAGAACCTTTTATCAACTCATTCTGTTTTTGGAAAAGTACAAATATGGGTCTTGCTCCTTTGAACGCTCTTACCAAAATTTCAAGCATTAAATTCTCTGTGGAAAGAAGAAATTTGATCCTACATTCTCTGCCTTAAAGTGTTGTCACATAAAAAACACAAAAGCAACTGACATTAAAAAACAAACTTAATACAGAGCTTACTTTCAAATATGAAATGAAAATCAACATAACACTTTGACTTTAAGAATAAAACTATCTGATTAAAAGTCAATACGGAAAAAAAAGACATGACAAGATATAAAATAAAATTGCAAATGCTGTGTAAAAGCTAAGCATTGCCGACTAAAATGCTTCAATATGAGTATCATAAATTCCAATTAAGAAGATGGCAGTAACATGCTTAAAATCCCAGGATCTCTTTGAATTATCCAATATAGTAACATGAATTTAATGATAGGATAATGATAAAACCATGTCCTATTCACTCTAAAACAATGTTGACACATGCCTTTCTTTCACATTCAAGCCGATTCTTCAAGAAAAAGAGTTGCCATAAAGCTTATCTTATTTTTTGCAATATCATTGAAAAAATACTGCACTATGTTTCTAATATGCATTTCTCCATTTAAAACACAAAGTTAGGAATGGTTTTGATAAAAATAAAGGTGAATTATGTCAGTAAGACATCTTTCTTGATAAAATGACAGCTACTTGTAAATGTGATCCTGGGGCTTTAACCCTTGCACAAATCTACTGACGAAAGGCTTTTAAAAGTTTCACTTTATACACTATACTGAAGGGAAAAAGAAACGCAGGGTATAAAGACTCTATCTTTCATGAGCAAATCAGTTTATGAACCCTCTGAACTTATATGAGCCGTACCATAATTGAAAGAATTAACAATTCAATGTAAAAAGTGGATGTGTATTCGCGAGAAATAACATAATATTGCGTTTTTGTTACCCTGCGTTTCTTTTTCCCTTCAGTATATGTTTAACAATTTCTAACACTCATTTAATACTGTTCTACAAAAAAAGTCTTAAAAGATAAAAACCTTAGTTAACTGGGAATAAGATTAAGAATGGAACAGTTAACGAGGGACGTTCTAACACTGAACATTTCAATGAAAAGAGTCCTAATGAATGGAAAGGTACAGTAAACTACAAATGTATTGAAACTATCAAAGTTTATGAGTGTATTCAAAGTAATGAGATTACACAGGGTTTTAATCAAGTTCCTTTCCTGTGTTTTATATATAAATGTAAAATGTTGTGAAAATACAATTCTGCCACACAAAAATCCTATATACAAAAGCAGCTGAAACAAAACAAAAATACATTGCACAATCTCATAAAATGCAATCATTGCAGAACTAAAATAGACGAGATAAAGAAAGATACGAAGACAGAAAGCAGAAATAGGTACAGACCTTGAAGGGAGTTCCCTGATGACCTAACATCTATTTACCATGTTTTTTATTTCTTTGTTGGAGGTTATGTTTACTTGAGTATAAAATTAATGAATTTGATACATTAATACAACCTCTGCTAGTTAGAAACAGCCATGAGTGCAAATACTTTAGAATGAAGTACATAATCATATAAAAAGTAAAGTTTTCTGATGTACAATATTTTCAAATATGCTATCAATAAACATAGATATTTCAGGTCTTTCATAACTTTACATAGCATTTCCAAAAATGTTAATTTTGTTCAAACAGCTAATTCACTCCTAGGTCAAAAGACTGTGGAACTTGTCTGAAGGCGGAAAGACTGTGGAACTTGTCTGGAGGTGGAAAGACTGTGGAACTAGTCTGGAGGTGGAAAGACTGTGGAACTAGTCTAAAGTAATCAACTCAAGGGAATTTGACTTCTTGATGCACCAGGTACTTAAAACCACATCAGATGAACCAGCAAATAACCATGACATAACAGGAGTTTGACATAAGCAGGAGTTTGAAAGTCTAGTGTGAAAAAATGCTTTTTTTTAAAAGGTCTGCTTAGATAGATAAAACTGCAGAAACAGAAAACTGTAGAAGATATATTCTTATAAAAATATACACAGGTATAATGCTATATACATGAAGAAATAAATGCATGTCAGTAAAAACAATAGACTAGTTAGGCTATTACATATAGCACTATGCATTGGCTTATTCGAGTATACATTTCATATAACACAGATCCAAATCACTCTATAAAGCAACAGGGTTAAACTGACCTGATTCAAATTAACACAACCTAATATAAATATGACAGATTCATTTATGTTTCAGAAAAAAAATCTGTCATTTGGCATCATTAAAACAAACCAGCCAATGAAATGCACAGTTGACTGTAGACCTTGGACAAAGTTATTGTCAAAAGTTGAAGACATCTGCTGTCACATCCAAATGCAACTGATGCAACTGTTATGTATACTATAAGCTACTTTCTATGAGGACCAATGTTTACTTGGCGTTATATATATTAACATTACTTTAACACTTTATATATATTTCTAAAAAAAAATATATTATAATTCTTCAGGTGTACAGTAAATTAAAACACATGTTGTATAAATGTACAAATTATGCCGCTAAATGTGGAGAGTAATACAATAAGCTACAGTAACCATGGTAACATATATCTGTTACACTTGCTGACAAACTATTGTATACAGTTTTGTAAAAAACATACTCCTACCTGTGTAATGAAAAGATTCATCATAGTCTGAATAACTTGTTATTCTATGAAAATGCTCAAAACTTACATTTTAATGACACCCCAATTCACCAACTATTCCCATTAATTGGTTGGTAGGGTGGAATGAATACTTAACATAGGATGCTGACAAATCAGACTGGCAATACACGGGTTTACAGTTTCAAGACTGTACAACGGTGATATCCAAAGTGTATCAAGTGAACTTGAGAGTTAACTTCCTTGAACTTTGAGTAAACTGAATGTATGACACTTATAATCTATAGAAAATAGGCTATTTGTAAACTGTCCATCTAACATGGTTGCTCGTGAT
Organism: Saxidomus purpurata; assembly: GCA_022818135.1. Classification (NCBI taxonomy): domain Eukaryota; kingdom Metazoa; phylum Mollusca; class Bivalvia; order Venerida; family Veneridae; genus Saxidomus; species Saxidomus purpurata. Next base: position 19,230,345 of record JAFMSR010000007.1, read on the forward strand.
ACTGTCACAATAAATATAATCATCTGAAAGCTTAAGATCTTATTTTCTAAAGATATGCAATTTGAAACATTATATTTAAACAGAAACATTGAATCAGTTGCTAAACCTGACCATAAATCGAAAATTTGACAAGGAAGTTACATTGTCGATAACATTTACTTGATAAAAATCGATAAAGATAGACGGGAAATACATATGTAGCCCCGTTTGAAACTGTAAAGTCGTGTATATAAGTCTAAATTTCCATTTACAAATGTTTACAAGTTTTCAGAAAGAAAGAAAACTTATAAAGTATAATATAGCTTGACTAAGCCTTGAATCACCAAACACGTTGGCTTTATGTGCTTAACATTTGTGCCATGTTATACGAAAATCCTTTTATGCATGACAAAGTAACAACCTGGACACTAAAAAATGTGATGAACACACAGATGGGCAGACAGACGTTTGGGGGGCATTAAAAATCTACAACAATCAAGCACCAACATGTTATAATCTCTACCCTGAATCCTCTTGTCATGTACATATATCTGAATCTATACAATTTGTAATGCAGTTTGTCATTTGTATTAACAACACATGTTATATTTCTGTAGTTTGTATATAACTTGGTACTGTTGTCATGGTAACTCTACGGTTTGATTTTGGTGTCTTCAAGGAACCATTTGTAAGAGGAGAGGCAGTCTGCAGAGACCTGTAAAACAAGTTAGTGTAGATGGTTAGTGTTCAGCTTTTATAATAACATGGCATTACTTTGAAAGCAAAAGGTGTGTATAAACAAAATTTAACTTGACCTGTACTTCTGCTAATAATAATTTATTTAGGAATTAACATCCGTTCCAGCAGTGTTCATTGTCTAATAAAGTAATAAACAATGATTTTGAGTCTGGTGCCCAGTAAATTAACCATGAATACGACAAAGAGTTGTTTAGAAGACCATAAAAACACTGAAAAGGCATATCGTTTCCCGCATTGCCCGTTGAGCAGTGCCAGCAATTTACATTGTATTATTACCTTCTTGATGCAGCTCTTGTTTTAAGTGTCCTTGGTGTAAGATTGACCAGTGCCTGCATGTTTGCAGTAAGATCTTCCACTTCTTTCCTCAGTCTTGTTGGGGTTTCTACCTCATGCCTGGCAGTACACAATCACAGTGAAAACAAGTATCTTGATAAAGGCAATTCATATTTGGAAAGGAAAAGGCTAGGAAAGCTGCAACACTTAAGTATAATCATTAATATACATGATATACCACTGAAAGTGTATAAGAAATTGTAAACAAGTCAAGCTTTTGGAAACACTTGAGAAGTATTGAGCTTGCTCATTAAATGTTGTAGTTAAAATATTTGTTTCAGGAAGTATTTGTTCTAATCAAATTCTTAAATTATCGAAAATAATGTAAATATTCTTTCATAGAAATCCGAGATTGTTACTTATGGTTACACACTGTAGGAACATACCATCTTGGCCTTGTTCTGATGCCCAGGGGTGTCTTAGTCTTTGGGGTGTCAATTGTGAAAGGGGAATACATCTTAACCTCTCTGTAACCTGCATTTTGAAGAAGCAAAATCAAATTTATTTAATTCTTTACTTTTTGAAAATATTCTCGGTACATTCTGTATGTTTAATTTTACTAACGAACAACAAATAGCTTGCTACTCCCTCACTTCTCCTAGTAGACTCCAAACTTCTCCCTATTTTCAGCTCAGGGAGAAGTGACTTCTCCCTAAAATCTTCCTCCAGCTAAGCCTCTGTTATATAGTGTATTATTTTTTACTGAATACTCTCAAATGACACTTTGTTCAGTTCGAGAAAGCATGGACTTTATTTTACATATTTGATTTCCTATGCTGAATTGTTAACTTTGTGTATGAACAATATAAGAGCCATGAACTGCATTTACTTCAACTAAGAGTTACCTAACCTGATTGTTTGAAACCTCTTAACATGAGTGAATTTATAAATCAATCCAATCAGTTGAAATGAAGCACAAGTAACTACATGTATGTATAATGTATGACAGGATATTGCCGTTAAAGTTACAATTAAAGTTAAACAATTTCCATGATTCTTACATCAATTCATTTCCTCAAAGACGTTGAGAAAGTTTCAAGTAAATCTGATTGGTGATTACCGAGACATGATGATGTGCACGACACTGAGCCGCCTGCATGCAAAACTTTAACCAAGCTGCAATATTGTTGCTAGAGAATAAATGGCTGCAACATCACCTCTTATTCTTTAAATAGTCTTCAATGTACTAGCTTTAAGAATTTTCAAACAATCAAGTTAGATAATTCTTAGTTGAAGTCGGCGCTTATCATGCTAAGGCCTAAAATCAATACATGCAATAATTGTTTGTTTAGGGTAAAATATCCAAACTTACTAGGTAGGGTAGGAAGGGATTTTTTTCAAATATACTTTGTCAAGATAATTTTCTTGCAAATACAGTCCAACTTGTGCTAACGACCACACGCGAGTAGCGACCACCTGCCGACAGCGACCATTCCTATTTCCCCCCCGACAAAAATTACTCTAAAATGTCCCCTGAATAGCGATAACTTGCTGTCCACGACCAGCGACCGGTGTTTTCATTTCCCAAAAGGCCAGGTGTTCCCAAAAGGCCAGGTGTGCCCTGAACAACGACCATTATCGACAATTTGTCTGTCTATTGTTTTCTTAACAGTCAATTTTTAGTGCACCATTTAAAGGTGCGAATAACACTGTAACCGTATCATCTTTGATCAACAAAAGGAAAACTTGATTGAAATTAAATGTTTGATAATTAGCATACATGTGTCGACAATTTGCACTTTAAAATACATCAGCATTACTTAAAATAAAAATAAATGAGTTAATTCATTGTCTTTTGCTGACCAATCATTCTTTATTAAACAAGCACTTAATTTTTTCATATTACACAGCGGTCATACTAATCTTGTCTCTTAACGAGTGCACACAATTTCTTATCATTTTGTTTACAACAACATTCAAAGTAAATCAGTGCTAACAAAAATGTCTAAACGAAAATTCTTGACTTTAGAGGAGAGAGTTAAAGTGATTAAATGGTCTGAAAATGGAAAAAGTGGACGTACAAACTACAATCGCAGAACAGTTAGGTGTGGGTAAAACCCAAGTTCAGAGCATACTTAAACGTAAGAGAGAAATTATGGATGAGTTTGACAATAATTCTAACACTGAGATTAAAAGGCCACGAAGAGCCGCCACATTTGAAGATGTAAATGAACTTGTGTTAAAATGGTTTAATGAAGCAACATCGCGCCAAGTGAACGTATCTGGCCCCCTTCTTAAGGAACGCGCACTTCAGTATTCCAAGGATTTACATATGGATTCATTCAAAGCCTCTAATGGGTGGTTGGACAGTTTTCTAAAAAGGAACAATATTGTATTTAAGCAAATGTCAAGTGAACGTGGTTCTGTAAATCAGAAAGTTGTAGGAGATTGGAAAGACAAGTTGCCAACAGTTTGTGAAGGTTTCGAAGCGCATAACATCTTCAATATGGACGAAACTGGTCTATTCTATAGGGATTCTACAAAGTCTACCTACTTCAAAAAAGGTGAAGATTGTGCCGGTGGTAAACGATCAAAAGAACGTATCACCGTTGCTCTTTGTGCAAGCATGACAGGTACGGTATTTTCTATTTATTAATTCGATTTTTCAGACAATGAATCAAGCACCCCCAAGGGAGTTAACTCTTAGCTAAAAATACCGAATAACTAGTTTCAACTTAAAAAACGCTGAAAATCAAAATTACTGAGTAGTTTACATGGTAATGTACATTTTCATATAATTTATCTAAATCAGTTATAATAAGCAATGTGTAACATTCCTGTAAAATAGGTTTACTTAGTATGGGAAAATGCAAAGTGCATAATTTTCGGATAAACACGAAAACCGGAAATGATTACAATTTTTAGGATGAATTATACGACATGCCTTTATAGAATATATATTCAGTCTGCTGTATTCACTGAAAGAATAATTAACATGCATATTACATTTTTTTCAAATGGACATTGATAGAAATATTAATAAATAAAGGAAAGAATCAATGTTTTGGATAACTATTTTTGTAAGGCATCATGTGCCTCCTGAACCGGAGTGGGATTCTGCCAATCTTTTTAAACCAAGAATAATACGTCATAACTGTATTTTCAAGCTTAAAATACTTATGTTTAATTTCTTTTTTCAGGGGAGAAGGTAACGCCGTTGGTCATTGGGTGTATATGCAGTGGTATTTCTTGCAAATGTCATTCAATTTGTCATAGCTCAAATATTGCTGTTTTTTATGGAGCCTTGTTCTGTCAAATGTTTTAATCTTTTTTTTTACCTTTTTTTTCCTAACCCCAAGTAGTCTGCTAGTAATGGATAAATTAAGGAAAACTTTGAATAGTAACCTGATGTGGTTATTTTTAGAAATTGCCATTTCAGTATTTTGTTCACCACAACTTGCAAGGGAGTTCAATTTTTCAGCAAAGAGAAGTAATTTTATTAACAAATTGTTGCAAATATAACTTACTGAAGTTATTTTCGAAATAACTTAGTAAGTTACACTCCTGACAGGTAGCTTTTCTTTCATTATACCTCTGCAAATACCTTTAATTAATAGGAAGAAATGCAGGTTCTGTCTTTGTAGCATAATGACTTCAATAACACATAATGGATTTATTGCCATAGTTCTCTTTGAGAGTCTAACTTCAAAGGCCTGGTGCAAGAAGGTTATGTTGTGGCATAACAGATTTTATTTCATAATTATGAAGTTCAACAATGTTCAATGATCAAAGCATAGTTAAATAAAAAAAATGAACAAATAAAACTTAAATGAGTTATCATGACGCGTCGAAGTTATAAAGTGAGTGATTAGTAAAAGATAAATATAACTTGTAGAAATTACAATCATGGCGTGATAAATCCATTGAAAATTAACTTATATATGTGTTACACCACAATACATTATGAACTGATTATATGTATACCTCCTCTCCTAGTTGGTGTCCTTTTAGCTGACTTATTTTTTCTGAACCTTGATGCAGGAGTCACTGGTGACTGAGGTCCGTCTTGGAGCCGTTTTCTTTGACGTGTTGACTTTTTTAGTTTCTGGAAAGAAGAGAAACTTTAATTTAAAGTTTAAACAAGTTTTCAACACTGTAATCAACCAAATAATAAATGTTACACAGGGGTGTGGAATTCCTACTTCCGACTTGTCCGACATGGGTTTAACAACCAGCGTATTAAGTGGTTTTTTCTTCCGCATTTGTCTGCAGACAAGTCGAAATTATTACTAGAGGCTTGAAGACTGTGGGTGATGTAAATCTCAAGATATTGATTGGAAAAGATTTTTGGAGTTCGGGTCACTGTGACCTTGACCCACTAATCCCAAAAAACGATAGGGATCATCTACTCAGTAAGACCAATCATCCTATGAAGTTTGAAGACTATGGGTCAAATAGATCCCAGCGGAAAATATTTTAAAAGTTTGGGTCACTGTGACCTTGACCTTTGACCTACTAACCGAAAAATCGATAAGGATCATCTTCTTGTTAAAGGGAACCGTCTAAGCAAGTTGAAAGAAAACTGTGACCAATAGTGCGTTACCAAGGAAAATTGGGAAGGGCCGTCCACTGATGTTGATAGAACTTGTCATCCGACCCATATGCTTTTGATTTGTTGTGTCATATATGTCTGTTTGTGTGTGCATGTATTTTTGTATATATGCAATAAAATATGAAATTATGATTCAACGACTAAACCAAGGAAAATCTAACGGAAGTCACTGTGACCTTGACCTTTGACACACTGACTGCAAAATCAATGCAGAACATCTACATTTACAGGGAACCTTTTTGAGCAAGGTTGATGACGCTAAAAGAAAACTGTGACCCGTAGAGCTTTATCAAGGAAAATCTAAATGAGGTCACTGTGACTCAGGCCCTATTAGAAATCATCTACATTTTGCAGGGAACTTCAACCTTCCGAGCAAGGTTGATGCCATCAAAAGAGCAGGACGGCGCTGCGCCATCCAAAAACGGTCTAGCGGAAACACTATGAGCAGGTGCACGCAACGTAGTTCTGGCTTC
>JAFMSR010000007.1:19245124-19262419 GCA_022818135.1 Saxidomus purpurata
AAGTTCAAGACAGCTAGTATATTTCTTAATTTCTTCCTTTCATCTAACTCAAGCCATCTGTCTTAAGAGGCGAGGATATATCGTTAACGAAGTTTTAAAACAAACTGAAAAAATGGACAAACTTTTTCATTTGTATTAACACTATTCTTGTATATTTCGGTACGGAAACGTTACAAAACATTTTATCAGTTACTTACAATATTCCAATCAACTTTCCTTCCAAAGATGTAACCTGCCTTTTTCTCGACATTGTCATCTGGATTAAAGTCACTTACAACTGTTGAGCTGAACGTGCTGGTAATACCAACAAGATAACAAGATTTCTCTCTTACATTGAAATTGATATATCCACACATCTTCTTTGCCTTGCATGCCTTGATGCAGTCTTCAAGTCCTTGTCCCAAAATTGTTTCGAAAACAAAAACATTCTGAGGAAAGTCCGAATCAGTTTTAATCCATGCTGAGAATTCAACTTTTTCGGCAAACATAAGTTTTTCTATAGAAAATATGAAAATAAGAAATTTTGTGAAAACATCGAGCTTTTCCCACATGATTCCTACTTTTAAGACAAAACTGATGTACCTAGAATAGTGAATACATATACAACAGGTCACACGTCAATGTAAATGTATTTGAATAATCGATAAAGCATTTCAATAATGTCTGCCAAAAGTTAGCGTTCCAGTGAACATATTAAATATAAATTGTAAAATAATTGAAATCGACAAGGTTCGATAAATTAAGAAAAATTGAATCAAACATATCCCTGAAAGTCTTTAGTGACGCAAGATGAACAAGTTCTCTTATACGAACAGTATGTTCATTTATTGACGATATACTGAAGAATTGAAGTTGACATTACTAATTCCATATCTTTACTGTGTCCATAGCAGATATTCATAGTAACTTGCCATTTGCAAATTACTTCTTATACACTGACGAGATTTGAAAACGCAACACATATATATGGCTAATACTTTTTTATTTCAAGAAATACACACCTTATTTTTATCACATTTGCATTTTTCTTACAAATCCTACCAATTGTGGTACAATTATTCTAAATCGGTCAAGCGCATAATTGTAAGTCTGCCTTTTCACAGTTTGACTCGTGTACCACGTGCACGTTCACCACATGGTCAATTCAATGTGAAATTATTAATATTGGATGTGTTACTAGCCTTCATGTGTAAAATTCACTCAAATTTTGTGACACATACCTTAAATTTAGTGATGCCAAGGTTAAATTTTGAAAGTCGACATAGGGTTTTAGGTCTTTTAGGTGCAATTCGCTGCAGGCGTCGCACCTTGTCGTGGGCGATCTGAGACTGAGCCGGCTGCATAGAAGCGCTGGACCAGCCGACTAATGGTCGATCGATTGACGTTAAAACGTCTTGCCACCTCACTGTGTGTAATTCATGCACCTAAAAGGCCTAAAACCCTATGTCATTGGTTCTTCCTTGAAATTGTATTTATTTATCATTTTACGTTTATTAAACACATTATCTATGTTTCGAGAATCTGCTAGATATAAGGAGTGCCTCTTTAAATCACTGCAAAGTGGAAATAAAGACATTAATAATAGTGGATTACCATTTTTATTAGCTCGTTTTGAAGGGGGGGGGGGAGGCGGGGGGTAAAAAGCATGAATTTTGATTGATTTTGGTTGATTTTGAGAATTGGACACAGCTTCTTCATTTTTTGTTAGAATTATTTCAAATTTTTCACAAACAATAAATGGATAATGCACTTCAACAAATCAAACGGATTTTGGAGTCACACATTTGGAAGGGGAGGGGTGGGGGGTGGGGGTATTTTAGTATTTTTGGACTTTATTTTTAGCTAGTCTGATCTTTTAAGTTTTGCGCTTGGGTCACTTACATGCAAACTATCAAAGCTATCACTTTCAAACTTGGAATACCTGTTCACTATCAAATGTACAATAGTATAAAGGAAGAATTTTACAAGTTACCTAACCATGTAATGTATTTGGCTGGATTATTGCCCCTTCTTAACTTTGAAAGTTTCACACACACAATATGTGTGTAATTAACAGTCAACATAATGCAACCAAATTTAGTGTATAAGAAGTATTTATGAATATTTTAATTGGATTGTATTTTAGGGCTCCTGGGGTCAAGGTCACTGTTACTAAGAATAGGAAAACTGTATTAAATTCAATATCTTTAGTTACAGTTGACATAATGTAACAAACTTTTGTTTGTAGTAAGTATTAAAGAAGATAGGGTTGGGTTTTGGGACTCCTGGGGTCATTGTCACTAACTAAAAATAGAAAAAACAGTAATATGTTCAATATCTTTAGTTACAATTGACATGATGTAACTAAATTATTAAGTGTGTAATACATATGAATAAAGACTTTTTAATTAATTGAGATTGTGTTTGGAGCTCATGGGGTTCAAGTCCAGGTTTTTTTCTTCTAAAAATAGAAAAATGGGTGAAAAAACAACATCTTTAGTTGCAGTTGAATTTTTGTAACCAAACTTAGTGTCTAGTTATTACTATTGTTCTGGGGCCAAGGTCAAGGACACTGTTCCTTAAAAATGGTGATAAATAAACTTAGAAGAATAAAATCAGACGAGCGTCAGGCACCCGCAGGCGGTGCTCTTGTTTTCACTGATTTTGCAATATTTAACCCGGATTAACGTCTAAAAGTATACCGAGCGTAATTAATGCAGGAAATCATGCGACGCTGACGTCTTAAAACGTCTTATACATGTTCAAACACGGCTTTTTATCACAGAACGATATCATTTCGTCTTTGTCGTGGAAGAAATTGATGGCTTTCAGTCCTTGTTGACCTCAGTCCTTAGGCAACTGTCATACTTGGCATATGCAATATATCATTCATCTGCTTTAACACGGTGCTAGTTGAAAGGAAGACGTGCATGAGACGTTGACGTCACGACGTACTTTAGCGTGCTACCCATTTCCCACGGGTGCTAGAACACGTTCGTAGCCCGGGTCGTATTCCAGTAGCATCTTAAGTGATTTCCTAAGTATTTTAACTTAAGTCCAACATTTTAATCATCATAATTTTCTCAAAAGTGATCGATTGTGTGTAATTTCATCATCATTATAGAAAATGGTCAAGGAAGATTTAAGAAATTTTCAACAAGCTGCAATGCACATTCTCTTTTTTAAATTATCTTCTTAAGGAAACTGTTAATTTTAAGGAAAATCTTAAGATTTGACTTAAGATGCTACTGGAATATGACCCCTGGTATTTACGAACGGATTTGAATAATTTAAGTTTCATTTCTTATGTTCAGAAACGACTAAAACTAAACATAGTTTGCATGATTTGATTATGTAAAATTATTAATTATTGTTGGCAAAAGGCAGTACATGTTTGATGTAACAATTTTGACGTAAAGAATGCCGTATATTGTCAGCTACCTCGCGACACTTTTCATCATCTTTACTCGGAATTATAATCGGACCCCATATTTATACGATATAGCAGTCATTCAAATTATCAAATAAAATCGATAAATAATTGGTGTAATCTTTTGCAAAAGATTGTCAAAAAAGAAAATATATACTAATAAATATTTTACTTCACAGTTCATAAAAGACGGCGATGACGTGAAACAACAGGCGAGTTACTGTTCATGTTTTTATGCAAACCAATACATTTGTAACCATTCAGTATATTATAGATTTGCTTCAAAAAGGCTGAAAAGAATGTGCATGACCTTAAAATGTAATCACACAGAGTTCCGGAAGTTATGTTAAAACAAAATGACGGTTTTTATTTTCGAAAGAAAAGCTGTTTTTGTCCCGTCTAATGTTCACTGATCAAAAAAGCTGAAATGCTGACCTGGTAATACACGTGCTTTATATTGCCAAGCTTAATTTTAAAAAATGGACTTGCAAATCTTCCAAACTGTACAAAGCAGTTATTTGCTGGAATAAATGGTCGGTGAAAATTAACTGACTGAACAGCGTCACGGACTTGCTGGCTTTGGTCGCAACGGCATAATTATTAGCAGCCAGCAGGATAAGTGGCAATTGATAGGCTACTGAAAATCGAACACTTTCTCGTAGGTTGCAAAGATCCAATTAGTTATGGTTTTTAAACTTGTCTCATAAACAGAGATGTGTAAAATATTTAGTTTTATTACGTCTCTGTCTTAAATAGGATAACACAAACACGGCAGTTGACTGATCATTAATTCAGTTTATTAACGAATGCTTATGTGCATGGCGCAAATAGCAGAACAATATAATGTTTTATATCTCCGTATAACATTTTGCAAGCTCCGTTCCTGTAGTAGCTATCTCCGTGTATTAATACATTCAATATATGAAAAGGAAATCCAACGCAATCATTTTTTTAAAAGTGTTTATATATATTGAAAAAGAAACTTATGGACACACAATAGCTGTTACTCTTTATACCTGACAACATAAGTCATAAGAGCTATATGTTTCCTAGGATGATAGACATAATTACATAAAATGACAATACCGAATTACAATAGATAACATCATAGAATTACATAAAGTTACAATACTGAATTCTAGAAAACAACAACATTGAATTATAGAAGAGCAGCATCATTAGGGAATCGGTATTTTTACATAAAACATTCAAATAAACTCGAGCAGAATGCTGTCTGGTCCAAACACGGGACAAATACCACACAAAATTCAAGTATGACCACTACCGACCAATTGTTTCCTTCAATAACTGTTTTACTCTTCTCTATATAAGACTCAAAGCAGATGAGTCGATTTCGGTAATTACATACGTCTTTTGAACGGACGTGTTAACTTTTCGAACGAATGACAAATAAGCATCTTATTACATAATTTTCCGTTCTTGACAACAACAACAACATCTACAAATAATGTCTTTCTCTGTCATTTTGATCGTACTTGTAAACTACCCGATAAACATGAATTACGCTCTCTGATGGAATTGTAAATGGCAGTATGAAATCATAAAATATTTGTCACTTTGCATTTGAAAGCATACGACTTTTATGTTATGGTACATTGATCACTATTAAGGAACAAACACTGCATCAGTCGTTTATGTTCTTGAATGCACAGCGTCATGAATGTTTGATGACCGAAACGGCAATATAGTTAGGTATGAAAAGAAGTCTTTTGGGTGCACTTGTTGCCATACACAAACTATTCAAATAAGGCTTTGTGGGAATTATTTAGATTTGATATGTTGATAGACGAAGTACCATTTTCTTTGGAATATGCATTTTAAATGCACGGAATTCCGGTATAGGCATTATTGAGTGGTAATGTGAATATTCTTGTTGTTTCATTTCATGAATTTATAATAACTGACGTAGGCTGTCGCAGCAAGATAAAAATCATACCATTCTATGTTCAATTTATCGCTGACTAGCTTTAAAATTTCGTTCCATTTATACAAAAACATTCAAGATACATACAAAAGCAGTTTATATGTAACTGTAAGGCGGGGAGCGATCACGAACTCAGAATGACTTTTGCGCGCAGTATACAGTTGTTACACAAAGTGCTCCTTCTAATTGAAGAAATTCTTTTAACTTAATTATGAACTGATGGTCTTTAAAATGATTCTTAGAATATACAACATTATTCCTACCTCTATCCTCACAAAATCGTTTGCAGTCAAAGTGTTTGTGAACAAAATAACGCACATTTTCACGACTACTGAAAAGTCTCGTTATTTAAAAGTCCCGACCAATTAGTTAACTTTGGCTACCTGTCATATTATGCTGTAAACCAGTCTGATAACATGGAATGTAAACCAGTCTAATAAAAATAGAAAGTGCATCCCAACCATTTAGTTCTCTTTGGATACCTGTCAATTTATTGCTCTTACATAAAATGTCTGATTACAAATAGACTGTACAGTGATACTTCCATTAAAAACAAACCGAAGTGTGATTGTAAAATTAAATTAAAAGATATCGAGTCATAGTAACCTGACCATGATTGACTGATATCGGGTTTTATACTGACCGAACAATAAAAACTTTTCACTAGATAATTTGACTTTTACACGGATAAAAGCTAGGAATATCAACTTTTTGACAGTTTTAAAGGTACACAATGAAAAGTGGATTCTTTCTCGTACCTTCCTAGGCGATTTTCATGCATTTCATAATTTTGTTCAAGGAACTATACACTTCTTCACTTACATGTTACATTATAGATTGATTAGATTGAGATATCCTGTCTCCTCCACACAATACAAAGTATTTGAAATATAGTGTTGTGGGGTCGGGTGAATCTTATATTGATTAACGCTACCGATATTTACAATTGACACTACCAGCTCGCAACAATATTTATATGGTGCACGGGGTGCTTTTTAACAAATTTTATTATGATAAAGGTAAAATTGATCTCTAACAATTTAAACGAACACTGAATTAAAAGCAAAAGGATTTAGGATCTGCTTATATTTGTCTCACATTTCACACTCTTTCTAAACTGTCCTTGCTTGCAAATACTCTTCATTGAAAACTGTTTACTAAGGTAATATTGAGACATACGGCAACGGATTTTCTTTTCAAAACATCATCGTATCGAAATAAAATAATAAATAGAGAGTTGAATTGTTCGTGTTTCAAATTTTTACCCGGTGTTAGAATCGTTAAAGTTTTTTCCAGACTTTACAATGCATGAAGAGTCAATAACGATAGGACGCCTTCAGTCAGGAATAGAAGAAGACTTGAATTATACGTAATATAATCTTAGCAATCTTAAACATATTTTGATTACGTAAATACAATTTAAGTTAAAAAATATAGACATAAGTCCATAGCTTACACTCATTGCTGTAGTGCAGATTTCAATTTTACTCGACTTTCTTTGGTACTGCAAGCATATAATACTGTTTTTGTTGTTGATATTATTGATCCAAAAATTATTTTTACATGATTGTTTAAGTTGCCTACCGTTTTCGGTTTGTCTTAGACAGGAAGAACGGTTTACTATAGGTAAACTAATTACTGTACGTCTTGGTGTATGTTTTCCAAGCGGCAACTAATGTACCCGATCTTCAAAATTCACGTCTTATTTTTCTATTTTAAGATCTACATGCTATCTTTTCAATATCACAAAGACGCTTATAAATCATGTACATGTACCTTAGAAGCTTTATTTCAAAGAGATGTCACTGAAGACATTTCCATTGAAAGCTTTACAGGCAGAAAAAGTACATGTTTTACAACTTATTTTCACTTTTGGTCGATAATTTTTAAATGCTTAGCTCTCTTGTAATCAAGCCTTATATATACAATTTTAAGTAAACAGTTTCTGTTTCAGCGATATTTTAATTGTTTAAGGTAGAAATGTATGTTAAAGAATCATTTTTATTTAAGTAAAGAATTGGTTCACAGATGTAGCTTTTAAGGCGGCTATATATCTGTGCCTTTATCTTGCGCGTATAAATTAAAGGTTTCTGACTTTTGTGGTTAGAAAGTTTACACGAGAGAACCAATTCACATATTTTGTATATTTGTTTTTACATTGATTTTTGCGCTTATCTGCATTGTACTACAAGGTTACAACTCATTGAACAGACACGTATCCTCATAAAAATAATAGAAATACATTTTGAAAGTCTTTGAAATATACGGTTTATTCGACCAGACAAAACTGTATGAAATACGACAAAACATTTCAGTACAACCTGGTATACCCACTTGTAAGTCTTGTCCAAAACTGATGTGACATGTGAGACAGTTCAATAATATTAATTGGTCTATTTCACTTTGCAGACGTTAACATATATCATGTTTTATTTATTTGCAGATTGTAGAAATGGAATAGTTTTGCAAGTTTTCTAAAACGAATTAAAAAAGAAACACAGTTTTAACTTTTAGAATTAGATTGTGTTCACCGGTTGTATTCGCTAATTATTGTTGTATTCGCTAATTATTTTATCACGCGATTAATTCGCTTTCAGAAATAGGTATAATTTCTTAGAAACTCAATTGATCGAATTATCTTACGTCATTTAGTATATATTCAGATAAAATATGAATTAAATACTCAGGAATTCATATAAAACACATGTAGATATTTCATTTTAACGAGTGTTGCATACATTTTAAGACTGTAACTGTATTATACTTTACTAAGAAAAATGCATAGTACCTACATAAAGAATATGTCGTGGAAATCATGACATGACTTTTACGAAACACTTGTAATGAGGTCGGTAAATCAAATGAATAATTATACTGTTTCCAATTGCAATAACTGACACCTTATTCTTCAACACTTGGCTACAACTTATGAGCAGTTTAGTTTTGGTTTCATTTTTTGAAAGCTAAAAAACATACAGTAATCCCTCAACACACTCAAACACAGTACTTAGGCCAGTGTTTTTTGATTTGTCGTTACTCGAACCCGCCGCCCCTATTTTTTCGTATTTTCAAAAAAAAAAAAAATTTAAAAAAAAAAAAAAATTTTTCAAATTTTTTTTTTTTTAAAAATTTTAAAAGCGCGAAATTAGAGGTCCATCATGAAACATCAAAAATTTTTTTTTTTTAGTGCAATTGGAATTTTGGGGGGGGGGGGGGGGGAAAAAGGGGGTTTTTTTTTTTGGAGGGGGAAATTTTTTTTTTTTAAAAAAAAAAATTTAAAAATAAATGAAAATTTTTATATCGGGCTTGCCAAAATGTTATAAAATGTAATTTCAAAAAACGTTCATAACACTTCGCAATTATTTGAGGTCCATTTATACAAGTGATAAGCATCCAAGAGTAGCTTTTGGCCCCTTTTTTTTTTTTTCCAGAAAACGCATTCAAAGACTCAAAAAAAAAAGATAAAAATAGATTTTTTTCATTTGTTTCAACAATAATGCCTGTTGTTAACAGTTTTGTTACTGACACCAGTATTTTTATCTGAAAATTTAGTTATTTTTGAGTGCGATTTTGGCCAAAATTCAGCCCCATTCCCCTCCTTAAATAATATATTTTTTCCCTAAAAAGGTCAACGAATTTTCAAGGGCATTTTGCTCGGGGAGGGGGGTGTTCTTATGTCGGATTTTAGAAGAGAAAGCAGGTCCACGATGAAACAAAATTTGTCATGTATAAAAAAAGTCTTTTTTTTTTTTTTTTTTTACCTCCTCCGTACGGAGTTTTTTAATTTCAAACTTCGAGTAACAAGTAATAAAAAAATAATGGCCTTACCAACAGACAGACTTACACGCAAATGTTGAATCCTCAAACTATAAAAAAAAGGCAGTAGACAAAGTACACACAGCAGCTTATGTATTAACTGCGATGGCAAAGTGCGTCATATACATGATTTAATAGTTTAAATCCAATCCGATGTTAAACTTAGGCATAGATATACATTTACTTCATTTACTTACCATATTCCAATCAGACTTCCTTCCTAGGCAGAAGCCTGCTTTCTTCTCTACATTGTCCTCTGGACTGGAAGTTACTGATGTAGTATTTATAGCTACAAGAAAGCAGGCGTGCGTCCTTACATCGAAGTTAACGTATTCACACGATTTCTTAGCCTTACAATTCTCTATACAGTTTTCGACCTCTTTTTCAAGAATTATCTCGAAATTATAAAGTTTCCAAGGATAATCAGTCTTAATCCTTATCCATTTGGATAAATGTACATCGCGTGCATAAATATGTTGCTCAACGAAGACAAAAAAAACAAGAACTATTTCATACACATTCATTTTAAAGGAAAACGCAATGTACAAAGCATTCTAAATTGTCTTCTTGTAGCATGTTTAATTCCAAAGCATTTATGTGAAAAAAAAGCCTGGCCAATTACATAATCACTATCGGCTGGCAGAAACGTATCGGTCAAACGGTGACTTTTTATTGGCCGATAAAATAAAGAAAACAATTTTGTCAGTAAGACGAGCGGCTAATGAGTACTAACATTATTCCAAATTATTTCTGTGTAAAAAGATACTTCAAAACTTGTTTTTAATTATTGTGAATTTTATGACGTCATAATATCTAATGCAGTAATTTATAGAAGCACATTATATTGCATTATATCATAGTTAATTCCATGTGTTGCTGACACAATTACTTAGATAGATACAACTACTGCAGTAAGGAATCGTCAAAATCAAAGTGTTGTATCAAATACTAGTTAAGACAGGTGTGCAAAGCTTTACTACAAAATGATCACGCAATTATGAATATAATGTACAAATCTTTACTTTCAGTTGTATTGTTTATTTAATGTCTTGTTTTAACGCTAGATACAAAAACAAATCATGTGATAATGACACTTCTGATGTGTTATATTTTGCACAAGTAAGACTAGCAGTTACTATTAGAGTAATGATTGATATCTCTGTATAGATATTATAGTAGTTTTAAGCCTTCTAATAATGTTTAATATAGATAACTATGCATTGATGATTTAAATACAGAAAACTCCCGATGCTGAACTTAAGAGTACACATTAAGGGAAGACAACCCAGGTCCTTGGGTGGATTCCAATCAAATATAATTTTCCTCAGTAAGTTTCTTCGCATGTTTGACTATTGAAACTGAGTGATAACAACAACAGTTTTTGTTTTCTTTTTCGGCGCAGCCGTATTAAGCTCGCTTTTGACCGGAAGTTTGAAACTTTTCAACTGCCAATGAAATGTGAAGTAGAATGTATAACATTTTTTTAATTGAGAAATTTACTCTGTAAGGTACATTTTAATTGGATAATAGCGAACGAAAAAAGGTCAATAAAATACTCTTGCGTTTTCAGTCTTTCTTGAATGGTTTTACATATATAGTATAGTTTTAGTACGTAAATATTTCATATCTAGCAACATAATAAAACTATATTGTTACCGCTAAACTAATGTTAATAATAAGTGAAGAGTAATAACACTTTCTCGACCAGTGAATAACGGTCCATGTTTCGTGTAACATATTTGATAAGAAAAACAGGGCCTGATGCACATGTCACGGTACGGACTTTATCACAATTACGAAGAAAATGTTTAAGCGACCGGTTAGCTGAATATGGAGAGCATTCGTTCTGACAACCCTGTAACCGAAGGGCCGTGGGTTCGCGTCCCGGTCAGAGTGCACACCTTTTTCTCTCCCTGTGACATTTGGCGCCTTCTGACTGCATAAGAAAACTCGACATGATTTTTTACTATAAAGCCTCAAATACTCAAAATTGTGCCGACTATCTTTTTAAAAGAGAGTTCTTGTTTATAAACATAAACTTAAGCAGACTTTAATTTTAAGTGTTTAAACTTGCCTACAATGCATAGCTTTCAAACAAAATTTTAACTGATGTCAAAAACCTTTTTTTTACCAAATGCCAATGCTTGTAATAACATGAACATCACATTGTTAGTGAGCATTTGCTATTAAAATACAGTAGAACATTATGAATGTTGTTTATAAATGTTGATCAGTAAAAAAGGCGTACTCCTTTGTCTGTGACGCTTTTGTAGTTGTATCATGTATGTCATGAAATTGTTGTCTACCGATATTAAAGCTGTATATTAACCGTGTTAAATAGAATACTTTAGTATCTGGTAAAATTAATTTATTCTAAATGACGATGACGAAATTTAATATAAAATCTCTTTGTTTCGAATTGTTCTAAATTTAAATGAATTTCATATTTTGTTTAAGTTTTGTAGATTTTATTTCGACAAGTTTACAATCAAGAAATGCTTTTGTTCGTATTCTATTAAACATATGTATCACACATTCAAGAACATCAAAAGCACAATGCACTTTCAAATTGGTATTTTCAGCGGGACATACCCGTATCAATGTTTGATTCATTATTCCGTAGAGCTATCCAGATAATTTCTTTTGCTAGTTCTAGTAAGTAAATACAAATTTTGATAGGAGGTAAGTCGGGAAAATATGCGCATTTGTCATACAATTAAAAGGTGCATTGAGATATTTTCGTTTATCGTTACATCATAGAAAATAATTATGTAATGAAAATGAATGGACCGTTCAGGTATTTTAGGACAAATTTTAAAGGCTACCTTAGTGTATTGTTAAGGGATAATTATTATTTTCTTTTCATAGGTAGGTCTGCTGCTAACAAACAGTATCACAAACAAACGTGTTCTTTTGTTCAAACCAGGCCAACCATCGGACACGTGATGTCCCAGTAATTAATTTTCATACTGTTGTAAACACTTTAACCATACATTCTAGTGGAGGACTAGCTGCATGTAGAATATGTTTGATCACGTGTCAAAATGATTTGTCAGACTTTGAAGGCAACATTTATAGTCTTTATAGCAGAAGCAAAAACATAATAGAACAATTGAAGACAAAGACAAGATTGAAAAGTGTATCAACACGAAGTTATTAATTTGGACTTCATTGCACGCAAACACGATGAATATATATATGTGTTTCACTTACTAACTCATTAGCGTAAGGATGTGGATGGCTCTGCAAACTTCCTACATCTATCGAGTAACATATATAAAATGGTAAATACAAATTGCATTTTAAAGGCATGAAATTAAGCAAAAACTATAGTAAGCAATATGAAACTCTATTTACTTTTTAAAAGGCGAACATTTCAATATATGTATGTAGAATGTTAAATGTAAAAATATGTTTGTCAATTCAAGCAATTTAAAAAGAAACTATTTAAGAGGAATCACTGGCGGAAATTTACATTTGTTATATTTCAAAAATGATTAATTAACTGGAAAAAAAACAATTATGTAGTAGTTAACTTAGGTACAAAAAGAATATTTTAGTGCAAAAAAAATGAACATTTTTGAGAAAAAATATTTTGACCTCACATTTTGTGACTAAATTGTCAAATTTTGCCATATGCCAAAATGGGGGTAGGGGGACAACAATAGTTATTTCTCAAAAATCGTTTAAGATATTTGAATTTTAGTAAAGTGGGTAGGGTCCGTTATATTTGTTCAAATGATGATAGAGATACCACTATCTCCAATTTTTCATCCTAAAGTATGACATACTACATTAGAAAAAAATAAAAAATGATACCCATTCTGAAAATGACACCACATACATAAAAGTTACTTTACAATACCAAACTTCTAGCTAATTCTGCATTTAGCACCTTAATCTGATAGTGTATCACTAAAGATTACATTGTAATATTGCGAAAAAGTTAAGTCATTGACCCATCATTATTTTTCCAGAAATTAGCTAGCAATATGTTAGTCTCCATAAAAAACAGGGTCAATAAAATTTGTTATTTTGAATTTCAGCAGTGACCCCCCCCCCCCCACCCCACTTAAGACCAGAACATTGCACGGGCATGTATAATCTTTGAATAGCTTTAATTATCAGTGTAATAAAAACTATAGAAAAACATATTTCTAAACTTACATAATTTTAATTCACATTTACAAGTATAATTTCAATGTAGGTATTATAAATTTACAAGCGTGGACTTTTATTTAGCTATATCTATAAGTATTTATTTTGCAGACATACAGACAGACAGACAGGCAGGCCTGGGATAGGCAACGCCTGTATTATACCGGCATCATTATGCCAGACAGACAGACAGGCCTCAAGACGACAAGCGATGCCGGTATAATACAGGCGTTGCCTATCCTACCAAGTACAGGCGTTGCCTATCTTTCGTTGATCAGCCTTTCTATAGTGAAAACCTTCGCTTTATTTTAAGAGATTGAATTCTAATGAATGCGTATAACAACAACTGACAGTACAATAGATATTAATTCCTAAAAGCTTTTGTAAAGGAAATAAACTACCATACTTCTACTGTCGGTTATCCGTGTAGGCTTTGCAAAAATATATGAACATCTTGAATAATTATTAACAGAAAATGCATTGTAATGAATGCTGATATATGCTTGAATCATAAGCAAGTTTTCTTATATAGATATAGAAAGATTATATACATCAATTAACGATAAAATACACCATGATTTCCACGGGCAACACGTGCGGTAAATGACGCACGCGGCCAATTACAATGAAATGTAACTACGCGCTGAACATAGTTTTTTTTAAGACAATGTCGTGTTTATACCAACATAATTAATGCTTCCCACTATTTCATCGTTGATTAAAACACAGTCAGTCGATCGGACCAGGACACATTTAGTGCTTCTAAATTATATTTCATTTATGGGTTATTTGTCTTATGAACAACAAATAATGAATGTCAAGAAAGATTTTTCTGCGATGCTGTCTCAAATGCTATCATAATGCGTAACCTTTTGAACTGATGTGCATTCATGGTTATATAATTTCAATATTGAAATTCAAAATCTTTTCTACCGTATTAAAGCATATTTATTTCGTGACAGAATTTGACATCTCAAGCAATAATAAAAAATAATAATTAATTAGTCGGAAATGCCGGTCTCGATTGTTTTAATATCTGTATTTCTTATCTTGTTTAGTGTTTTTTACTAGATGACGTTGTTTGTTTTATATTTAAAATGAATATCATAATCTGTTAAACGTGGCAAAGCAAAACACACACGGCATTTACATCAGTTTCGTATTTGTGTTTTACCGTTTCAATAACTTACAATGTATTACAAGTTACAACATAATGTAGTAATAATATTTCTTATCCAAACTCCATATCGCGAGTTTAATTGTATGCTTCTTCGCGTATTAATTCAAAATACAAGTGCAAAACCCGTTTGTTACTCTGTGTATCTGAAGTTTGATTTGTTGCCGCCATAAAACAGAACAGGCGCCAAGATCATAAAGCACCGCCGTATTTGGTACAATATGGAAGAACAGTTGTTTCAGCACGTGTTTAAACCCATCATCACGTGTTCATCACGTGTTCGCATAAAGGAGTATAACGCTCTTTTCTTTTTTATTTGTTTTCTTTGCTTTCTTTTAATTTAATATTTTTAACAAAATTATAAAATGTGTGTGATTTTGTATCAAAATCTTATATATCGCCAGAGTATCCTTGTTTAGATTGACCCGCAAATTTTTTCTCCGGATTATACGCGTTTCTTTCATAAATCCGGATCTCCTAATTATTTAAGAATGTTATAATTTCTTTGGCTTTTCAGCAAAGAAAACGGTGTTCTGCTTGTCTGACATATCCGCAAAGTATCCAAAATGAGAAAAAATAATTCAATCATTACAAACACAGGTCCGTGCGATCCTTTTTTATGCTGAAGCATTTCTTATAAATAAAAAGTGATCGTAATGTGCACAATAGATTCGAACCCATGCACTGCAAGATCTAGAATTTTGCTCACTAACCACTAACCTTCAGTCGATAAAGAAATTAAGGCGAACAAAAGTGTTTGTACTTAAGCACTAGTGACATAGTAACATACATGCATATACTTGTGACGTATTTGTAACATTTTCTTGCACTTTCGTTTTTGGCAAGGATTACTACAATAATTGCTTGACAGCTTTAGATATTTTGCTTATGTATGTATAGATTCTAAAAATGACATATGGTGATACGGATGTAATTCACTAAACGGTTGCTCAACGTAGGTCATATACATGTTTATACACATGTTTATTTATTAAATTGTGTTTTATTTGTAAAATATATATGTGTAGCATTTATTAGCATATGCCATTTTCTTCATAATTACTCATGCTGCTATTAGCGCATGTTGTCTATAGTCTATTGCAGACGAGGAACTGTATATGTTCAAGTCTTATGTAAATAAAATTCTGTTCTGTTCTGTTCTGTTCTGTTCGGATATCCGTAATTTCAACGAAAAGTACTGGAAATTGTGATTCGTTCACGGATAGTGATATATTCGGCGTAATCGCTGAATTTTAATATACATACATTAAAGTCAAAATCGAGTTAATTTGTCCGCATGTTGCACTAAAAATCAAAAGCCAGTATACATCCAATTTTTTATTTCTTCTTCAAATGTGCATGACATTGTTCAGATCATCAAATATAAATTATTTATTTTGAATGTTATTTATTAACTATTAAAGCCATTTGTGAAATGCAGGCCTCTGTCAGACAATATTGGATAAATTAAACAAATGAAAACATTAGGTGAAAAACATACAGAAAGCTTTATTTTTCTTCCATATGATATGAGGATTTCTATAAGAATAAACGATGTTTTTGATAAATTTTAAAGAGAGCGTACTACAAATACTTCGGGAGAATTCGATAACTGTGTTTCTGTATGGGCTGATGTTTAAATTATAATAGCCCAGAAATAATCAAAATTGTTTATCAGTGTCTGACCCGTCACACAAAAGAAAGACGTATTACGCGTCTAAAACGTTCTTAAGAAATTTAAGATAAAAGATCAAGATGTTTTTGTGTTGTCTCACTTGTCTACACTAATAAGAATAAAGTGTTCATTTATATTTTACCGTAACTTTCGAATATTTAAAAAGTAACAGAGTTGTATAATAACTCCACGGTACTGGACCTCTGATGGAACATTCATATGAATGGCCATATTATTAAAATTAGACAATCAAGGCAGCCAATAATAAAAAAGATTCCCATCCCAATTTTACTGATGCCTTTTCTGATTGGTCACTTATGTAAAACCTGCAGGTATGCACCGCCTATGGGCGGAGTAAACATTTTGACTTTCAGTAATATATGACACCTCCAGTGTACTTTACTGCAGCGGTGACATACAGGAAATGCTTTTTAATTAACTAACATTGATCAGTTATAATTTGTCTGGTAAATGCTATCATTGTATCGGTGTTACAGCGAGTCCAGAAAATTACCAATATTTCAAGAATTAGGCGATAGACCAGTAGTTTGTTCATAATTCTCAAGAAGGATTTTTTTATGTACAATAATAAGTGCTATTGTTTTGGCACAATACACTTACGCAGAAATATGAGAATGTGCTAAACAGCCATTTGTATTTAGATCTACACTAGTTTGACATACAACAACCCGTAATACATCTGTCCGAATACAATTGAAGGGTGATATTTATTGTTCATAATTATGAAATATCAAACAGTGCCGAGTCAACGGAATCAACTTCAAAGTATTGAACCGGACACAACAGAAGCCATGCTCACTGCATACGTCACTTAATCCGAAAGTGAGGTGCGTCCTATTCGTCATAACTAACTTTAACTTTGAATATTGCGTGTGCTACTATTCTCTAACAATCAGCCTTTAATATATATAAACGTGACATCTGTCTTAATATATTCATAACATTTTGTTAGCAGTCATTAAATATGCTTCTCAGAACTCTTCACAGGAAACACTTTTTACGATTATTCTGTTAACGAATGACATTAACATTGGGCGTTATGGTGTATAAGGCGTAGTTCAAAATTTCAGAAAAGATATAAAACATTTACATGT
>JAFMSR010000007.1:19262919-19404050 GCA_022818135.1 Saxidomus purpurata
TGTCTATCATCCTAGGAAACATATAGCTCTTATGACTTATGTTGTCAGGTATAAAGAGTAACAGCTATTGTGTGTCCATAAGTTTCTTTTTCAATATATATAAACACTTTTAAAAAAATGATTGCGTTGGATTTCCTTTTCATATATTGAATGTGTTAATCCACGGAGATAGCTACTACAGGAACGGAGCTTGCAAAATGTTATACGGAGATATAAAACATTATATTGTTCTGCTATTTGCGCCATGCACATAAGCATTCGTTAATAAACTGAATTAATGATCAGTCAACTGCCGTGTTTGTGTTATCCTATTTAAGACAGAGACGTAATAAAACTAAATACATCTCTGTTTATGAGACAAGTTTAAAAACCATAACTAATTGGATCTTTGCAACCTACGAGAAATTGATCGATTACAGTAGCCTATCAATTGCCACTTATCCTGCTGGCTGCTAATAATTATGCCGTTGCGACCAAAGCCAGCAAGTCCGTGACGCTGTTCAGTCAGTTAATTTTCACCGACCATTTATTCCAGCAAATAACTGCTTTGTACAGTTTGGAAGATTTGCAAGTCCATTTTTTAAAATTAAGCTTGGCAATATAAAGCACGTGTATTACCAGGTCAGCATTTCAGCTTTTTTGATCAGTGAACATTAGACGGGACAAAAACAGCTTTTCTTTCGAAAATAAAAACCGTCATTTTGTTTTAACATAACTTCCGGAACTCTGTGTGATTACATTTTAAGGTCATGCACATTCTTTTCAGCCTTTTTGAAGCAAATCTATAATATACTGAATGGTTACAAATGTATTGGTTTGCATAAAAACATGAACAGTAACTCGCCTGTTGTTTCACGTCATCGCCGTCTTTTATGAACTGTGAAGTAAAATATTTATTAGTATATATTTTCTTTTTTGACAATCTTTTGCAAAAGATTACACCAATTATTTATCGATTTTATTTGATAATTTGAATGACTGCTATATCGTATAAATATGGGGTCCGATTATAATTCCGAGTAAAGATGATGAAAAGTGTCGCGAGGTAGCTGACAATATACGGCATTCTTTACGTCAAAATTGTTACATCAAACATGTACTGCCTTTTGCCAACAATAATTAATAATTTTACATAATCAAATCATGCAAACTATGTTTAGTTTTAGTCGTTTCTGAACATAAGAAATGAAACTTAAATTATTCAAATCCGTTCGTAAATACCAGGGGTCATATTCCAGTAGCATCTTAAGTCAAATCTTAAGATTTTCCTTAAAATTAACAGTTTCCTTAAGAAGATAATTTAAAAAAGAGAATGTGCATTGCAGCTTGTTGAAAATTTCTTAAATCTTCCTTGACCATTTTCTATAATGATGATGAAATTACACACAATCGATCACTTTTGAGAAAATTATGATGATTAAAATGTTGGACTTAAGTTAAAATACTTAGGAAATCACTTAAGATGCTACTGGAATACGACCCGGGCTACGAACGTGTTCTAGCACCCGTGGGAAATGGGTAGCACGCTAAAGTACGTCGTGACGTCAACGTCTCATGCACGTCTTCCTTTCAACTAGCACCGTGTTAAAGCAGATGAATGATATATTGCATATGCCAAGTATGACAGTTGCCTAAGGACTGAGGTCAACAAGGACTGAAAGCCATCAATTTCTTCCACGACAAAGACGAAATGATATCCTTCTGTGATAAAAAGCCGTGTTTGAACATGTATAAGACGTTTTAAGACGTCAGCGTCGCATGATTTCCTGCATTAATTACGCTCGGTATACTTTTAGACGTTAATCCGGGTTAAATATTGCAAAATCAGTGAAAACAAGAGCACCGCCTGCGGGTGCCTGACGCTCGTCTGATTTTATTCTTCTAAGTTTATTTATCACCATTTTTAAGGAACAGTGTCCTTGACCTTGGCCCCAGAACAATAGTAATAACTAGACACTAAGTTTGGTTACAAAAATTCAACTGCAACTAAAGATGTTGTTTTTTCACCCATTTTTCTATTTTTAGAAGAAAAAAACCTGGACTTGAACCCCATGAGCTCCAAACACAATCTCAATTAATTAAAAAGTCTTTATTCATATGTATTACACACTTAATAATTTAGTTACATCATGTCAATTGTAACTAAAGATATTGAACATATTACTGTTTTTTCTATTTTTAGTTAGTGACAATGACCCCAGGAGTCCCAAAACCCAACCCTATCTTCTTTAATACTTACTACAAACAAAAGTTTGTTACATTATGTCAACTGTAACTAAAGATATTGAATTTAATACAGTTTTCCTATTCTTAGAAACAGTGACCTTGACCCCAGGAGCCCTAAAATACAATCCAATTAAAATATTCATAAATACTTCTTATACACTAAATTTGGTTGCATTATGTTGACTGTTAATTACACACATATTGTGTGTGTGAAACTTTCAAAGTTAAGAAGGGGCAATAATCCAGCCAAATACATTACATGGTTAGGTAACTTGTAAAATTCTTCCTTTATACTATTGTACATTTGATAGTGAACAGGTATTCCAAGTTTGAAAGTGATAGCTTTGATAGTTTGCATGTAAGTGACCCAAGCGCAAAACTTAAAAGATCAGACTAGCTAAAAATAAAGTCCAAAAATACTAAAATACCCCCACCCCCCACCCCTCCCCTTCCAAATGTGTGACTCCAAAATCCGTTTGATTTGTTGAAGTGCATTATCCATTTATTGTTTGTGAAAAATTTGAAATAATTCTAACAAAAAATGAAGAAGCTGTGTCCAATTCTCAAAATCAACCAAAATCAATCAAAATTCATGCTTTTTACCCCCGCCTCCCCCCCCCCCTTCAAAACGAGCTAATAAAAATGGTAATCCACTATTATTAATGTCTTTATTTCCACTTTGCAGTGATTTAAAGAGGCACTCCTTATATCTAGCAGATTCTCGAAACATAGATAATGTGTTTAATAAACGTAAAATGATAAATATATACAATTTCAAGGAAGAACCAATGACATAGGGTTTTAGGCCTTTTAGGTGCATGAATTACACACAGTGAGGTGGCAAGACGTTTTAACGTCAATCGATCGACCATTAGTCGGCTGGTCCAGCGCTTCTATGCAGCCGGCTCAGTCTCAGATCGCCCACGACAAGGTGCGACGCCTGCAGCGAATTGCACCTAAAAGACCTAAAACCCTATGTCGACTTTCAAAATTTAACCTTGGCATCACTAAATTTAAGGTATGTGTCACAAAATTTGAGTGAATTTTACACATGAAGGCTAGTAACACATCCAATATTAATAATTTCACATTGAATTGACCATGTGGTGAACGTGCACGTGGTACACGAGTCAAACTGTGAAAAGGCAGACTTACAATTATGCGCTTGACCGATTTAGAATAATTGTACCACAATTGGTAGGATTTGTAAGAAAAATGCAAATGTGATAAAAATAAGGTGTGTATTTCTTGAAATAAAAAAGTATTAGCCATATATATGTGTTGCGTTTTCAAATCTGGTCAGTGTATAAGAAGTAATTTGCAAATGGCAAGTTACTATGAATATCTGCTATGGACACAGTAAAGATATGGAATTAGTAATGTCAACTTCAATTCTTCAGTATATCGTCAATAAATGAACATACTGTTCGTA
Organism: Saxidomus purpurata; assembly: GCA_022818135.1. NCBI lineage: Eukaryota > Metazoa > Mollusca > Bivalvia > Venerida > Veneridae > Saxidomus > Saxidomus purpurata. The sequence continues at coordinate 19,266,578 of JAFMSR010000007.1, forward strand.
TAAGAGAACTTGTTCATCTTGCGTCACTAAAGACTTTCAGGGATATGTTTGATTCAATTTTTCTTAATTTATCGAACCTTGTCGATTTCAATTATTTTACAATTTATATTTAATATGTTCACTGGAACGCTAACTTTTGGCAGACATTATTGAAATGCTTTATCGATTATTCAAATACATTTACATTGACGTGTGACCTGTTGTATATGTATTCACTATTCTAGGTACATCAGTTTTGTCTTAAAAGTAGGAATCATGTGGGAAAAGCTCGATGTTTTCACAAAATTTCTTATTTTCATATTTTCTATAGAAAAACTTATGTTTGCCGAAAAAGTTGAATTCTCAGCATGGATTAAAACTGATTCGGACTTTCCTCAGAATGTTTTTGTTTTCGAAACAATTTTGGGACAAGGACTTGAAGACTGCATCAAGGCATGCAAGGCAAAGAAGATGTGTGGATATATCAATTTCAATGTAAGAGAGAAATCTTGTTATCTTGTTGGTATTACCAGCACGTTCAGCTCAACAGTTGTAAGTGACTTTAATCCAGATGACAATGTCGAGAAAAAGGCAGGTTACATCTTTGGAAGGAAAGTTGATTGGAATATTGTAAGTAACTGATAAAATGTTTTGTAACGTTTCCGTACCGAAATATACAAGAATAGTGTTAATACAAATGAAAAAGTTTGTCCATTTTTTCAGTTTGTTTTAAAACTTCGTTAACGATATATCCTCGCCTCTTAAGACAGATGGCTTGAGTTAGATGAAAGGAAGAAATTAAGAAATATACTAGCTGTCTTGAACTTGCTAACTCTCTTATAAATCGAATACAAGTGACTCAAATGAATATACGATATAAATGATATGTGTATATACAATATGCAAAACCGGAAACCATCCCTTCTGTCCATACGCCGTGTACACTATACTGGTATGAATCATTCGTCTTTTCTCATTGGATATTGAAGTGCTAGGTTCTGAGAAGTAGCCTGGCTAACTTCAACTCCCTGTTGTATTCTCTATGGCACCTTTATCATAGGTTCCTTGAATTTTTTATTACGTCATGTCTTTCAAGAGAAAGTCGTTGTCTGGTAAACATTGGTGTCTGCATTCATCACTTATTAAAAAGCATTAGTCGTACACATAAGCCCGGCTGTGTCTTGAGATCATTATAAACGAACTGTTACTCTCGTTGGTGGTTTGGTTGGACAATAATTGCCTTTCTGTCTGACAGACAGGAAAGTGAGGCACATAAATTGGGGTAAGTTGTTTTGCATCCGAGCAAACCTATAAATTTACTTTTTCTAATGTCACACATGCTTAAACTTCTATCTTTTGTTTTTACAAAAGTGTTTGGTACTTATTCATTTTGATTTATGACCTTCAAGTTAGTCGAAAGGGCCCTCCTCCATGTATATGACCAAATAGGAAATATAATGTTTGGACATATGTCTAACACTGAACTCCAGTGTTTATTATATGACTAGATATTCAACTGAATCACAGGCACACTTACTTCTGTAGAAGCATAATTAATAAATGGTTAATACAATTTTCACCTTTATTTTCGGCAAACATTCTGCGAAATGAATTGTGGACAAATGAAAAAGAAAACCCGATTTCGCTTTGTTAATTCTCAACCTATCAAGAGCTGTTGTGAAATACACGAAGACCAACAGACAACAGATAGATCAGCATGTATCTTGTCATTCTCAATGGGTCAAAATAAACAAATTACTAGACAAACTTACTTGGACAGAAACGGATTTAAACAGCAGTACATAGAACTCTTCATTCTTTGAGCCAAAAGCACATTTTAATCAAGAACTTTCTCTAAAAAAGATGACCGGCGCAAAAGCGATTGGTAACTAGGTTTTATAGGAATCGTGTGAAGCAGTCAGAAAGCGCCAACATGTCACAGGGTGAGAAAAGTATCAATCCTGACAGGGTCACAAACCTAAGGCCCTTCACATACAGGGGTGTAAGGGCGTACGCTCTCCCGACTGAGCTAACCGGGCGCTTACAATTTTACCTCAATTGCGATTAAGTCCGTTTCGTCACATTTGCATCAGGAAAACAAACTTAAACCTTGTATTTTACTCGAATAGTTACTCTACACTTATAATTAACATTAGTTTGGCGGTACATGTAACAACATATTATAATGATAGATATTATCTATTTAAGTACTAAAATTATAAAAAAGAGTATTTTATTGACCATTTTCTGTCGATATTATCCAATTAAAATGTACCTTACAAAGTAAGTTTCTAAGTTCAAAAAGTGTTTTACATTCTTCTTGTCATTTCATCAGCGGTTGAAAAGGTACCAACTTCCGGCCAAAAACGAGCATAATACGTAAATCAAATTAGGTATGGTAAATTATCAAGATGTAAGCTATTATACTTGAAAACTTGCTACCTGTCTTTCGAAGCATTATGATATCTTTGACATATTGTTTATAGAATTTCATATAGAATTTCGTGCTTAACCCTTATAACTGAGAATGGATAATCTAAACACAAAGACGAACGTAATGCTGGGTAAGTTCAAGAGGGTCATATGTGTCCTAAAAGAATTTTTTATTAAATTCAGAAGAAGTACGAAGTCTGTAATGAGTGCGAATCCAATGGTGTTTGTAGAAGAGAAGACCAGCCAGAAGACAAATACACGGTTTGCCAACACTCCGGTAAAAGTTACTGCACTTTATATATGAAAAGCAAATGCTCATTGAAGTGGGTCGTTGTCCAAATGAATAAATGATATGTCTATGCGGTTTCTAGGAATATTCTATAAAAGCATCTTGTTGAATCGAGATATTAAATAAATTATTCACTGCTTTGAAAACAAAATGAACAGATCTGTGGTATTCAAAGTCCTGTAGTTTATGCACAATACACATTGTATTTATGCATTTATGCATTATTTCCAAACAAAACTTTGAAATTAAAGAATATGTATTGATTTTCGTTTCATGTACATGTATGTGTATTTTAAATGGTATTTTTCTACCTCAGTAATAAAGGTTTTATCTTTTAGCTTTAAAATCTAAATGCGTTGGTAAAGACCAATAGTGAGGAGGAAAAACTCACAGTAACTTCAGACTGGATGTATTTTACACCGAAATAAGTTTTGACACAAAACTTAAGCCCGCCTTAACAGTTGTACTGTTAATGCAACACTTTACAGAAGTAATGATATAAGGCATAAAAAAAATTTAATGTTAAGTTGTTCAAGCCTAAACAAATATTTTATTTATCTAAATAACCATGGGTTTGCACCACTAACAATAGACGTTCTGGCCGAACCTTAAGCAGTCCTCTCTAAAACAGCTTCAACTAGCAAATATATTCTGTATAGATAGCATTACATGTCATGGACTGTCGGGTTTGAGGATTACTTTTAGTATAATTATTTATTATGTTTTGATCAAACCTTTATTTTTATGATGTAACCAAAGGTTGTGGACCGCCAGAAGACAAGCAGTTTGCTTTAGTTCGTGGAAATATGTTTTCAATTGGTAACACAATAGAATATGAGTGTACGGAAGATTTTACGGCTATGACACCGGGAACTGAAAAGGCAACATGTGAGGAATCCGGGAACTGGAGCTCATCTACACTTAAATGTATTCCTTGTAAGTGAGGAAATTCATCAATGCTCTTGCTGTAACAATTAGTTGTACTCATTTCTCAAACTTAAATGAATAGTTTGCGTTAGTGCTTTCAATTTTTTTACGCCATGTAAACAGTTTTGTTTTAGTTTATTAAAATGTTTGTTTACTTATAACAGGGTGACCGAGAAAAAGTCGTTTACATCACTACTTTTTTAACAGACTTTGTGTAATATATCCGATACGTACAGTTATTTTGTTGTTTCTTGATAGCATCTTACCAGGCTGTTCCGATGGCTAAATGTGAATTGTGTTTGCGTTTGAATTTTTGAAACCTTGATCCTATCTTATAGCTGGATCTACAAGTCTGTTATTGATATCCCATATTTTTCATTCAGCTGAAGCAGCATCCACCTGTCTCCAAGGTCACTGTTATCTTCTGAACCGCATATGGATATCTTGGCACGATGCAGCAGTAATACTATAAATTTACTTTCTTCCTTTGTTTATATATTTTACCCATTCAAATAAAAATTTATAGGAGTGGTCTATTAATCTGTCATTGAATCATCACAAATAGCTTTTGTTATTCTTTTGCAGTTCTATACAATTATCAAAGCCGAAATACATGTAAAAGGCAGGAAAACATTAATGAGAACATAACTTTTGGGCATAATTTATTGTCATCTTTTGAACAAAATCTGAAGCTTGTCTTCTACAGTAACTGTATTTTCTCACCTATGAGATAAATATGTCCGCGCATTTACCGGTGATAGATATAGAGGATAATTGTTGGTTTCGGTGTAAGATCACGATATAATTTCACCAAGTGGGCACCAAAAGTGATATTTTCACGAGTGGCGCAGCCACGAGTGAAAATAACTACTTTTGGTGTTCACGAGTGAAAATATCGAGATATGAAATCGATACCAACAATTTTTCTGATTATTTTATGTCTCAAACTCTACTTTTGTTAAGTTTATTTCAATAAAATGTCGAAAATCGCAGGAAACGACACCAGGCCCCGATTTCATTTTAACGACGTCATCGTCATATGGTTTCCGGCATTCGTTACGCTGGGTATACTTTTTGACGTTAATCCGGGTAACATATTTTGATAATTTTCACTGCGTGAACAGTAAGTTTATCGGAATTTATTTTATGTTTTTCAGTGAATTATAGAGTTTTCTCAGTGAAATAAAAGTGATAATCCACAGTTTTGAAACAGTGGATTACCATTTTTATTTTTCACTGTTTTGCAATCTTTAACCCGGATTTACGTCAAAAAGTATACCGAGCGTAATTAATGCTGGAAACCATGCGACGATGACGTCGTTTAAATGACGTCATTTGCGCTATGTTTCTTGTGACGTTTCCCGCGATTTTCGATATTTTGTAGAAACAAACTCAATAAAAGTAGAGTTTTAACCATAAAATAAACAGAAAAATTGTTGGTATCGGTGTAATATCACGTTAATTTCACTCGTGAACACCAAAAGTTGTTATTTTCACTCGTGGCTGCGCCACTCGTGAAAATATCACTTTTGGTGCTCACTCGGTGAAATTATAACATGATCTTACACCGAAACTAACAATTATCCTCTATATAATTTACTGTTAATAATCGATAAACCACCGTAAACATAAAATAAAATCTTATCATTCACCACTTAATTATCTCTCGTCACTGCAAGCACATCACATCAAAATCGAAAAATGACTATATTTCGTCTTTTTTTTAAATAAACATAGCGTTGTGGGTATTCATTTTCTTAGTTAGATCATTTTCTATTCATCTATAGCAGTTTTGAAGTAAAATTTGAGAAAAAGTTGATTTTCATTTTCAGCCCCATCCTGTTTTTTGGGGTCAATTCGGGTAACTTCGGACATTCTGGTAATTTCGGACACTTTCAGATAAAACCTCGTAAACATATCTGCTTTTCGTCTTTTCTTGTCCTGTTTTCGCTTTCCAGTTACTAAATCTTTTGCTGTTTAGTGACTAAGAAAAGGTAACTCTCGCTGCAACGATGACGTCAGCACTTGTTTCTTCTTACTTGCGTAAAAAAGCGATTAAAACGGTGAGAAAATAAATCTACCCTCATGTCCATTGAGTTGTGGATAAAGTGAATCTAACATGTTCATGAGTTGTGGATAAGGAAATCCCACCCGAGGGTGGGATTTCCTTATCCACAACTCATTGGACATGGTAGATTCATTTTCTCACCGTTTAAATCGCATTTTCACACAAGTTAGAAGGAATAAGTGCAAATACAGGATGGGGATGAAACAAATGAAAATCAACTTTTTCTCGAATTTTACTTCAAAACTACTATAGATGGATAGATTTTGATCTAACTAAGAAAATGAATACCAACAACCCTATGTTTATTTCAAAAATAACAATTTTACAGTCGTTTTTCGATTTTTATGTCTGCTTACAATTAACGTAAAAATAGTCCGGCAGCAATGTGAGATAAGCGATGTGAGATAAGTTTATCTCACATGGGTAAATGCGCGGAAATATGTATCTCATAGGTGAGAAAAGGAAATCTCACCCTCGGGGTGAGAAACGTTAAAAACACTCGGCAGATCCGCGTTTTGTGGACGTATCTCAACCCTCGGGTGGGATTTCCTTATCCACAACTCATGAACATGGTAGGTTCACCTTAACTCTCATATTAATTCAATGGTAAAATACATATGAAATATAAGAGACTGCACACAAACAAAATCATATCGATATTTCCGTCGTCTGCTTTATGCAGCCACTGTGTATTATCTATTTCATGTGGTTATAACTACTGTGTGAGAGTCTTGGTGGATACCTCATCGTTATCAAAACAGAAATGGAATGGGACTTCGTAAGAACTTATCTTTTTCCAGGAAATGGTTTATCTTTAAATCATCTTCATTTTCCAGTAGAAGTTTTTCTGTTTTTGGTTTTATATGTTTCAAAATTGGACAAATTTTACAATGTTCGTTTACAACACATTGATTTAATCAATGTCTATAATAAAAGGTTGTTAGGGTAAATCTGTTTCTGAGCAACTGAATTAAATGAATTAGACATTAGACATAAGTAAGATCAATATATCACGGTTTGCCTATTTTAGCCGCAGTAACAAAGTAATGATGCTAACACAAACAGAAAATTGTGTTCTTTACTCTCTATTGTCCTATTATTATCCTACATGTCACCAGCGATTGTAACGGGAGTTATTGTAGGATCTGGAGGCATACAGACAAACAGTAAGGCGGCCGGATAAATGGAAGCTGGGAAAAAATAGCTACTCTTTCATTTTGATATAACATTGTTTCAGCCAGTAAAAGTATATGTGGACAGTAACCGAGTATCTTAATTTGCTAAAAAAATGATGGAGTCTTGTTGTTTTGAAAATACCATGCATACGAGTAGTTTTAGACCTTATTTTATCATTTTAAACTGTCTCCCTTGGTCTAGTGGTTTAGGCATCCGCCTTGGGAGCGGGAAGTCGAAGGTTCGAATCCAAGCAGGGGTCCGTTCTGATATGGCCGGTTGTTGAGCCGCCTGCTAGTTAAATAATGGTTACCGTATGCCTACCTGCCTGGTGCCTAGCATTAAAAGGATAGGATTCGGGAGGTACATGTGCTCAAAAAGAAGGTGTCTCATAAGTCAGAAATGGCCGCCCTTTAAATAGGGGTGACACTATAATCAACAAACACTTTTTTACCTTGATATTGATTTACAAACAGGTATTTGACTATACAATGTATATAATTATAATAAAAAGTTATAATTAGCAATTTTAATACGAATTTACATTCGTTTGAGTTAAAAGTTTGCTCTGTAAAGATTCATTACTTCTATGAAGCTTGGAAATACAATGTTTTCAATCATGTTTAAAAGAATTCAGTCTCAATGTATTTTTTTTTATTATGTAACTAAATCTGTCATGTGATAATTATATTTGCAGGAGATACAAAAAGAATAATTTGGCTTGGTGCCAACGACTTGGACACAGAAGGTATCTTTACATGGTTAGATGGAACGACTGTCTCAAACGGGTATAACAACTGGGGAGAACAACAACCGGACAATACGAACAATGCTGACTGTATGGCGTATGTACCTTTTCATAATGATAAGTGGTATGATAGAGTTTGCAATCATTTACAATGGAGTGCTTGCGAATTTCATTGAAAAAAAAAGCTTCATTAATTTCTGTCACTCAGACTTTACCTCGGACACACTGTTGGCACCAAATATACACGACTATTATTTGAAAGGAAGAAGTGTAGATAATCCTTATGTTTTGTGATTTTATTCTTTCTCTCTCCATAAAATAAATTAGTTCTTGCTTAAACGCAGTATTAATTCATCGTAGATATGTTTACGTGTTACGATCTATCTTATATTTTTTATTGAATTAAAAGGTTTCTTTTCATTACAATATATGTAAAACGTTAACATTAATTTTCACAAGGAATTTATTTTATATAGACCGTGTGCATGTGCGTGTATATGTGCATGTGCGTGTTGGTTCGTGCGTAAGTGTGCGCGTACGGGCAACTGTGTGTAGAATGTAGAGAGTCTATGTAGGGCTTTATTTTATCAGTACAACAATGCCTTATATCGTAAACGTTAACATTACAAGCTTGGTTGAACGCAAACATAAACGGGCTGCCGATAGAAAGGTAATAAAACATTTCAAGGTCTAGTCTGAGTTAAAATTACATCTATAACATCCTTACAATTCGCTTTGCCACAGTAGCAGTAGCCTCAAGGTTTCATCCGAACAGTAGAAACCTGTAAAGGGGATATAACTCTGCTGTGTTGGTATTAAAACCAAAAAATGGTCTATCACTACTTTAAACTTAAGTTTATTAAGACAAACATTCTGACGAATAATTAGGATAGGGTTTAACATGTTGCTTCAAGAGTGTTCACAGGGTTCTTTCTATGATTTGACCTAGTGATCTAGTTTTTGACCCCTAGTATTCACGCTTCAAATTTGACCTATGGTTATCAAAACCAATATTCATAAGTTTCAAGATGATTGGACACAAAAGATTTCTCTTTTTATTTGACCTGGTGACTACAAGTTTTCATCCCAACAAACATTCTTACTAATTGTCAAGAAAATGTGGCTTCTAAAGTGATCACAAGGTTTATCTATAATTTGATCTGGTGACCTCCAGATACAAGAAACAAATTTAAATGGCCTCAAGGAGTTCATTTCATATGGAGCATACTATATATTTTAATTAAAAATATGATTGTCGATTTATCTAGATTGCTCACCTCAGCTCTATCTATCTCTTTATTCTTAGTTCTGTTTTAAATTAGATATACTAGTAGCATTTACAAATAGTTGTTAATAGCCTTATGATGATCACTAGTAATTATTGGTTGTTATTAAAATATAATTATTTAAGAGGGCCCACTGGAGAGGTTTTGGATTTTTGAACTTCCGGAAGTTTACATTTCTCAAAATTTATAATTAAACTGAAATAAAAACAAGTATGCAGTAACACTAGAAATATTTTTTTTTTCTAAATATTGAACATTTTTTTAGAATAAAATTTTTGACCTCACATTTTGTGACTAGAATTGACAAATTGTGCCATGAGCTAAAATGGGGATTAAGGTTACCAAAAAAAGTATTTTTAAAAACTGTTTAAGATGTTCACTTACTTCAAACTTTACTACAAAGGGAGTTGTCAGAATATAAACAAGAGTGCAAAACTGTCACAAAATACGCCCGTCAGAGACATAACTCAGTATCTGGCAGTTCACAGGTTTTGTAAAACATATTTGAACTATACAGAGGACAAGGCTAATTCACCTGTTTGAACTATAGTGCGGGCAAGGCTAATTTTATCATATTTCGATAATTCAAGGGCCATAATCCAAAGGTGCCTAAGGCAATTTGGCTGGTTATTAAATTTGGCCCAGACATTATGCCCACAAATATTTTCACCAAGATTGGTAAGATCGGATGGAGACTGATCGGCGTAGAAAGCGGACAAGGTTAATTTGGCCAACTTTGGATAATTCAAGAGCCATAATCCAAAAGTGCCTCAGGCGATTAGGCTGGTTATCGAATTTAGCCTAGACATTATGCCCAGATCTATTTTCACCAAGTGAAAGATCAGATGAAAACTGTTTGACTTAGAGAGCGGACAAGGCTAATTTGGCCAATTTTTAAGCAGTTTTTTTTGAAAAAAACCTACTTATTAGAATGGCGATGTCGTATGTCGGGCGGGCGGGTTGGCATGCGGGCGTCAAACATTGGTTTCTGTCGGATAACTTTAGTTAGGAGTGACCAATTGCAATGAAACTTGGTGTGTAGGTAGCTTGCGTGGAGACGCCGCTTGGAATTGCATTTGGGGTCACTAGGGTCAAGGTCAAGGTCACTGTTACTAAAAAAAGAAAAACGGTTTCCGCTCAATAACTCAAGCTAGGAGTGACCAATTACAATGAAACTTGGTCCGTAGGTAGCTTGCGTAGAGACGCCGCTTGGGATTGCATTTGGTGACACTAGGGTCAAGGTCAAGGTCACAGTTACTAAAAATAGCAAAATGGTTTCCGCTCAATAACTCAAGTTAGGAGTGACCAATTACAATGAAACTTGGTCTGTAGGTAGCTTGCGTGGAGACGCCACTTGGGATTGCATTTGGGGTCACTAGGGTCAAGGTCAAGGTCACTGTTACTAAAAATAGAAAAACGGTTTCCACTCAATAACTCAAGTTAGGAGTGACTAATTGCAATTAAACTCAGTGTGTAGGTAGCTTGTGTAGAGAGGAAGCTTGGGATTGGATTAGGGGTCACTATGTTCAAGGTCAAGGGCACTGTTACTAAAAATAGAAAAATGGTTTCCGCTCAATAACTTGAGTTAGGAGTGACCAATTGTAATGAAACTTGGTGTGTAGGTAGCTTGCGTGGAGAGGAAGCTTTGGGTCACTAGGGTCAAGGTCACTAGGGTCAAGGTCACTGTTACTAAAAATAGATTTTTATTTAATTTTAGTTTTAGATTGTTTAAAGCAAAAAAAAATTTTTTCAGGGTCAAAGTCACTAGGGTCAAGGTCAAGGTCAGTGTTACTAAAAATAGATTTTTTTTTTATTTTAGTTTTTAGTCTTTTAAGCACAAATTTTTTTTCGGGGTCAAGGTCACTAGGGTCAAGGTCAAGGTCAGTGTTACTAAAAATAGATTTTTATTTATTTTTAGTGTTTAGATTGTTTTAAGCAAAAAAAATTGGGGGTCAAGGTCACTAGGGTCAAGGTCAAGGTCAAGGTCACTGTTACTAAAAATGTAATTTTTTTTTAGTTTTTGAATTGTAGCAAAAAAAAATTTGGGGTCAAGGTCACAAGGGTCAAGGTCAAGGGCACTGTAACTAAAATAGGGGGAGTCAAGATGACTGTTTTTTTTTTTAATTCTACAATTTCTGCAGGCGCCGTTAAACCTGCTTTGGCGGCATTGCCGCGTCTTCTTGTTGATAATTTAAGAGCCATAATCTAAAAGTGCCTGAGGCGATTTGGCTGGTTATCGAACTTAGCCTAGAAATTATGCCCACAAACATTTACAGCAAGTTTGGTGAAGATCAGATAAAACCTGTTTGACTTAGAGACTGGACAACATCTGTGGACGCTGCCGACTCGCCCGCCGCACGTGTTCCCCTAATACGGCGTATAAAAAGACGGTAAAAACAAGTTCCTGTTACAGTTTTTTTTGTTACAGATCTCAAAAATTGTCGAAAGTTTTTATTAAATTTCTTTCGACTCCTATTTCTTATTTTTTGCGTTCTAAAACAAATGTCATACCGTAGGCAAACTATCTCAAAAACCTTTTTATTGCTTTATCATGAAAACTAGTTTATCAAATATTGAAAAACAAGATTTTTAGTAAAGTGGGTGGGGTAATAGTAAGGAAGGTAACACTTATTCAGGTGATGACAAAAATACAATAATCCCTAATTTTTCATCCTAACATATGACATTAGAAAAGATGGAAAAAATGTTTTGTTTTTTTTCGGAAACAGACAGACCAATACACTTTCCAGTTGTTCTTTTTCAGCTATTTACTTCATTTTGGCGGGGGATATAAATTGTTAAATGTTGCAGTACTGATACATATTAATTCTGAGAGTTATCAGTTCTGATGTCATTATAAACATAACTTTTACTATCACGAAAGAAGTCTTTCTCCCGTCAACATGTTCATGTAACGAATGCAGTTGGTTGATCTACAGGTCTTTGAACAAATTGATACTGTTGAACATGTTTATTTCATACACTCAGTAAACTCTGTATATAACGAATCCGGATATAAGGAACTCTGCACTTGGCCCGATCTTTTACTTCTTTACTTATTGAAAATTCAGCCTTGATGTAACATAATCGGGATATAAGGAACACATTTAGGTGGTCCCAAGGAGTTCGTTATACACGGAGTTTACTGTATGTGGGACAGAGTGGACGTAAACAGGTCCTGAAAATTATATTTAGCTAGGTATTTTAAGGCAGAGAAGCAGATACATGTATCAGTCTTCATAAATGGAATTCCTTATCATCTGCTGTTGCTAGGATAAACGTATACAACAGATTACAAGAAATTCCGTAAATAACGACGCCGGATATATCGAAAATCTGGATATAAGGAACACATTTTCTGGGACCAATATTTTTCCTTCTGTATTCAATATAAAAAATTTATATGGATATAACATACTCCGGATATAAAGAACACATTTCAATGGTCCCAAAGAGTTCGTTAACAATGGAGTTTACTGTACCTTATTAAATGTTGAACTAGAATACTAGTATATTGAAATGACACTTTATGGGATGGGATGCTCTGAAACTGTACCAATGGATTAATAGTAAATTAATAATATGTTGGGTAATTTCTTAAGTTATAAACCCATTAGTCAAAGTGCCTAACAATTTAGTTATATTTGGCAGAGCCAGTTGATAAGTCATGTATTGTGTAAGACTTTTCTAACATCAGTAAGTCGTTTGGCAGTAGTGTTTACATTATTCTGAAAGCTTCTGCACAAACTTTTAGTACATTGCACACAGGGCTGAGCACATTTGCCGTTTGGCACATCATCGTGATGTTTCGCAAATGTAAGAATATACCAACTTGAAGTTGACAAAAGTTCTAAATATCTTTTGAATGTGAGAATAAATAAATATTTTTAGATGTTTGCTGCAATAAATGATCATGCTGAACTTGACTTCGAGTTTTCTTTTACCAATAAATCATGTATATGATAAATGGTGAAAATCAGCAGGAAGTCTGATCGTGTTTTCGTCACAATATCCTTACAGATGCAACCGTTCCTCTTCGGTTTGTTTCGTGAAATGGTTTAACCATAATATTCAATACTTTAATGCTGTAGAAAAAAGAACCAAAGCCGCTTATGCTAAGGAATAACAATATCTATTTTTAAAACGTAAAAATATAGGTTGGAATAATCCCCGATGTACACTAATTGTAATACAGATTTCGCAATTTTGTAGCAACTTTATTTGAATAAAAATGATGTTTTCTACGAACATATGGTAGATATGTAATAGCGGTGTGACCATTTTGATTAAAGATTATACAATTTTGCCAAAGTAACTATACCTACAGGTCTTTAGATTCGCACGATTTGATACATACCAGTAACGGTAATTAAATCTAAATATAATATTTGTGTATTAGTGGCGAGGTCGCTGAGCTGGTATCACTAAACCTCTCACTGATTGAGAATCAAGGTTCGAGCCTCGCTTTCAACTATGTGAGAAAGATCACATGTTATTTCATGGAAGATGGAAGTCTAGTCATGGTCATGGTAAAGTAAGTATTAAAAACTACTTTTTATGCCATTATTATCGTTACGGTAATTGATTGTAGATTTGTTGGGTCAAAAAATGAAACAACGCGTTGTTACAATTAAACGCACATGGTAGTTTTCACCAAAGGGGTCTGAAACATTGTCTACCCGCCTGTGATAAAACCTTACTTAAAATTATAAATACAAGGGAAACAACCACCATGCGCATACGTATTACTGTCACATCGTTTTTTATATTGCTTCTTGAAAAAGAATCGTTATACAACGCCCAAATATGCCTGATTTTGCCCATTTGATAAAAAAAAAACTTTACAAAAAGTGGATACTCTTCTAAGTGAGGCCATAATACAAAAGTTTCTTTTATTATAAATCATGCGATTTTTCCGCGGGTTTGGAGAGATGTCGTAAAACCAAAATAAATGGGGTTTTGCGAGAGCATATGTTGAATTCCAAATATTCTGAAGGAACCTGGATTAATTTGAATGCACGTCTATGAAATAAAAGTAATTATGACAGATGGCATACAGTATATCGCCGCTATCTTCTCAAACAGTTTTACATTCGGGTGATCTATCTCTGTTTTTCTATAAAGGCATGATGTAACACGTGACAAAAACAAAACTATAGATTTCGATTGGACAGCAAATATTTTGTTTGGTCCTGGCTTTGTGTAGCACGGAAAAGTGAACGATAACAACAGACGTGCGAGAAAAATGTCAATAATGTCATATACTTTTTTTCGCAGGTGTTTCACCACCGGTACTTTTATCAGCCAACAAAGTTCGTCATAACACAAAATTACGTAATCAGTGGAGGACTCCTTCAACTTCTGTCACTGTCAACAACTAGTAAATTCAGTGAATTTATTTCCCCCTCCAAATGGAGCAAATAACTGAAAAAGAACAATTGAAAAGTGTATTGTTTTTTTTAATTTCAGCACCACACTGGCGCCTCTTCTCCTAGGGGATAATTTTCTTCTTCAAGTTACAATCATAAAGAACTTAAATGTTGTCAGTTAAATTAAATCAATACTACTAGTTTCAAACAATAAGAATGCTTAAATTTCTATACAGAATTATAATAATGTAACAAAAGTACTACATCTCCTTAAGGACCTCATTTCTGTAAGAATCTGGTTTCTAAATTTTCTGTTGCTTGATAATACAGTGTTAATTATTTGTGCACGTTGCATAACGGTTCTTTTGCATGTACCAATATCAGAAACGATCTGCCTGTTACGGTTGTTTCCCTTGTTGTTATTTAAAGTATTATCAAATGCAGGTAGACAATGTTACAGACCTCTGCCATCACTTCTGCCATCCTTCACGAAAAAAGTTTTATTTCACGTTCAACAATGGCTTAATTTTAGCAAGATGTCGTTTCAAATTGTTAACAGTGCTTTTGGTTTAAAATGGAAATTTTATTCAGGGTAACTATTCTTCGTTAAATCTAAATATAGTTTTTTTCTCAGTATTATTATATTACCCTTTCTAAGAAATAACAATAAATGTTGTTATATTAAATTGACAGGCAATAACACGATACGGTTAAATAAATAGTTTCAATGTCATTAGTAGCTTGAAATGTTGAAAAGAGGGCCATGATAGCCCTATATCGCTCACAATTTTGACCACAGAGGCATGATTTGAACAAGAAGGTGAAAGACCACTAAATAATGTTATATACCAAAGATCTAAACTCTAGGCCTTGTAGTTTTAAAAAAGACGGTTTTTAAAGTGTTTCTATACCGAACGATCCCCTGGGCAAATTTTGACCTTGGGGGCATGATTTTAACACACTTACTTTGAAGAAGTCCACTAATCCACTAAACACTGTTACTTACTAAATTTTTAGGCTTAAACCTTACCTTGTGACATTGGAGCAGAACATTTTAAAGATTTTCTTATATACATCTATGTAAAACAAGTGACCCCCTGGTGTTTAAATATTCGTTTCCAGAGCAACAGAGTTCTGCATGGAATGGAATTCTTTGAACACTTTTGGTAGAACTTTATGCAAGAAACATCCCTGTTAAGTTTCATCAATACTGGCCCAGTGGTTTCAAGAAGAGATGTCGTTTGAAGCAAAATGTTGACGGACAATGTGATTATTTATTATAGTTGTCAGCAGTTGTTTGCTTTGTTGTTGTTGTTCTTTGTTGTTTGCCTGCAAAACGGAGCTCGGCTTCAACACCATTACCGATTCTGATTTTGACTTGTTTTTTTTTGTACTTTCTTGGATGTAATAAAGAGCAGTCCAGTTCAGGCCCACATAGTGTAACAAATCATGAAAATGATAATAAAAAAAACAAGATCAGACTATAATTGACCAGTCAAATAAATCTAAGGCCCCAACATTCAGTGACGTTATTGATAAGAAGAACAAGAGCTGTCCCTCACAAGTTAAAAATGCCCCCGAAAGAGGTGTCTCACAGTCTGTGCCCTCTCCATGTGCTCAAAAAATGTGCCATGTAATTTTAAAATCCTTCCCTGCATGACAGAGTTACCATACATACAGAATTCTATTACTTTTAAACTCTTAAGTGTGACCTTGAATGTAGGGACGTGAATTTTGCAAAAAATTACAAGGTTATTTTAAAATCCTTCAATGCATGACAAAGTTACAGTCCGGACACGAATGTATGCAGTTCCATTACCTTCAAACCACCTCAAGTGTGACCTTGACCTTTAAGGTAGGTACGTGGGTCATACACGCGACACATCGTCTTGATATGCTGCATATTTGTGCATGCATGACAAAGTTACAGCTCGGATATGAAAAAATGTAAGAACGGACGCACAGACGGACTGACGGTGCGATTTTAATATGCTATCCTGGGGCATAAAAATGAGTTTGTACACAGTATGGGGAACAAAACCACAATGAAGAAAACTGAAAACTCAATGAAACTATTTGAAAATCGCTACATACATCTAGAAATGAGACAAAACATCCTGTCTTCAAATGGATGTACACTTAGTAACTATATAGGATCATTCCTCTTCTCATTGTTCTGTACATGAACCCGATACTTTGCAGGCTATTATTGTGGTAAATATCTAGGTAGGAATTTGCGAAAATCGATTGAAAATGCTGATTTTACGGCACCGCTACACTATATGTTTATATTGGAATTTCAAAAAACGCTTTACTATTTGGAAGCGTATTATTTCAATATACAGGTAAACTCTACAGGAATTATACTAGAACCTTTTTATATGACTATATGCTCTAAAATTTGTTATATTCATACAGTTTGAAGATATCTATTTTTTACCAAAATCTGAGAGTGAGCAGCTTTAAGTAAAAGTATGATTAAACATATCTGGAAAAAAAACAGTGTTCTTTTTATTTATTTGTCATATCAGTTATTACAAATATCATAAATACCTTTAACGTTACATGTATGTAAACACAAGATGACTAAAACATTTGAACAAAATGATAAGAAACGTGATGGTAAATAAATATGCATGTACACGCGATTATCTGGTATGACCTTTTTCAATACGTCTTGGTACTCGTGAAATCCTGTTGCTGCTCCTGTATCATGATTTCTGGACGTCTGCCAACGTTATGTTTGCAAACACTTTATATTGATGAAAATTCATACTTTTACATTCACTTTACCGTCCCTTTGGTCCATAGAAATTTCATAACCATAAAACGGTTAAAATACAGTTTTAGTTTTTTTTATCCTCCATGTCAACTATCTCTGTTTCAGAAATAGATTCTCAAGTGTCATCAGACATTTTTAGCCAAGACAAGAGTCATTGAAAAGCTGTTTCAGTCCTTTATAACTTTAGTTGATTGTCCTGTAACATCTAAAGTGGGTACGAAAATGTATATATTAGACTGTTTTGTTTTTCGTAAATATTTACACGTAAAAGATGTGGACCAGCAACCTATATGAGGCATTGGCCATGAAATAAAGTTTACTTCAGGTGCTTGATTTATTGTCTGAAGTTTTGTTCCTGATAACAAGAGTATGGACAGAAAATACTTACAGTTTATATTGACATTTTAGTCTCGTAAAACTGACATCAATTTTTATTGTCTGACATTCACAGGTTCCTGATGAAATTTGTCATATAGTTCATCAAGATATTACAGCTGTCCGTAAACAATAGTGGAGAATTTCCTTTACAAGTGCACGGAAGGTTGAACTGAAAAATACAACGTCAATCAAGAGCACCGCCTTACGTCAGAGCTTTTTATCTCCCAGTGAAACTAAAGTTTTCCATTTTCATCCTATAATGATAATAGCAATTGCAAATTCGGTAGTCACTTTGGAATGGATTCACCAAGAGTCTTGAACGAAAATTTTAACCGAATTTCAAAGTTACGAAAACATAAGTATTGAAAATAGAAAGAAACAACTATGTGATTTGTCCTTATCATGAGATTGGAGAAAAGTTAAAGCAGGAAACAATATGTTCAATAATATGACTTGTTTAAAAAGTCAAAACTCTTACAATATATATGATAGAATTTTGCCACTTTTTTAAACAGAGTAATCCTATATTGTTAAGTAAGTGTTGACAGTGTTTGGACATAGTAATCCTGTAATGTTAAGTTTTGGACATAGTGATCCTTTAATGTAAATTTTGGACACAACAATCCTATAATCTTAAGTTTTGGACAAATAATCCTATAATGTTAAGTTTTGGACATTGTAATCCTTTAATGTGAAGTAAATGTAGCCAGTTTCTGGACATAGTAATCATACAATGTTAGATGAATGTAGCCAGTTTTTGGTCATAGTAAACCTATAGATTATGTTAAGTTTTGGACATAGTAATCCTATAATGCTAAGTAAATGTAGCCAGTTTTTTGACATAGTAATCGTACAATGTTAAGTAAATGTATCCAATGTTTTGACATAGTTATCGTACAATGTTAAGTAAATGTAGCCAGTTTTTTGACATAGTAATCGTACAATGTTAAGTAAATGTATCCAATGTTTTGACATAGTAATCGTACAATGTTAAGTAAATGTATCCAATGTTTTGACATAGTAATCGTACAACGTTAAGTAAATGTATCCAATGTTTTGACATAGTAATCGTACAATGTTAAGTAAATGTATCCAATGTTTTGACATAGTAATCGTACAATGTTAAGTAAATGTATCCAATGTTTTGACATAGTAATCGTACAATGTTAAGTAAATGTATCCAATGTTTTGACATAGTAATCGTACAATATTAAGTAAATGTAGCCAGTTTTTTGACATAGTAATCATACAATGTTAAGTAAATGTATCCAATGTTTTGACATAGTAATCATACAATGTTAAGTAAATGTATCCAATGTTTTGACATAGTAATCATACAATGTTAAGTAAATGTAGCCAGTTTTTTGACATAGTAATCATACAATGTTAAGTAAATGTATCCAATGTTTTGACATAGTAATCCTACAATATTAAGTAAATGTAGCCAGTTTTTTGACATAGTAATCATACAATGTTAAGTAAATGTATCCAATGTTTTGACATAGTAATCATACAATGTTAAGTAAATGTATCCAATGTTTAGACATAGTAATCATACAATGTTAAGTAAATGTATCCAATGTTTTGACATAGTAATCATACAATGTTAAGTAAATGTATCCAATGTTTTGACATAGTAATCATACAATGTTAAGTAAATGTATCCAATGTTTAGACATAGTAATCATTCAATATTAAGTAAATGTACCCAGTTTTTTGACATAGTAATCGTACAATGTTAAGTAAATGTATCCAATGTTTTGACATAGTAATCATACAATGTTAAGTAAATGTAGCCAGTTTTTTGACATAGTAATCATACAATGTTAATTAAATGTATCCAATGTTTAGACATAGTAATCATACAATGTTAAGTAAATGTATCCAATGTTTTGACATAGTAATCGTACAATATTAAGTAAATGTAGCCAGTTTTTTGACATAGTAATCATACAATGTTAAGTAAATGTATCCAATGTTTAGACATAGTAATCATACAATATTAAGTAAAGGTAGCCAGTTTTTTGACATAGTAATCATACAATGT
This sequence comes from Saxidomus purpurata, assembly GCA_022818135.1. Classification (NCBI taxonomy): domain Eukaryota; kingdom Metazoa; phylum Mollusca; class Bivalvia; order Venerida; family Veneridae; genus Saxidomus; species Saxidomus purpurata. Next base: position 19,286,057 of record JAFMSR010000007.1, read on the forward strand.
TAAGTAAATGTATCCAATGTTTTGACATAGTAATCATACAATGTTCAGTAAATGTAGCCAGTTTTTTGACATAGTAATCGTACAATGTTAAGTAAATGCATCCAATGTTTAAACATAGTAATCATACAGTATTAAGTAAATGTAGCGAGTTTTTTTTGACATAGTAATCGTACAATGTTAGGTAAATGTATCCAATGTTTTGACATAGTAATCATACAATGTTAAGTAAATGTATCCAATGTTTTGACATAGTAATCGTACAATATTAAGTAAATGTAGCCAGTTTTTTGACATAGTAATCGTACAATGTTAAGTAAATGTATCCAATGTTTAGACATAGTAATCATACAACGTTAAGTAAATGTATCCAATGTTTTGAGATAGTAATCATACAATGTTAAGTAAATGTATCCAATGTTTTGACATAGTAATCATACAATGTTAAGTAAATGTATCCAATGTTTAGACATAGTAATCATACAATATTAAGTAAATGTATCCAATGTTTTCACATAGTAATCATACAATGTTAAGTAAATGTATCCAATGTTTAAACATAGTAATCATACAATATTAAGTAAATGTAGCCAGTTTTTTGACATAGTAATCGTACAATGTTAAGTAAATGTATCCAATGTTTTGACATAGTAATCGTACAATGTTAAGTAAATGTATCCAATGTTTAGACATAGTAATCATACAATATTAAGTAAATGTAGCCAGTTTTTTGACATAGTAATCGTACAATGTTAAGTAAATGTATCCAATGTTTTGACATAGTAATCATACAATGTTAAGTAAATGTATCCAATGTTTAGACATAATAATCATACAATGTTAAGTAACTGTATCCAATGTTTAGACATAGTAATCATACAATGTTAAGTAAATGTATCCAATGTTTTGACATAGTAATCGTACAATATTAAGTAAATGTAGCCAGTTTTTTGACATAGTAATCATACAATGTTAAGTAAATGTATCCAATGTTTAGACATAGTAATCATACAATATTAAGTAAATGTAGGCAGTTTTTTTACATAGTAATCATACAATGTTAAGTAAATGTATCCAATGTTTAGACATAGTAATCATACAATATTAAGTAAATGTAGCCAGTTTTTTGACATAGTAATCGTACAATGTTAAGTAAATGTATCCAATGTTTAGACATAGTAATCATACAATGTTAAATAAATGTATCCAATGTTTAGACATAGTAATCGTACAATGTTAAGTAAATGTATCCAATGTTTTGACATAGTAATCATACAATGTTAAGTAAATGTATCCAATGTATTGACATAGTAATCGTACAATATTAAGTAAATGTAGCCAGTTTTTTGACATAGTAATCATACAATGTTAAGTAAATGTATCCAATGTTTAGACATAGTAATCGTACAATGTTAAGTAAATGTAGCCAGTTTTTTGACATAGTAATCCTACAATGTTAAGTAAATGTATCCAATGTTTAGACATAGTAATCGTACAATGTTAAGTAAATGTAGCCAGTTTTTTGACATAGTAATCATACAATGTTAAGTAAATGTATCCAGTTTTTTGACATAGTAATCCTACAATGTTAAGTAAATGTATCCAATGTTTAGACATAGTAATCATACAATATTAAGTAAATGTATCCGTTTTTTACTAGTAATCATACAATGTTGAGTAAATGTATCCAATGTTTAGACATAGTAATCATACAATATTAAGTAAATGTATCCAGTTTTTTGACATAGTAATCATACAATGTTAAGTAAATGTATCCAATGTTTAGACATAGTAATCATACAATATTAAGTAAATGTATTCAGTTTTTTGACATAGTAATCATACAATGTTAAGTAAATGTATCCAATGTTTAGACATAGTAATCATACAATATTAAGTAAATGTATCCAGTTTTTTGACATAGTAATCATACAATGTTAAGTAAATGTATCCAATGTTTAGACATAGTAATCATACAATATTAAGTAAATGTATCCAGTTTTTTGACATAGTAATCATACAATGTTAAGTAAATGTATCCAATGTTTAGACATAGTAATCATACAATGTTAGGTAAATGTATCCAATGTTTAGACATAGTAATCGTACAATGTTAAGTAAATGTAGCCAGTTTTTTGACATAGTAATCGTACAATATTAAGTAAATGTATCCAATGTTTTGACATAGTAATCGTACAATGTTAAGTAAATGTATCCAATGTTTTGACATAGTAATCCTACAATATTAAGTAAATGTATCCAATATTTTGACATAGTAATCGTACAATATAAAGTAAATGTATCCAATGTTTTGACATAGTAATCGTACAATATAAAGTAAATGTATCCAATGTTTTGACATAGTAATCGTACAATGTTAAGTAAATGTATCCAATGTTTTGACATAGTAATCGTACAATGTTAAGTAAATGTATCCAATGTTTTTACATAGTAATCGTACAATGTTAAGTAAATGTTGCTAGTTTTAAGCTTGTTCTTAAGGAAAACCGTTGATCTAAATACAAGATTTATACCAGGCAATGTGTGTCTAATGCATTCTAGTAAGGGCCATTACTCAGGAAAAATGCAAGAATGGAAGAGTTGTGTGCTTTGCACTACGGAAATGAGTTTTAATGCGTAATACTAGTTAGGGATAAAACAAAGACGCTTAGGTTCAGTAGAGCGATTTTGGCCCAAAACATTTTCTTTGCATATTCGCATGCATACACACTGAACAGGTTAAGTCACTCAACGAACACATTTAAAAAAAATGACATGTGGGGTGTCTTAGTAAGTGAGTGTGCAAAGAAATTATTACAAGATACAGAATCGCTCTTAGACTACTGAACCAAAGCGTCTCTATATAAAAGTTCCCATGATTTAGGGTTGACAATTGAGCAGAAAAAAAGAACAAAACATAAAACGTAACAAAGAAATATTTGTGTTGAGTCGGAAATAGGCCAAAACGTACTGAAAAGGGCTATTAAGATGCAAAATGTGAGAGTTTTCTAAAGAGGTCGACACATTCTATCGTAAAGTGTGAATAACCTAGGCATCCGAACATTTCCTGCCTTGGAACTTAATGAATCAGTTAATGTAATACATATTGACAAACTGTTGGTTCCACTTCGTTTTGAATCTCACAATATTTGAATATTACATGAATAATTCATTTTTCATTTGCAATTGAGATTAACGCACCTATAAATGACCGACATTTATTCGATCTACAGTTTACAAAACAAACGTCTGAAATTGATAATACGACGTTCATATGTTTCTAGAAATCTGAATTGAAGAAATATAAAGTTTGAGATTTTCGGTGCCATTATTAAAAGTATGCATTTATTTGAAATACTGAGCTTGGAAAAGACCAACTTTTCAGGAACAGGAACGCGATACGAAATGCTAAAACTGAAATTAAAATACCTACATATATTAATTAAACATTTATGCAAATTAAATGAAAGATATTAACTAATTATGAAATTGAATAACTACACGGATGCAAAATTGACTGGCCATATAATGAAATCAGTCATGATTCATAGCACTTGCATAAACGCTGGAAGTAGGACATAGCTGCATTCATTAGCCTAATTATCTACACATACACTTAATCTTAAAGATATTAATTCATGGCACTATTGACTTATCAATTCGCAATTCATCATATTTTTATTTCAAGAATGTCAATATTAAATGTTTTATTGCTATAAAGCACATCCGGACGCCTTTCAGAAGGTCAGTATTTTCTTTCCGGTAAAGTCAAACTTTAGTTATATTTGCAATACTTACTGCTCCTTTAAAGTCCCTGGAGTACAATTACAAGTAGCCCATATTTTACAAAGAAAGATGTCGTACCGACGGAAAAGACCTTTGTTTGTTCCTAAAACATTCCTAGCTTTGCTTTTTAACTCGAAAAGTACTGGTTAGAAATAAAGCGCCGTATTTTTTTCAATATTGCAAAAAAAAATAATAATCAGAAAAGCTTTTAGGCAGCTGTTCTTGTGAAGAACTATCTATCTGTCTATCTGCCAGTGATGTCAAATCCTTTACAGGGACGTATACATTTGCGCGTCAATCCATGAGACTGTTAGTAGAGAAAAGAAATATAAGGTTTTTTTTATAAAAAAATGCCATAAAAAGCAATGTTTGTTGGAAATTAGGTTTAGTTAAAAAAATAATAACAAGACTAGCGTACTGACTTTGATGCTAGCATCATCTACACTCAACTGCTTTCGTGTTGATAACGACAGAATGTCAGCAGGAAGGTTGTTCCAATGGTTGCTGAAATTAACCTGTAGCATAATGGATGGATATATCTAGATTGGCGTGACGGCGGCGTTTAATAATCTTTAGGGATAGTAACCTGATCGTTTATTATTTTGTACTCGTACATAAGGGGCATCCATGAGCTCAGGTCGACGCATGTTTTAGGACTATATCATGTTTGTAACACTCGCTGTACTTGATCCATCGGGCTACTCAACGCTGGACAGCTTCTAACTGGTCAATTTTGGACTGTATGTAAGGTGATCAAACTTCAGATCCATATTCGAGCTGATGGCGTTACTGGGCGTACAAGAGTCTGGTATGCACATGGACATAAGCGATTCGGATTTGACCTTCAGATTGCGACAAAGAAAGCCTAGGATTTGATTTGGTTTCTTTGTTGACCTATTGATTTGGTCCATATTCCTGATGCATTCTATTAAATGATGAAAGTATTTTACATATTGCTAATGTAGTCAAACACTGAACATTTAAGACATTTTTGTTTTTATGATGTCTATTACGATTTATATACTGTTTTGGACATTTCATTGTTCACAACAAATTCAACTCTTTTAAGTTTAACAGAATAGTGGTGAAAATTGGCAAAACAGGTGCTTGTGTTAATATAAAGTTCCAAGCACACTATTAAAGGTCGATCAAAATGTGAAAAAAGTATTCAATGTGTAGAACTTTGGAATTCATACAGCATGTAGATAAAAAGAATTACGTCATAAGCTGTCTGGTACCCGACAATGTCGGTATCCGCGAGCATTCGCCCTTACATCTATAAATAAGCATAAAATGTCTTATTTTTGTATTCGTGGTAGGTCATGTTGCATATTTGTCAGGTATTCATCTAATTGACTTCCAATATTTGACCTGTACTGAAATGTCTTCCTTAACCTTGCTACTGTTCATGGTGTACCGCTGAATATTATGCAAAAGAAAAATTGCAGAAGAGTTTCAAAGTATGTTGAGGTGAACTACATGTACATTGTTATATAGACGGGAACAATTGAAAATGTTTGCAGTCAGGTACTGAATTAGTCATTATCATCGTTTTGTTATAAGAACAGCGCCAGAATACGGCATGTATCGGTAAAGGACTAATTCTTTGTTTTAGATGCTTTGTGGTTTTCAAAGTACATGTAAATGTTTTATATCTTTTCTGAAATTTTGAACTACGCCTTATACACCATAACGCCCAATGTTAATGTCATTCGTTAACAGAATAATCGTAAAAAGTGTTTCCTGTAAAGAGTTCTGAGAAGCATATTTAATGACTGCTAACAAAATGTTATGAATATATTAAGACAGATGTCACGTTTATATATATTAAAGGCTGATTGTTAGAGAATAGTAGCACACGCAATATTCAAAGTTAAAGTTAGTTATGACGAATAGGACGCGCCTCACTTTCGGATTAAGTGACGTATGCAGTGAGCATGGCTTCTGTTGTGTCCGGTTCAATACTTTGAAGTTGATTCCGTTGACTCGGCACTGCCTGATATTTCATAATTATGAACAATAAATATCACCCTTCAATTGTATTCAGACAGATGTATTACGGGTTGTTGTGTGTCAAACTAGTGTAGATCTAAATACAAATGGCTGTTTAGCACATTCTCATATTTCTGCGTAAGTGTATTGTGCCAAAACAATAGCATTTATTATTGTACATAAAAAATCCTTCTTGAGAATTATGAACAAACCACTGGTCTATCGCCTAATTCTTGAAATATTGGTAATTTTCTGGACTCGCTGTAACACCGATACAATGATAGCATTTACCAGACAAATAACTCGGAGGACCGCGTGCGTGCCAGCCAGACTCGGAGGGCCGCAGACTAGACAGGGCCGTTTGAGTACAAGACAGTCAAAACTCGCGTACCAGTCAGGTGCGACGGAGAACCGCCTGCGAATGAGAAGGATCACTTATATATCAAACAGGTAATTCGGACGGCTACTTACGTACAAGACAGGTAATTCGGCGGGCGGCTTGCGCACCAGCCAGATGCATTTATTTTTAGTTTCATCGTAGGTACCGGATAATCCATATGACCAACGCCCCCGTAACAGTTTTAGTTATTTTAGGTTTCGGGGGATAGTGCAAGATACAGAACGCGTCCCGTTCCAGAGACACCGTCTGGTTCTTTAACATGCCCGCTGTACAGCACCGATACATCTGACATCGGTCTTAGGTCCCATCCGGACGACCATTAGTTATTTTAGTCGAAGAGCAATATATATGGAAGGCTACTTACACATGTAAGCCTTGAGGCAGATCAATCGGAGGGCCGCTTACGTACCAGACAGATAATATAGGGGGCCGTGCTGGAGCACCAGCCGGGCCGCTTACATCACAGACGGATAACCCTGTTTTGAGGCAGCTTGTTTATTGCTCACCATTCACAGTCTAAAAAAAGTGTTGAGTTCATACCAACTGCAGATTGTTATCATATGAATATTGTTGAATTAAATTATGACCTGTTTTGAAGATAAGTAAAGCGATACTCAAGTTGTGTACCAGTCGGCGAAAGTAAATTATGCGTATATCATAAAATTTAAGTGCGGTTTTCTTCTTAATTTAGCCACTTGTATCATGCCAGCATTGATAAACTATCAGTTTTGTTTACAAAAGGTTAACTAAATCTATGTAGGGCATAATATAGTGGTGTATGACCTGGATAAACATTACTATCAATATTTACGTGAAACACCTTCCTATGTGAAACCTGTTTAAAAGCTTGCCGTTTAAGGTCAATTGCCAGATTTTTTCTATTGCTTGCATTCAAAATTACTTCTTGTGTATGTATTATGTTTGCTTGGAAGATATGAAATCTTAGCTTGCTGGACAATTCCTGTTTATTAATACAAATAGCGTGCGTATATTACAATGTAATCTGATGTTGTTTGAATGTGTGTTTACGATTCTCTACAATAGCCAACATAACCTGACTCGTGTAGATAGTGTCCTTGGATCAGGTCATCAATATACTTACTAAAGTTTCACTGACATATTTAAAATGATATGAATGTAGGACTTGTAGTATTTTGCTCTTTATTTAATGGAGTCGGACTAACTTGGTCATCTCCAGGATAAACATTGTGACAAAGATTATTTACCACCCTATCAAAACGTTTCAAGATTTTAAGAGTAGAGAATGATTTGTTGAAAATTTGGCAGCTTCAAAATGCCATGGGCGATTTGCCTATGTAGCTTACACGTTCACCGGCATATCTGATGTGAAACAGAGAAAAGCGGAATACAAAGACTTTTTATTCTTTTCTTGTTTTATTGCACCAATAAAAGTTGATGAAGTATTTTTACTTTGTACATCCGATCGTGTAAAAACAGCGACTATAGTAGAGATTCAGATAGAATATAAAAGTATCAAGACTACATTTCCAAATACACTACAGTACACCCCCTCCAAAGCTATTTTCCCAGCCACCCCCGGAAGTCACATGATATGAAGTACACACTTCCGTGCCGAAACCAACATTTTGTTCTGCTTTAATACGTAGCTTATATAGGCGTTGTATTTTCGAATATAAAGCTGACATCTAAATACGGACTATTAACTTCATTTAAAAAGCTATTTCTAATGGAATACTATTTTGAACACTATTTCAGAATACAGTAAACTCCGTTTATAACGAACCCCTTGGGATCATTTAAATTTGTTCCTCATATCCGGAGTTTGTTATATCAATATATCATTTTTATATAAAATATATCAAGAAAAAAATCCTGGGCAGATAAATATTGTTCCTTATATCCAAAATTTCGCTATAGCCGGAGTCGTTATATACGGAGTTTACTGTATGTTGTTTCTAATGGAATTCTACTAGTAAATTAAAAATGATATTGTTAAACTAATCTTTACAGTCCAACAGTCTATAATATCATTTGACTGCCGTTTAACTCTTACTTTTAACTAAATCTTAAAGTTGATTTCTAGAATTTAGACTTCTTAGTTATTCTAGGTCTTAAATCAGAAACCAAATAATTTGTTCCGGAAAGCAGATGGGACGGTTTAGATAGGATATACTATCTACCTCTTCCATACAACATGTGAATAGTATGTAAAGTAACCAATATAGTGTTTGTTCCCAAACAAGCTAAAGAATATAAATTCTATATACAAAGACATACAAAAAGAATTTACAAAGTCTGACATTTAAAATCAGAAAATTGTCGTTAAAATATCACAATCGTTTACACAGCTCCGTACAAAGGTTCCCAATAAAATCTTATGTACACTAACGTTATCAAAAAATAAAAACTTTTAAAATATTCAACGAAAAAAAAGCTCTGTTATCTTTTTAGCACAAACTGCATCATCATCCTCGGTTTATTAACCACACAAGCGTATGACAATCCTTTGTGGTAGATCACATATATCAACTATTACATACACTCAGTTCCAAAAGAAAGTGTGCACTTCTTAATTTTAAATATTTCAATATTTAGCAGACGTATCGGCTTCAATTTTCGCACACTATATCTCATGTGTATTTGTCATCGATTGATTGCAAAATCTAAAATGTTCGCCATATTGTACGTAAACAGATCTCAATTTTGGTACCAAATGTATTTATGTAGGCTTTCAGAAAAGTAGTCGATGAAAAATCACAGAAAACAAAGTGCACACTTTCTTTTGGAACTGAGTGTATATTCGCAGATCCTCAACAAGTCAGTAGTTTCTTCACACAGGCACGATCAAGACAAACAAACGATCGAAACTTGTGATAAGAACCCTTAATGTATTTTAAGAGTTCTGTCCGGTTTTCTGTCTATATATTGAAATAATGAGTAATTGTCTTGAAGTAGACAAAGTCTCGTTCTTGAAACACAAGTGTGAGGAATTTATTGCCGCATCATCAAGCAAAAAGGTATTTCAAAGTCAAACACTTTGATTTTAAGACCATTCTCGCTTTGTACCAACATTGCGCGAAATTTCGAAAGATGTTGGTTTTCTATTGGTCCATATGGCTTTTGATACGCCACGTGACACATTTAAAAGTGACACGTGACCAAATGTAGTTTAATCATCATTGCACATTCATTTACGTATGGCCAACATCAATATCCGGTTCTTACCGCCTGAATACTTCATTGACCAGTTTTGACAGAGCCCGAGAACTTGAGAAAAGGGTCGGATTGTCGTTAGCCTGTTTCGTCATCTGAAAATGAAATACAAATGCAATGGCAGCTCACTATATAATTAAGACCAATAAAATAATTAAGAACCAATCAAAACAAGTGAGTAAAACAAGACAGAAATAAATTTTGAAATTTTAGATCTGATGTCTTGATAACTTTATCAGTTTCTGCTGACCTGCGAGGTCTGATATTATTTTTGAATGTTTAACTATGCGAATTAATTTAAATGAGTTGAAATTTCGAAGTTGGATATTAACCCTGTGTGCATGTACAAGGACATAACACATATTGCATTTGTTATCCGTCAGCCCAAGAGGATATACATGTATTTAGATACACTAAATTATACAATTAAAAAGAAACAGAAATCAAATGAAGTTACAAAAGTACATTTATACCGCTTTCAGGAGTTCGTAGGTCATTTTATGATCGGCGTATCTTCGGGCGGAAGTGAAAAGGTCGCGCAGATTGTCCGTCCGTACCATGCATCCATGAGCAAAACTCCAACATGCCTGCTGAACTTCTGGCAACTCAAACATATACGCCACATTTAACAAACCTGAAAGTAACATTTAAAAGTCATTGTTAACCGTGTGCCTTAACTCTCAGCTTTGACCGCAATTTCTCCGCACTTGTTACATAAGCAAACGTATTACAAAGGCATTTTAACAACCATTTTTTTTGTTGGGGTTAGATATCATTTTTCAACATTATTTGAGTAACTTAGTTAGTAATTTTACAACCACAGTTTCCAAGTACCTTTTTATAGAGAAGAAAATTGACGAAGACCCGGGTGAATATAGACAATACATGTATTTCTCAGCACCTATATTAAACCATTTTAGTATGTAAATTGCTTATCACAGTAATAATGTACCTTGTCAACAATGAGTGACGTACCTGTCAACTACATCTTTACTGTTATATAAAAATAGTAAATAATGATATTTGTCTAGGTTAGTTCGTCTTAGTGTAATATTATGTCAGATATATCTAAATCTGCATAATTCTTTTTGGATAAAATATGGCCTCATGCAGGGTTGTTACATGTCTATCATAAGAGTGGGCTGGCGAAAATGTTCAGAGAATAACTAACTTATCAATTCAAAGTAAAATCTGTCGAAAACTGTGTGTGATGAGTCAACATGTTTGAGTAGTTTGCATTTGTGGTGTCTAGTTATGGCCAAAAATGAATGTTTTTACAGTCTTACAAGAATTTGCTGAGAAATTTTGCATTTCGTTGTTTCATTACTTATTGAACGACCCTCTGTTATAAAAGAGCTGCAATTATTTACTTTAGGTAACTTCCTTCAAAGAACAAAGACATGATTCAGCAAAATGAATGCATCTTGATTATTGCAGCAATTAAATCCATTATGCAAGTCGCATCCCGGGGATGTACACGCTGCATTTAGTGTTTTGTTAGACAGCCTAGTGACAGTTTTGCATAAATTTTATGCATTTGTGTCCAAATCTTTATTTCATATAAATTTCAGAAATATTAAATTCACAGATTGTTTCATAAATTAGTTTTGTTCTACTTTTTGTTCAAGAAAACGGTATTCCTCAAAAATTAAATGAAAACAAGACTGAATGTATTATAATATTATGATAATACCGACAGATAAATCGCCAAGCATTCACAGTGTAAGATATACATGTACTTATAAAGTAATATCCGTTCCAGCGGTTTTCATCGTCTTAGGAAACCTTCGTGGTTTGCAACCGCGAATCAGAACTACATTGTTTATTAGACGATAAAAACGTTGAAAAGGACGTTATTTCGATTCTAACCTGTCCAGATATTACAAACGGTGAATAAATTTAAACGCGGATATTTTTTTTATGTTATGTGGCACATTGTGATGTTATTTTACCGCATATCGGTCCAATGTTGTTTATGGCATAATAAAACAATTTATTTCCGGTCCTTGTATACAAAGACAAAATCGCAAGTAATGTTTTAATAAGAAAATAGATTTTGCTTTTGAGCGATGATATACCTGTTAGTATATCACGATGTGGAGTTTTGTAATTACGAAAGGTCGAATGTGTGAGTGTTTAATTACGGAACATCTGGACGTTGTTATCATTATTTACATTTGCATAACATCTGAACGTTTGATTATTTAGAAAAAGGAAGACAACCGAGTTTAGCGGAAATCAACTATTTTTATCCAAAAGTCTAGGTAATATGGTAATGCTAACAAAACTGTTAGTTAAGGCTTACCTATCACGGTGCATGCATCGACTGTTAAAGTTCCACAGTGAATGTAATTTATAAATCGTTGGAAAGATTCTTGATCAAAGGCCTCCATTGGAATAGTCAACTTTTTTGTGACGTCAGTTCCGTTATCACGTTGTCTTTTGGTAGCATGAACACAACTTAACTTGTTCAGTTTATTTATTGTTTTCTTGATTCGAGATTGGTTGGCGCTTTTTGCAGCTTTGGTATTCTTTTCAAACGAAGAGATGAGTTGACTCAGTAAGCTGGAAAGAAGAAGGGATATTATTTTCCTAGGTAGTAATACAGCGGAATAACAATTACCGTTATTCTAGAAATATAAAACGTATAATAAACACAATGACTAACTAGACATGACAGAATAAGTCAGCCTGGTTAGCTAAATTGGTAGAGCACGAAACTTGTAATCTCGAGATGGCGGGTTCGATTCCCGGGGCTGACCAACTAGAATTACTAACAGTTTTTCGGATGAGACTTAAACCGAGGTCCAATGTACAGGTGTTGTACACCTGGCATGTTAAATAACCAGCGGTTTCTCTGGAATTCGGTCGCTTTCTGTATCTTGTACTATCTGCCGAAACCTCTCCTGGGGGCCCACAGCGCTTGGTACAGATACAACGTATGTGGAGTTTAAGGACTTATACATGTATTTTACGGATCCTGACACTATACATATATGTTTTGACATATGGGCATACTTTCATAATCGTCCACAAGTTAAATACCACAAAAAAAGTTTATTATTGATAAATCTTTACTTGTCACGTAGTTTGTAAAGCAATGAACTGTCTTATTTCAAAATATATTTCCTTTTTATCTTGCACTAAAATGCTCGCGCAGAACGTAAACACAAACAATGTCATCGTCTTAACTCATTGCATAGTTGCGATAAGAGAGAATTGATCAAAAACGTTTAATCAACACACTATTCTATCAATCGTTTTATTCAAAATATTTACTCGGTGATAAATTCCGAATAATAGGTCGTTTTCAAGTATCAAGTTCATTGCACTTTTAACAAAAGATTGCGTGTTCTTTTCACGTAAAAGATACAGCCTTTTTATTTTACAATGGGACTTCTTTCAACTTGTGTTAACGAATTCTGGAGACCGTCTTAGTGATAGATCAAGATGCCCGTAAAAGATTTTACTATTGCGTGTACGGATTATACCTAGCTATGATTTGTATCTAATATTGTCTTCTACAACAAAATAAAAGAACTATTCATTTTCAATTGAGGCAACTTTAATAGATTGAAAATTTAAGCTAAATATTAAAGCCAAATATACGCCATCTTAGTCATTTGTCCATTGTGTTTGAGTTGTTGTATGGGTTTAATGCCACTTTTAACCGTATACATATGCAAACATTTATATAACACTAAATCATAGAATAAACATGATCGCTTTAAACGTTGTAGTGTTGCTACAATGTACATTTATTTTATGTTTTTTTTTATGGTGGTTTACAGAAATAATGGTGGATTATATTCCGATAAACACACTGTCCACGCTGTGAAAATTATCAAGATATGTTATAAACAGACAAAAAAGTTTTTAGCGATGTCATATCAAGATAATTTCACTCGTGAACACCAAAAGTAGTTATATTCACTCGTGTCTGCGCCACTCGTGAAAATATCATTTTTAGTGGCCACTATGTGAAATTATGATCTTACACCAAAACCAACAGTTATCCCCTATGTAACGTTATCGTTCCTTTGATATTAGATGTGTGTCAGTATCAACTATAAAGACTTAATACAGTGGCCAGTCTTGATTCATGTGTTTTTTCGTAAATAATTACTTTTAGTACATTTTCAGACAAAATTTAGGCTTAAATTACCTGTTTCTTGATGCAATTATTGCCCGAACGCCATCCATTGCTTTCATTTCGTCTCCAACAAGAAACGTGACGTCACACTTATCTTTCAGAGACGCCATACTTTTAATGTCGTCATAAAGACCTTGTCTGTTTTGTAGCACCATAACGTATGCCTCTTCCTCTGGATTTGTTGATACTGAAAATAGACAATCGTGTGCGCATGACTTCCGGTGTACGGAATATGTCTGCCGCCGACAAGTTCAATGTCGTATATCTATATTTCATAGAAACAACGAACCAATTTCCATAATAAGAAATTTACTTTTTCAAATGAAAGTACTAAAATTTTACGATGAATGATTTTTTCGAAATATGGTCTTTATCTTTATTCAAGAAATCTAAACAATTTCTATATGTGTGGCCTCGTTAATTTTTTCAGTAATTTAGTTGAACCTTTTTTCATATTACACAGACCACTGTCATAAACAGTTTTAGTGTTGTTTTTTCATAAATATGTCAGAAACTATAATTGATTATTTTCTTTAACCTACTGGTCGGTAACTAGGTCGTTATCTATCATATCTTATGAAAATTTGGACATAAACTGTATGAACCCGAGTTATGGAGCGTGTGTGGCAAGTTAAAGTACAAATTGTAAGCGTGTCTCGTGATTGACCTTCCTACTGAAGCAGTATAGCAACCTTGGGAGTAATTCACACACAAAATAAAGGGAAGACAAAGAAGTTGTGTCTTTCCACTAGTGATTCAGTGATCTGTCTTACCTATACTCGCATTTACTGGTCAGGTGGGCAACATGGTGTCTATACTATAAACTTAACATACAAGTTTTGATTATCATAACACATGCATTCATATTTGTTTTATTCGTTTTAAACTGAGCTGTAATATATGTTATTCATTCAAAGGTTAGCATTTAAACATCCTCGGCCGACACAGGCTGCAAGACAAAACCGACATTATAGCGTTGTATAAACGCTGTCCGGTATTTCAAGAATCCCTTCGTCATCTTTGTAACCGACAAAAAAATGTTGAATTTCAGAGATAATATTGCAGAGAAGCCATCGCTTTTGATCGAAAACCCCAACGAACTCATTTGTGAACCAAATAGTTCTCATTATTGGCATTTTCTACATTTTTCTTAGATTTCTAAGGATCGATCAGTTTCCGTTTTTTATTAAAAGGGAGACACTTTCAGCATGAAGAAACTCTAAGTCTCCTTCTTGTGGATATCGCCTCAAAAGTAATACAGGTAATCGTATCAGGTTTTATGAGATGTCGATATATATTATATATAACTACTTTCAGTTTCGAGTCACTTTAAAGTAATGCTGCTCGCCTGCAGCTTCTGTTTTGTTGTAACATTTGAATTTGTGTAACTGGTGTATTAACACATAAAATGTAAAAGCAAATGCTAATATAAACACAAGTGAAAATCAAAATAACAATTTGAAAAATTGGTGGGTTTAGTTGGATTGCACCGCAACACTACTGGGATTTCAAAACTATAATTTGGTAGCGTATAATTTAAAACAAGAACTACCTTTGACAAAGACAGTCGGCGCAAATTTTAGTATATGAAAGCGTTAGTTAGCTAGATTTTTACAAAACAAACTTAATCCTTGTTTTTCTTATAAATGTGCTACTCGAATTATTGACCGTTATTCACTGGCCGAGAAAGTATAAATACTCTACACTATAAAATTGTAGACTAATTTTGAGGCCAATATATAGTTTTGCGGACCTGTTAAAAGTGATATTGACCGAGGACGAAGTTACAAAAGACGTTTTGCAATGTCTACAGTGCGGCAATCAAATTAAGATAAAATAAGTAATTCTAAAAAAAAAATTACGTCGCTCATTCCCTTGAATAAATCCCTAGTATTAGAGTATTTTGTATGCTTTTCATTATTTAGGTCGCATTAAATATATTAAAATCTGTATACATCTGCAATATTTAGATTTTTGACAACATCACAAAACACTAACCTGAAGTTATTGACTCCCGGCGGGTTCTCCGGCGCCTGTATTTCTGGAAGTTTGCATCGGCTTCAAGACACACACTTCCGGAACTGGTACTGATGTCGCTCTCCGAGGAACCAGATCCGTTCGGAAACATTGTTACCATTACCCCTCGTCTCCGACAAGCACAGTAAAATCTCAGTTTCTAAATAATACAAGTTATTTCGTCTATTTGGTGTTGTACTGCAGTTTTGCATGCATATATGGTCACAATAACGACGAACCTAACAGTTTAAAGGATTAAAATGTATGAAAATGTATCCGGGGTGAAATGATTAGTTCCTCGAATTAGGTTTGCCTGGGGATAAAAAATTTCCCTTTAAATTAACACAAATTAATCCCTTTTTTCCGTGAATTTATAGGATTGAATGCTGATTAAATTTTTCTTTTTTCCGATAACAATTTCAACTGATATGTTATCAAATCCTGATCACGTGCATATTTTCAAAACTTTTGCGGTCAAATAACTTCCTAGGCGGCACGTTAGAGTTTTAACGGTGTGTTTTTAACTACGCACCGCCCACTGTGTCACTGCCTACCAAACATATCAGCCCCAGACTTACTAAATTATCTCAAATTATATTTGAAGAAAAGATATGTTAATAACACATATGTCAGCTTTATAATTTATAGTTTTAATTTTGCTTGTGAATAAATATATGTATCTGTAATAGCTGTACAACATGTAAATATCATAAAACGCTGAATAAGATTTAAATCCCAGGATTTATTGTCGGAGTCGTAAAATGATTTGACGACATGAAATGTTAACTGCCTATATGATATATACATGTAGCAATAAAATTTTGCAAGACCTTGACTTGTAAAAGTTGAGGAAATAGTTTCAGCACTAAAAACAAGGCGGTACAGTGATAAATTACCTAGATAATTTTAGGTTCACGCGGATTACCAATCTCTGAATGAAGAAAGAAATGTTCTTAAAATATCAACCGACTTTTCACAGTGACAGTGATTAATAAATAAGACCATTAGTATCAACATGTCATATAAAACTACTGTTTGCGTCACAACATCTGTAACAACGATTTGTTATCTCCCGTCTGATATAGAAATGGTCTCTTCCCTCCGTCCGTCCGTCCGTCCGCTCTCCAGAATAGATACTTATGTGACTAAACTGTCCAGAGCAAACAATACATAACTGTAAATTCCATTCATTCCGTAGGATAATTTGCTCTTACGTGGCTAAAAATGTCTTTTACGCGACTAAAATTAGATACATAAATACTTAAATTACGTAACAGAAAGGATTTTGATTACGGAACTCTGGTCAATGTCAACCAGAAAATGTGCAGACTCCGTGAGCTTGTCACGTTGGCTAAAGATTAAGGTCGCAACTTAAGGCCCAAAGTTTGTATCTTGAAACTCGTGTTCGCTCCATAGTATCCTTAACTCCTTGAATTTTTTATTTAACTCCGGCCACCATTTGCAATTGAGTTTTGAATTTCCTGTCAGCTCTACATCTCCTAACCATTTGAATAATTTTGATGAATACCTCATCATGTTAATAACAGAACACATGACCCAGTCACTCCGACTCAATGTCAAGGTCACAACTTTAGGTAAAAGAGTTGAGTCTGTTCGCTTGGTATCACCTAAACTCTTCGAGGGATCTCCAGTCTAATAATTACCCCATCAAGAAAATGTGTAGAAGCCACGATCCGGTCACACTGGCTCAAGGTCAAAGACACAACTTATGGTCAAAGGCTCGAGTCTTAATTTTTCAAGCTCAATATCTCCTAAACTGCTTGTTAGATTTGTATGCAACTCTGGCCAAATGTTCGCATAATCAAGATGGTGTGCAGAACCCATGATGTTTGCATAGGAAATCAAATACAGGCGATGGGTAGAACACTCTTTTAAACTTCATTTATGATTAATATTAATGTCTTCAGTATGCAGACTGTCACTAGTCCACGCCTGTTTATGTGTTTTATATATTCTATAATTATTCTCATATTATAACAAAATGTACAATAAAGGCTCTGTTCTGTACTGTACTGTAAACTTTGTTACCAGAAAAGACAGTACAGACAATAGTTACATAACAGCCTAAGATAATGATTCATCTTTTGTAATTGAGTTCAGTAGGAAATACGCGACACACTTTTTAAACTCAAACAAGAGAGAGTGTTTAAATAAACTTAATTAGAGCTTTCTGCTCGATCCTTGCTGTTATTTAACAGAAATTTTGTATTTGTTTGAATTTCATTTTATTTCGTTTTTATTCAAAGGTGACTTAAATCAATGTCCTATGATGATTTAAAAAAATAAAACAGAAAAAAACTAAACTGAAAAATAACCAGATAAATTAGATTTTGGAAAAATCTCTCTCACAAGTGTTTGTCGTGTATGAGTATATTTCAAACTAGTAATATTAAAAGACATTTCAAATATGATACAAGCTAACTTATATTTCTCTGTTACAATGTACAAACTACGATTCGGTTTTATAAGGCTGCAATTATATGATATTTTCTTACTAGATACTAATCTTTGGATTTTTTTTCTAAATGGCATAGCGACATTTAGTTTTACCTCTATAAAGTAAGTCCGTTTCTTTATTCGGCCACGTGGCACAACGTTAATGCTGTCCCGTAAGCTCACAACTGTATAAACGCTTATTAAAGTTCCATATGAAACAAGCAAATTGGCTTTTATATTCAAAGTTATGGCAATCTTGCGGCTGTGACCATGGGTTAATGTGACAAGTTATCCGTGTATTCAGTCAACGGTATTAATGTCTTTCTCAATTGGCGACCAGATCAAACCAGTTGCCTGTCTCATGGCATATTATAAGTGACATTAATTATCAATTTAGACAATAATCACACACTTAATTGCTTGACTGTCAGTGTACATGTTAATATACATAACAAATGTATTATAGAATATGCAAATACAATAATTTATGCAAATTTTAGTCGAATATATACATGTATCCTAATACATTATCTAGCATACTTCAATGTAATATCTCCACAATGATCTCACTAAATAGTTTATTTCCCGATCGGGCCACGAACCTAGCAGTTTGATATCAGAAATTACAATTTTAAAGCCGGGACACTCCCTACATCTAGCAGATTATATTCTCGAAACATAGATTAAGTGTTGAATGAATAAATAAATAAAAAAACTATGGCAATAAATGCCTCATTTAGAGGCTTTCTGTAATATATCGCACCCACCCATTACCTTTTTGTAACGGCATAGCGTGGGTTTTAGTCATACGGTCGAACAAAATGGCATCCGCACAGCGTGTTGTAATTGTGAAGGCGAAAAAAAGAGGAACATTGCGGTACAAATTACCTTAGCTGATACAAGTCTTCCCGAAATACGCCGCACATCTGGACATAAAAGACAAATTTGAGCGCGGTCCCCTAGAGTTCCGGACCCAGTGTCCGGCATTTACTCCAGCCCGAAAGTGGACGCTCGGAATGAAAGTAATGTTTTGATTCGATGATTAGTTCAAGACAGCCAATCGTATTTTTCGTTTCACAGGTGTATTTTACCGACCTTAGAAATGTAAACATACTATGAAGGGGACAAAACGGCCAAAATAGAAAATTTGAGTGAGCAGGAAGCCAAGATAAAACAGGTCTTGTGAGTAAAAGAAAAAAAAGCCTCAGTAAAAACATAAAAGGAACAATGGGAAATGATGACCTTGGCTTCAGTTTGACGGACATTTGGTATTTCAATTTACCTATAAATTTTCTTTCTAAAATACGTGTATATTTTGACCATATGCTCACTGAAAATCCAAAATTGTATTTCCAAACTTCAATATGCAAACTATAATGGAGTAGTTTTTTAAGCAGCGCAGTATGAGTACGCGTGGTGTTAATGTGTTTACATATACATTTTTTCACTCTTCGCTCGCTCATATTTTGTCCAGAAGTAAAAAAATATTTAATTTTTTTCGCTCACCGACTCGATTTTTTTTTCAATTTGGTGTGGCCGAAAATCAGTTTTATATGTTGACCAACGCGGCCAAAATGAATGCAAACAAGCAAGTTCAGGGAATTTATATCCTCCGCCGAATGACGCAAACCACTGAAAAAGACAAACTGGAAAGTGTACTGGTATTGGTTAAAATTTTATCACCCACTTTCCGTTTCTGCAGCAGTTGTAATCAAAAGGGCCAGTTACTATGGAACGCCATAGCTGCCTTCTATACACACTTCTTAAATGGTGATGTCCTTTTGATATATGGTGATGTCGTTTTGATAGATGATGCTGTGGTTTTGATAGATGGTGCTGTGGTTTTGATAGATGATGTTGTGGTTTTGATAGATGGTGCTGTCGTTTTGATAGATCGTGCTGTGGTTTTTGTAGACGGTGATGTCGTTTTGATATATGGTGATGTGGTTTGGATATATGATGATGTCGTTTTGATAGATGGTGATGTCGTTTTGAAGGTGGTGACGTCCTTTTGATAGATGGTGCTGTGGTTTTGATAAATGGTGATGTCGTTTGGATATATGGTGATGTCGTTTTGATAGATGGTGCTGTGGTTTTGATATATGGTGATGTCGTTTTGATAGATGGTGCTGTGGTTTTGATATATGGTGATGTCGTTTTGATAAATGGTGATGTCGTTTGGATATATGGTGCTGTCGTTTTGAAAGATGGTGCTGTGGTTTTGATAAATGGTGATGTCGTTTTGATAGATGATGCTGTAGTTTTGATATATGGTGATGTCGTTTTGATAGATGGTGCTGTGGTTTTGATAAATGGTGGTGTCATTTTGGTATATGGTGCTGTCATTTTATATATGGTGCTGTCGTTTGGATATATGGTGATGTCGTTTTGATAGATGGTGCTGTGGTTTTGATGAATGGTGATGTCGTTTTGATATATGGTGCTGTGGTTTTAATAGATGGTGCTGTCACTTTGGTAAATGGTGCTGTCATTTTGATAGATGGTGCTGTGGTTTCGATATATGGTGCTGTCATTTTTATATATGGTGCTGTGGTTTTAGCAAATGGTGATGTGAGTTTGATATATGGTGCTGTCATATTTATATATGGTGCAGTGGTTTTGATATATGGTGATGTCTTTTCTATATATCACCATCTATCAAAACCACAACACCATCTATCAAAACGACGTCACCACCTTTAAAACGACATCACCATCTATCAAAACGACATCACCATATATCCAAACGACATCACCATTTATCAAAACGACATCACCATATATCCAAACCACATCACCATCGACAAAAACCACATCACCATATATCAAAACGACAGCACCATCTATCAAAACGACGGCACCATCTATCAACACGACATCACCATCTATCAAAACCACAGCATCATCTATCAAAACCACAGCACCATCTATCAAAACGACATCACCATATATCAAAAGGACATCACCATTTAAGAAGTGTGTATAGAAGGCAGCTATGGCGTTCCATAAGTTACCCTTGAATATTTTTTTAACATAGTATATATAGACAAGGGAACCAACTCAAGGTCGAACAAGATTTCTACGAGTTAATCGAGTCCTAGACGCAATGTACACTATCCAAAACTACATATTAAGTAATTTAAAACCAAATCGCCGTTACAATTTTTAAAATGATATAAACTTACTTATCAAGTCGGCGACCAAACTTCTTGTCAGACAAGAAGTCGAGATGGCGATTTCTACAAGTGAATAGAGTCTTAGACGCAATCTACACTATCCAAAACTATACAAATATTTTAAAGCAAATCGATATGACATTTTCACAGTGATATAAACTATCTTAGCAAGTCGGCGACCAATCACCGCTACCTCTACTTTTTGTTCGACCTTGGAGTTGGTCCCCTTGTCTATACATACAAATAATTAAACGTGCCTAGCCCCTTTGGTTGTAATTATTTCAGCACTATTAGTTTCAGAAAACAAAACTTGTCAATTTTGTGTAATTTATGCTGACACATGATGCAGTTACACGCTAATGGCTCGAGGATTTGTCTGGTGACAAAGTAAATACTACTGGCTTAGTATATTACATAAGGATGAGTCATTTATTGCTGCCAGCCCTTGTGGACTAGTTGAAAGTGATTGGCTCTGTCCTTATGCAAGCCACAAATAATTCCACATTGCCCCTCTCTCTCTTCGATGTTGATTCCATTTGGAATGAGTCTCGAGAGCGATTAATCTAAGTTGTAAGAACTTGTTTCGCAATCGAGAATAAATAAATTAGTATACATGCATATATATATCATATAGTATGAAGACAAGTGGTTGCCATGGAGAAATAAAAGATAGGCTTCTAAAATACTGCGATACTTTGTAGTTTAAATGAGTTTATAATACCTATAATATGATATCTGTGTTGGTGACACCTTGGTTAAATGTCTAATGCCCACAAAGGTGGACTTATTAAATCGTACCATGTTTGTCTGTCCGCACCTAAAAAGTAGGATTTTAGTGGATATCGCAACAATAGGTAACAGTAAGATATTTTTGATATCATTCATTCCATTATGGTTAGGTGGCTATTTTTAGCTTATGTGGCTAAATGAACAATAAGGGGAACAAAAGAATAACCACACACCTGGTAATTCTTAGTACGTCCGTCTTCCGCCCGCGTGTCCGGTGTTCCATTTTTCGTTCCCGTGCTGTAAATTTGTCATGCATGAAGGGATTTTCAAATCATGTGGCACAAATGTTCACCACATCAAGACGACGAATCGCGTGCAAGACCCACGCCCTACGTCAAATATCTTTAAAGAGTTTGTTTAAAGGTATTCGAATCCTGTACTATGATATGCACACACTTGTGTCCGGGTTGTTACTATATCATGCATTAAATTATTTTAATATAACTTGGCACAAATGTTCAAAACATCAAGGCGATGTGTCGCGTGTAAAATACAATAACAATAACAGCAGCATTGACCAGTACGTATGGTACTATTTTATGGTCATACATATTTTGTGCAAAAATGATTTGAATTAGTGCGCAAATTAAGCAAGTTTTGTTAAATCAGGTACCATAAATCTCAAATCATACAGTCGTTATCTTATGCTCATACCATGCATGATTAAGATTACTGAAGAAATGAAGATGTTTTAGTGTAAACTTTGTTTTCTATAACATTTTTTGGTAAATCAGGGACCTTAATAGTAACTCAGATCAAGTGCATAATGGAACTCATTCGAGATATTTTTGTCATACACATGCTGTGTAAATATTATTAGGATTAGTGAAGAAATATGAATGCTATACAAAGTGTAAACATACTTAAATATATAATCTGTTCAAACTAAGGGCCCATAATTCACTAGAAATCTTATAGCATACGCATTTTGTACAAGTTTAATTAGGATTGCTAAAGAAAATCAATATGATTGCAAACCGAATGTTGTCTGACGACGGAGTAAGTCAAAAGGCCATGATCAAGTTTTAAAATCTGTATGAAAATCTGTACCTAACACGTTCCATTTGCACTTGACAATTTCCATACTGTCAAGCTACGCCAAAAACAGACCAAAGCGGCGTGAAAAACGTTTTCCGCCGAAACTGATGGGTTTTTTTTTCGTTATATTTTCATGAAAGAAGTCAATACCGGGACAACGACATCAAATATTATTTACTGGTAAAAACTATTTTGAATAAAAGAAAAATTTTCTTCTGAAGAAGAACACATCTAACGAAATTCCATTAAGAATTTCCCGTTTAAACTTAACTTGATTTTGGGTGATTTAATTCAAAGTTTTGTTGTTACATTTAGGCCGGTAATCTTTTAAATATTTGATAATTTCTTAGCGAAATTCCGTTAAGAATCTGGCTACATAAACATGTTTAAGCGAAATATACGCATTTAAATATAATATATTTCTTTGTTACATTTAGGCCGTCAATCTATGAAAACTTTGATAATTTCCTAACGAAATTCCGTTAAGAATCTGGCAACTTACACATGTCAGAGCAAAGTACACGCATTTAAATTTAATATATTTCTTTGTTACATTTAGGCGGCCAATATATGAAAAATTTGATAATGTCTTAACATAATTCCGTTAAGAATCTGGATACATAAACATTTTAAAGCGAAATACCCGCATTTAAATAGAATATATTTCTTTGCTACATTTAGGCCGTCAATCTATGAAAAATTTGATAATTTCTTAACGAAATTCCGTTAAGAATCTGGATACATAAACATGTCACAGCGAAATACACGCTTTTAGCATATATTTTTTCGTTACATTCAGGCCGTCAATCTATGAAATATTTGATGATTTTAACGAAATTCCGTTAAGAATCTGGATACATAAACATGTAAAAGCGAGATGTTAGAACGTTGCATGATGTTAGATTGGTACTTTATCTATATGTAAATCGAATTTTCCTTCTGAAAAATGCTGTATTATTTTCTGATTGCGTACAGTAGATAGTTCAGATTGTATAACAGAATTAAGCAAGTCAACGGACTACAAGTTTCGAATCTAGTCATAGGCAAACTAACCGAATTCGGCTAACATTCTTGAAACAATTATCCGATTTTAATTGGTCAACGAATACAATAAGTTTCCAACTAATCGCATTAATCTATCACTTGTATTAAATCAAATACCTGAAATTATCAAATACGTATTGTAAGATTAATATTTGCCACTTAAATTAGTGTCGTGTTTCTGTTTACATAGGAGTGATATATTTAAAAAAAGTCTGCATGAAAATCTACAGTGGCGTTTCAAAAGTTTCACATAATATTTGACATGCATGTAAAACAAAACACAAGTGATTTCTTTCAGCAAATCGTAGGATTTTAATACAAATATTGCAAAATCTACAACTGCCAAGTCAAACTCATGTTTATACTTTGTATGTATTTATATGTATTACTACACAAATATAACGTATATATGCATTTATTACAACAATTGTATTATTGCTGTCCGTGCCAGAAACAACTAGATATTCTAAACAGTTACTGTTCATCTTTCCAAAACGTCAACTTCCTCGGAAATAAATGTGTTGGCGGTTAAGTGTTCACTGTGAGCTGATGACGCCATGGGCGTATGTGTACTTTCAATTCGATCCCTTTTTCCACAGTCACACGTGCTTTCCGGCCCCGAAAGAAACGTTTGTACATGTACCTGTCAAAAATATGTAGATCAGATATAAAGGCATTAGCCTACATTGTTTGTAGCTACCCTTTTACAAAATATCGCAAAATTTGACCAAACTGCTGCGCCAATACTAATTGCAGAAGGAAATAAATGCCATTTATATTAAAAGTTATAATACTAGCGGCTGTTGTTTTATCAATGCAGACATATAAATTATGCAAATGCATGCAGTCCGTTGGTAATGTAATGATATGATGATAAGAGGCGAAGAAAATCGTTTATGAAAAGAAAAACAAACGCGCATATGATGACATTGCAGTAAACCACCATAATTATTGTCATCTATGTACGAGAGAAAGATCAACTGCCATTGCAATATTTGCCTAAAATAATTATTCATAATTGTTTTAGGCCCAAACTATATGTATAACATTATTATATTATAATTTCCTTTAGACGTTACTTTCTGTATTAAAATATCACAGTTTCGACAACCGGCTTCTAATGATTCAAAACGTTCTCAGTTGCCTTAGCAGGGAGTAAAACTGTGTATATATTAAGAACAAGAAATGCAGTTTTGCATTTAATCAAAATGTAAAGTGCTTGAACATATACACTTACTAACCTTATGTTCCTTTCAACATTTCACCAACAAACAAATATGTATATATACCAATATCCATTCATTATAAAGCGCACGAACATGAATATTTACAAAAATGGCGCCCATATATGGCGTTATATATTTCTACTCCAGATACTACAAACTGACGTTCAACGTAATGAAACAGGCCAATAAGAAAGCGCAACTGATATGCAACGTTTTCTCTAACACACACACGTAGTAACAGTCTAACAGATAAGCCTGCAGACTTGCACGGATCTATGCAAGAGGAAAAAATCACCCCGCAGTTATATCTCAGCAGGTATCCTAATATTAGTGACCCCTTGACCAATTTATCAGACATAAAATGGCAGTAGTAATTTATAGCATCTAGAATATGAAACACATAAAGGTTGCACACAAATTTATTGAGAATTTGATGAGGACGGTTTATCATTACATTGATACTCTACTTTTTTTTACTGTCTTGTTCATAGAATATAATATTTACACAAAGTTCAACTAGATTAACAAAATAGATAAAAACAAAACATTCACCAACAGCTTTTAAGGTTATTGTTGTTGCTTTTTAAAATGAGTGTATTTTGTCTGCCGTTCATTTGTAATTTTTGATAGCAGGCACCGGTGCAAAATAAACCACAGCAAAGTGTATACTAGGCACACAATTATTATATGTTTTGAATTGAAAATAAGTATTAAATGCTCTTTTTTATATAAAAATACAGATATGGTTAAATTTCAGCCAGATTTGCATTTAAATGCTTTTAAAATTGCAATACAAACAGTTATCTGGAATTCTCCAAACCTAAGACAAAAATTAAAAATGTCTGTTCTATGTGCTGCCACATTTAAGACTGTTACATTTGTCACTGAATTCTTTACAAAAGTTGTGACAACATACAAAATGTATATGCTGACATCTAAGACATTTACAATCAGCCAGTTAACATAAAATGTACATGTATATGTATTTGTCTTTTGTTCTATAATTAATTTTCATTGAAGCAAAACTTATATGTAAATATGTATGTGTCGTAGACAATGAGATTTTCGCCAATATACAGTCTATATACAAAACAGATGAAAATAACAATTTTCAGCTTAAACTTTTTAAATATTTAATTTAAATGTACTTTGTAAATAAACTAGATTCAAAACAGACGGATCAACTTACTATATTGAATCTATTTTTCACAAACATCAAATTGAATATAAAACAGGCTTCATTTTCTGTCTTGTAAGGAAAAAATATATCTGTTGTTACCCAATTATGTGAAAATTAATTGCTTCATAATTTCTTGTAGTCTCTGGTAGTTAAAGGAACGTGAAAAATATTAAAATACACGCAATAAACACCTTTCTCTGATCATAGTGTAAAGGATGTTGATATCTTAAAAAGTAAGTCATGCTTGTAGTTTCAAGTATGAAATACATGTGAAAGAACAAAAATATCCTATGGTCAAGCTGACCTGCAGTAATAAATGATTGCCTGTTCAGAACCATTTACCAGGAAACCATGGTGAGGTGTTAACTGTTTTACTAATTTTATTGCTCTCATCAGGTTTTAGGGAATTTCTGCTTCTGGCAGGCTTATCTGTTAGACTGGTAAACAAAAGCTCCCTATTTCACTTGAAGTGTTATTACAGACTGTGCCGAAATTCTGTAATCAGTAGCTGATCATTTCCAGTGGTCAGTTTCACAACAGGGATGGTCATAAAAGAGCCATTAATCACCAAACTCCTGAATTTCTTGTAACGGATGCTGGGGTTGCAGAACATAACACCATGTATATTCTCCTGTTTTGATTCATGCTATGGATCTATGTCGAGAAAAAGTAGTAGCTTGTAGATTTTTTCCGAACTACGCGACATAAAGGAGTGTTTTATTATCTTTAATTTATTTTCAATTAACTCTTTCTTTTCCTAAAAAGTCTTCAAGTCACTTAAATGAACTGTCTTTCTTGAAAACAGGTTACATGTTTTATGTTTATATCAATAAAATTTAATATTGTTTAATTGTTTTGTTTCTTTACTCGGGTATTCACAGAATTAAATTCAATTAAAAATAACATACAGCTGTAGCTATAGACTGGCATCAGTCGTTAGACTCTGAGATGAGCATTGATTGAGACAAATTCTTGATAGAGATACTTTCTAAAAAGAAAAAAGACTTGAAGAGAAAAAAATTAAGACCTTTTAAAGACCGACCGTGGTTCTCCTGGAGAACTTTTCTGTGATTGACAATCTTAATAGTTTCTTGTAGAGAGTGCTGCTATAATGTAATGATAATGTGGTCAGATTTTATAAGACCTTCTGGTCATAAAGGTCAGGAATGAATTTATGATTCAACAAACTTTTATAAGTCTATTGTAGCTATATCATCATCTAAAAACACTCTATGCTAGGAATGACCCTTTAGAACATTGATGTTACATTTATATAGACATAGGTGTTGCTTGACATAAAGTTTAGTATGTCTATATAAATGTATCATCAAGGTTCTAAAGGGTCATCAACATAGGTCAATCACACCCTAGATCTCATTGGTCACCGTGATTGGCCTACTTTTTGGTAAACAATCAAATTCAATAAAAAAAAACTGGCTGGAAATTGCAGTCAGGTAAATCTCTCCTAATTTTGGACACAGAAAAACACTTTTGATAGGTATAGGCATGGTGGGAGACATGCCGAGGTCTCATCCACAAATACAAGCTAACATAGTTGCTCTTATGGACGGACCTTTATAATGTTTGCTTCAAATCAAATAAAATAAAATCTAAAGAGTCATTATCTCTGTCTTTCACCGCTGACCAAACACCATGGCCTGCTGAGATTAAATGAGATTTTATTGCCCACGGTCATATAAAATTACATTCCAGATTAGCTAGAGTTCATACCACATGTATGCACCTAGACAAACTAAACGATGTTATGAGCATGTAGATGAATCATTGGTACCGCTGAAGATCAGGGCGATCGGCATTTTACCTTAATTTTTAATTAACGAAAGCGTAACTTTTTATCATATTTTGAATTGAAACTATTATCAGACAGGAAATGTTCTAACTACATGTATAATATTGAATGATCACCGTCATACATTTAATTCCCGAAGATATTTACAAAAACTGAAAAATATAAAGGTAATTTTATACAATTATATACTAATTTTGAGGTCAATACATAGTTTTGCGGACGAAGTCCGAGGTCAATATCATTTTTTCATTTTAGAACGTCTTAAAATCGGTGCAGGTCTACACATCTTTTTCCAGGTCTACACATACTTTTGCAGACCCGGCACGTGAGCGCTATCGGCCAATCAGGATTAAGTATTTATAACAGGTATACGATATCATCATATGTCGCAATTTCTTATAAACAGAAATGAATATTAAAGGTGCAATTTTTTTAACAAAATTGCTTTATTCAAATCGGTTTATAATAATAATAATAATAATAATAATAATAATAATAATAATAATAATAATAATAATATCTAAAGAAGGGTGCACATTTAAACATACGTAAACATACTTATATTTAATATTTCAATGTGACCTTCTAAAGAAATTATACTACATGTAACAAAGTTAAGATATAACATTCATATACCATGTTCTACGATGTAAAGACAATGATATAACTATATCAAACGTGTTAAATGAAATGATCGATGAATGAAAAATACATATAATACAACAAACACTATTATTAATGTAAAACATAATTAATAAGTATTCATTCATTCCGTCCTACGTTTGTATTGTTTCAGTAAATATTTTGTGTATTTCTATAGTGCGCATTATTTTCATAGCTAAAGTGGCCTAAAATGAAAGATTATCAGTCAATGTAATATTTATATCTTTCATCATCAAAGCAGCAATTATGAAAAAAAAAACAACCAAACTGTATACGTATCAAAATGTTCACTTCGGTAACTTCACAACCATAGTCGCGAATATCTCAGTACCAAGTAAATTTACGCTTTCGTTCTGATCCGACACTGTCTTATTAGCCGATAGCGCTCACGTGCCGGGTCTGCAAAAGTATGTGTAGACCTGGAAAAAGATGTGTAGACCTGCACCGATTTTAAGACGTTCTAAAATGAAAAAATGATATTGACCTCGGACTTCGTCCGCAAAACTATGTATTGACCTCAAAACTAGTATATAATTGTATAAAATTACCTTTATATTTTTCAGTTTTTGTAAATATCTTCGGGAATTAAATGTATGACGGTGATCATTCAATATTATACATGTAGTTAGAACATTTCCTGTCTGATAATAGTTTCAATTCAAAATATGATAAAAAGTTACGCTTTCGTTAATTTAAAATTAAGGTAAAATGCCGATCGCCCTGATCTTCAGCGGTACCAATGATTCATCTACATGCAGTCTAACAGATAAGCCTGCCAGAAGCAGAAATTCCCTAAAACCTGATGAGAGCAATAAAATTAGTAAAACAGTTAACACCTCACCATGGTTTCCTGGTAAATGGTTCTGAACAGGCAATCATTTATTACTGCAGGTCAGCTTGACCATAGGATATTTTTGTTCTTTCACATGTATTTCATACTTGAAACTACAAGCATGACTTACTTTTTAAGATATCAACATCCTTTACACTATGATCAGAGAAAGGTGTTTATTGCGTGTATTTTAATATTTTTCACGTTCCTTTAACTACCAGAGACTACAAGAAATTATGAAGCAATTAATTTTCACATAATTGGGTAACAACAGATATATTTTTTCCTTACAAGACAGAAAATGAAGCCTGTTTTATATTCAATTTGATGTTTGTGAAAAATAGATTCAATATAGTAAGTTGATCCGTCTGTTTTGAATCTAGTTTATTTACAAAGTACATTTAAATTAAATATTTAAAAAGTTTAAGCTGAAAATTGTTATTTTCATCTGTTTTGTATATAGACTGTATATTGGCGAAAATCTCATTGTCTACAACACATACATATTTACATATAAGTTTTGCTTCAATGAAAATTAATTATAGAACAAAAGACAAATACATATACATTTTATGTTAACTGGCTGATTGTAAATGTCTTAGATGTCAGCATATACATTTTGTATGTTGTCACAACTTTTGTAAAGAATTCAGTGACAAATGTAACAGTCTTAAATGTGGCAGCACATAGAACAGACATTTTTAATTTTTGTATTAGGTTTGGAGAATTCCAGATAACTGTTTGTATTGCAATTTGAAAAGCATTTAAATGCAAATCTGTCTGAAATTTAACCATATCTGTATTTAATATAAAAAAAGAGCATTTAATACTTATTTTCAATTCAAAACATATAATAATTGTGTGCCTAGTATACACTTTGCTGTGGTTTATTTTGCACCGGTGCCTGCTATCAAAAATTACAAATGAACGGCAGACAAAATACACTCATTTTAAAAAGCAACAACAATAACCTTAAAAGCTGTTGGTGAATGTTTTGTTTTTATCTATTTTGTTAATCTAGTTGAACTTTGTGTAAATATTATATTCTATGAACAAGACAGTAAAAAAAAGTAGAGTATCAATGTAATGATAAACCGTCCTCATCAAATTCTCAATAAATTTGTGTGCAACCTTTATGTGTTTCATATTCAAGATGCTATAAATTACTACTGCCATTTTATGTCTGATAAATTGGTCAAGGGGTCACTAATATTAGGATACCTGCTGAGATATAACTGCGGGGGGTTTTCCCCCCCCCCCAACCCCCCGCGGGGGGCCGGGGGGTGCGGGGGGGGGCGCGGCCCCCCCACCGCGGGGGGTGTGGGGGGGGGGGGGGGGGGGGGGGGGGGGGGGGGGGGGGGGGGGGGGGGGGTGGGGGGGGCTGGGAACATTTTAAACCCCCCCGGGTGATTTTTTCCTCTTGCACAGATCCGTGCAAGTCTGCAGGCTTATCTGTAAGACTGCATGCTCATAACATCGTTTAGTTTGTCTAGGTGCATACATGTGGTATGAACTCTAGCTAATCTGGAATGTAATTTTATATGACCGTGGGCAATAAAATCTCATTTAATCTCAGCAGGCCATGGTGTTTGGTCAGCGGTGAAGATAGAGATAATGACTCTTTAGATTTTATTTTATTTGATTTGAAGCAAACATTATAAAGGTCCGTCCATAAGAGCAACTATGTTAGCTTGTATTTGTGGATGAGACCTTGGCATGTCTCCCACCATGCCTATACCTATCAAAAGTGTTTTTCTGTGTCCAAAATTAGGAGAGATTTACCTGACTGCATTTAGAAAAAAATGTGTTAAAGTAAACGATCTGGAATGAAGTAAACACTATGCAGGGAGACGCCGATGTGTAGATGTAGAGCGGCGGACACCTCATTCGAAGGTTGCCGGTTCGAATCCCATCAGCGGAATTTGACCGGGACCTGTTTAATTCCTCCTGTCTGTACGAAAACTGGTTATATTCCAGGAAGATTCCTTCAATATTATAGTTATTATGGCATGCAAGATTATGCAACAGTTGATGTAAATAACTAAAATTAAATGAAGTAGATATCTTACTTTTCAGTGAAGTAGATATTTTATTTTTCAGTATGTATATACGTATTCATTATTTACATACTGCTAATTTCATGTCTTAAATCATTACGATTTTGTTATAAACATTATTATTTATCTGACAAAGTATCAAGTTGTGCATAAAATTTTCATTTATTCAAATGACACATGTGAAAATTGCATTTAAACGCTTATGTCAGACATGGGGTAGGGTAGACTGACATCAGTCGTTAGAGTCATTACCTCCCGTCTTTTCTGGACATTTTTATAACATCTTCACAATTTCACCTTCCCTTGACTCTAGCGACTGGAAAAATGCCATTGGAATCGGAAAGGATTGTGCCTGGTTCTATAATTGCCATGAAATAAGGAATCATTGAAGAAGTGGTCATGATATAATGTGACCCAAGATTGACTTCTGTAGCCATTTAGCATGTATTAAATAACACTGAGGGGAACCCTTTCATCTGGTCATAAAACAGGAATCTCTGTACTACCTGGCATGCAAATAGATGTATCTAAATAAAAGTGAAACTGACCGATACACTAACTACACCCTGATAATTAGTAGGTTCTATGTAGCATTATTTGTCATAAATGCAATAATCAAGCAAATTATAAATTATAAATTTGAGTTGAATATTTTGCATATGGTTTACAAAAATTGAAATAAGAAATCTGAAAACAGTTGTAGAGGGATATTTATCTGGAAAGGATGTATTTTTCTGTGCTCCAACATGAAGCGCAAAGACTATAATATTTGAAAGCTTCCAACGGCACAGTTGTAGTTAGCCATTAGCATTTTGCATTGTTGTGTCACCGCTAGTTTTATTAATGAAGTCATATGAAAGGAAACGTCAATCGTTGGGAGTGAATGCATTATATTTGACTGATACATAAAGCAAGTTGTTGGACATACTGATAGACATTATAATATTTTGTTGTGCAGTCCCAAAATGAGCTTTGATTGAGAGAAATGTTTGATAAAGATTATTTTTCTTAAAAGACAAAAGACTTCATGTGAAAAACAACCTCTTTATCTCAGCCGACTTTTTTAAGTCTATTGTCTTCCCACATAGTTATGATGCATACACTTGTCTTTGTATTATCTTGTAATCTGTTTTGGAGGCGTTTTGAAATTACTCCATTTTTCTATATTTCAAAACACCGTTTTATTAAATGAAACTATGGAGTATAATTTATTACAAATAATGCCCGTACACTATGCATGCTGATCTCCGAAACTTCAACTGATAATTGTAAAATCAGATCTTTTCCCTACTTCAGCATCTGATCAGATTTTTCAAGGCTCATTTGTCTTCTTGGGGTCAGTACTACTTGAGCATAAATTACTTGCACAGAAGGCAATAAATTTCTTTACTGTTAAACCACTGATGTGTTTCTCCTTAGATGAGGTAACCAATTTTTGAAAGAGATTCTTTCTCAAAAGAAAAAAGACTTGGTGAGAAAAAAATTAAGACCTCTCAATCTCAACAGACTTTTATAAGTCTAGGGGTAGGGGTACAAATTGGTAAAATTACGAAATACTTAAACCCCAGGATTTTGTATAAAAAGAAATGGGAGGAGCCTAATTTCAAATGGTGGCTGTTTTTTGCAACAATGTTCTTTGGGAGAGGTTTTTTTTGAAAATTACAGTTTTACAAAACAGTACCATTTCTTTAAAATTTCCCAGTTGTAGACAAATTCATAATCAATACAAACATCATTTTACTTTTTATTTTAAACATTTGTGCAAATAGCTACAGCCCTTTCAAATATGAATTTTACCAGTAAATGAAGACAAAATTTGAATCTGAAGTAAACTTTGACCCTAGTCACATGATGTAAACAGAAATCAGCTGCTAAGAAATGTTTATAACCACTTGAGTGTACAGGCATTTTATCATGCAGACTTCTTGTGTGGTTAGTTTATGAATGAAATCTAACAACACTGACCTTGCTTGCTGTCTGCCATAAATCCATATGAAAATTCACTTGCAATATTTTATACTGCACTGTATTTTACTTATGCATACTGAATTTTGTATTATTTATTCAAATCCAATATTTAATTATGCATCAATATTGTTCCAACAATCCACTTTTTTAAATAAATGTTTTTTTTAAATATATAGTTACATTCCCTGAACAACACAACCAGAATTTTTAAGTAAATGCTACCACCACTTGTGTCCCATACATGGTTGGCCATGTATATTTGGATATAAATTTCTTACTAAATCCAGAACACAATCAGGCATTATCTCACGTACGGTCCAAACAGTATTTTCATCATCCTCACGACCTAATGCTCTCATTTTTTTACTCTGATATTCGGGTATCATCCATGCACCAGCATCTGACAATACTTTCCAAAATAATTTATAGCGTTTCTTTCTTAGAGAGGAATTGCATTGGTGGGGATTAGCACCAGGCCCAAGCCAAGTTTGCTGATGTGAAGTTACACATGGCATTAAAAAGCCATGTGGACATCGTGTTTCCCCAAGAGCTCTCTGAAACTGTGCATTTTCATCTCCATCATTTTCAGTATCCCTTGAGCTTTCGCTGTCATGAGTGTCATTGTTAGTTTCACTAGTGTCCCTATTTGCGCATTGCATAACAGGATGTGATGCCGAAGAAGCAGTATCCACAGATATGTGCTGATCTGCCACACTAAGTGGTGCCTGAACATTTTCAAATGACCACTGAGAAGAAATTATTGCCTCATCAAAATCGCAATCATTTTGATTAAAAAAATAAAACATCCCCCAAAATTGTTCTTCACTAATGTTTAATCTCACTTCACGTCTTTCGGCCTAGCCTGGCCACCAGGCGAGATGATCGGATATTATTCAAGCAGAATATTTTCTGGCCCGTATCTACTGATAGGGCTTGATCATCTAGCCTGGTGAAATCCGGCAGGCAAAAGAAATTCAATACCCTTGTTCACTTGAAACAACCGCTAACTGCCCATTAATTGACCAGGGAGAAATTTGCCTAGAGGGTCATAAATAAACATTGAGAATCAAGATCTTAATCACCAGTTCCAGATACAGATGGATTTTTCATTGGATTTTTGTATATCAAGAGTTGATTTCTGCAGGACTTATATTTATTGAATTAGCAGTTAAATCTATGATTTCTGTGTTTATTTAGATGCAAATTGTAAGAAAAACAACAATACATGTATAATATTATGCTATTCTGAAATGTTTTGATATTATTTAGATCTGTTACTATATAATATTTAAAACAGAAGACAGTATAATTCGTAACAACTACATATATGGAACTACTTGTATGTATGTAAAGCGTAAAGCCGTAAGGAAGCTATACTCTGTTAACATTCAATCGATCCAAAAATGGAATGAGCAAAAAGATGCATACACGTATATTAAGCTACATGCCTATGGCGCCCAGTTTACTAAAAAAAATATAATGCCTACGTTCATATTGATAGACGTACTGTACGACCCATTTGAATCCAAATAAGGATAGCAAGCAGATGCTTCATGTTTATATGAAGCATAATTGCAGTATCTAATGACCCACTACCAAAACTTGCAAACTGTGTTAAAACAGACTTAATTTTGAAGAGTAGATATAGTTACTATCTACTCACATTCTCGCTGCATTCTTGAAAAATACAATGGAAACTGAAGAGTCTTTTATATTGCACTTAGACTGAAACCGATGCATGGTTAGAAGAGGTAAATAAGATAATTTGCAAGTTTTGATAGAAGATAACTATCTGTGAGTTGGTACTTCACCATTTATTAAAAGTCTTTAGACACAGTTCCAGTTATATTAAACAATAATCTTCCCCAATTAAGAACAATCGTGTTATGTACTTAAATTGTCATTCTCGTACATCCAGAGCGTTCATTACATAATTTCCTTAATTAGTTTGTCTGAAAGGTTGGCAAACCACTGATGCATGAGGATGTTAAATTGTATACATGTACTCAGCTGGTTCTCTCATTCCACTTCAAATTTGGTAAGATTTGGTAAAGAATAACTTAATGAATAAATGAACTATTAAAATTTACAAGTGATGCTAATTTGTGGTTCAGTGTGCACTTTAAAATAATGACATTGTAATTAATGACAAACAAGAGGGCATTCACGGCCCTATATCGCTCACCTGAGTACCATTGCTAATCACGTCAAGGTTACTAAGTCGAACACCACGCAAACATGCAGATATTAACTCATACATTGCTGTTTGTCCAAGTTTCTAAATAATGACTAAATTTTAAATGAACAGTGGTTTAACTAATTCTTTATTGTACCTTCCTATGATATTTTCATTTATTTCATAACATTAGCCTGTAGTAGTGTTGCCATGATTTTGTTGACTGACTTACTTAAGGATTACAATCCGGAACAATTTTTTTTAAATCTTAACTCGAATAAAACAGGTTATTGTACAGTGGAATAAAGAAGTATTCCTTAGTTTAGTTTATACCAATTTATTTTAGCTCCATTGTGAAGAAAGCTTGTAGCTTATCGAATCACTCTCGAGTCTACTTCCTGGAAAACCTGTATTGGTGTCATATGAGGAAGAACGGTCGTTATTCCTTGGCAATTTGTTTCAGAAAACATCATTAAATTTTAGCCCTAACACGAGAAAACCTGTATCAACATAAAATATTAGGCAGCAGTGAATTGGTAAAGAAGATGAGCAACCTTTTTATAGTATTATTCTGAAAATTTGAATAATGCAATCCTGATAACTCTGAACGGTTAAGCCCAGGGAACTCCGCCTCATATCCCATAGTTTCAATTTGGCCCCAAGTTACATTGTAAACGTTTCGTTCAGTATTCCGTCAGCTCCATGTCCCCAAGCATCTGCGCAGCCCTAGATTACATTGCCGACATGAAAATCCCTGAATGGTGATGAGTTAAGCTTTGTGTCATCTAGTATCAACAGTGTATCTGATTATACGACTTTGTTAATATCCCTGCAACCCCATACAATTAGCCCCCTGTCTCACTATCAACACAGCCTCAGGTTGCTTTGCCTCTACATGTGTCCCCGCTGAGAAGGTGTTTGTTTTCACGGGCTTTGTTGATACTACTGTTGAGGATACACCTCAGGAAGTGGTGTTACCTGCAGGGTCAATCTTGATACAACGGAATATGGAGCTTAGTTCACGGACCTGCGGCAAAACCTGGGGACACGTCGTGAATAGGCTTCAGGGATACTAGGGAATAAAAGGCTAATTTCACGTGGCTGCGGGTAACAAGGATTACAGGATAACCAGGGTGCGTGTCCGGGTAAGCTTGGGGATAATGGGCTCATTTCACCGGGTAACTAAACACGGATTTACCAGGACGCACAAGGATACTAGGCAGGGGCACGAGTTTAATTTGCAACCAGTTAAACTTGGGGAAACGGGACTCAGTTCTCCGGGCTGAGGGAAAACTACAAATGTAAGGGTCACGGGCTAAACAGAGACTGTGTGGATATTAAGTGCCACGGTGCCAACTTCACTGAGCTGCATGGCTAAACAATGATGAGTGGCTTACTTCCTGTCTGTGTCTAGACTGTATCTTTGTCATTGGGTATTTTGAGATTCCTAATTGCAACATTTAATGAATTTTCTGTTAGGACTTAAAACTTAATTACATACGGTGTGCTATTCTGTTTATGCTTGGTACATTTGTAAAGGGCTTGAGTCCTAAAATTTGCAATAAGATTTTTTTTCTTTGATAATTATCTACTGCTATTTCTGGCAAAATTCGTTTTCACATTTATTCTTTTTTTTATCTCAATTCATTCTTTGATTTGAAATTAATTGTTTTCAGGATCTCATTTTATAATAAAAAATCAACAGCCGTACAATAATACGTACAATAAGAATATACAAGTACATGTATTATGATGTTTTGTCTTCTGAAGTTATATTTTCAAAGATTAAAATAATTCTATTTATATTGATCATTTCAGTTTGAGTAAAAATAAATTCTCTGAGATTTCAATTCACAGGCTCCACTGCACTAAAATATTTTTTTCTAACAATTATGCCAAGATTATACATTGTACCTAGATATAATTTCATAACTTCATTAACTGAAGAAAATGGTTTTTGGTTGCATAATTAAGTACATGTACATTGTACTTGAAATTTCTTATAACTGACACAAGATTCCTTACAGCACCAAATTTTATCAATCAGTTATAATCACTGTTTATTCACACAAAACTTACATCTGTTAAAAAAATATTGAAACAATTTAGAAGTTTCAATTCATATATTTCAGGAAAATACAGAAAGGACAAATAACCCCAGAGTTTATTTCTCAGTATCATTTGATCTTAGATAATAAAATTAGATATGGAACATTAGCACTGACCACAAGCTGTTTCTCTCTGCCAGGTGATTATTGCTTGACCTCAGGAAAAGGTCGATTCCCAGAATTTAGGGAAAATGAAATCCGCTTTTCACCAGTCCTTACATTTTTGGGAGCAAAGGGAGTTAATTTAGTAAGAAATAGAAAATGTAAGGACTGAATGCCAGTCTACTTTCGGCCATGTTTTAGAGTAAAAACAAAAATAGCGGGAACTTGACCAGTAAGATGAAGCTTTACCGTAATTGTTCAAATTACAGTTGTCTTTGTGTAAGTTTTGTTGAGTAGGGGTTGGGTGTCTTTCATAAAACAGCAATTTGGTTCAAGTACTGATCAGCAATGGAGTAATATAATTTTACGTAACTATATAATAAAAGCGAAATTACAACTAGATGAACAACAGTAAATGAACATTTGCAAACACTTTCTCCTCTCTATTTATCATTGTATTCCAATATGCAATACGTACAGACTCGGTTCACTGAACATCATTTACCTATACAATATATTTAGTAAACTAATTATTCTATATGTTAAAAACCCTGCTAATTTTAAATTATTAAATGGATATTATATTGTTTTAATAAAACATCATAATAAATAAATATGTTTCAATGTCATATTATTAAATACATTAATAATACATAGAATGTTTGTACTATAACACTGCATGATTGCCAAAATATGTACTTCAATCAAATTCGATGAACTGAAAATTAACAGTAAGATGAGAAATACTTTTTGTCCATGTGTATGTGTTCTCGTTTGTTTTTGTTAATGGGGTGTAGTTTAGAGGGAAGATGGTAGTATGTCTCACATAATACCAGATGTGAACTGGAATCAGATTGTGCTTAGATCTTTTTGTATGTAGGCAATAAACAAAAAATACTGACAGTCAAGTGTAATGTACATATTGCATAATATTAGCACTTGTACTGGTACTAATCTGACAGCTGTATAAATTAGTAGAAACCACTAAATGAAAGCTGTATCAAAAGATCACACTTGATACCGTTAATAATATTGAACAATACTGACCAATTTATATTTCAAAGCTATATTTTACTGGAGGTACACTATAAGTATATATACATTATAAGTGCATGACATATTCACAGTGAAGACATTTTTTACTGGAAAATAAATTCCTGCCATGAAAATGGAAGATGGAAATGAGGTTAGATTAAAAGAGGCTGCAAATCATGGTATAAGCAATTTACACTTACTATGAACAACATTTGAAGTGCTACTAAATCTTCGAGTCTGTAAAATAGTACTCACATTATTATTATTATCTCATGTTTTCCTTCTTTATGAAAGCCAAGAATGTAATTCAACTGACCAGTTACTTTTCTAGGCTGGTTAGTTTATGTCACGTTAACAGATGTGTATATACCTAAACATCAGGTAGTAGTAGAGTTGTAAACATAATTGTGAGCTGATAAGCCAACCCATTTTCATGTCGGTAGCATCTACCGCATCCTGGGGTTTAAGTCGGTGAACCCTATATTTTACAATGTCAACTAATAGCAAAATATTTTTTACAAAACATATTGGATTTAAACGTTTTTTCATCGAGCCGATTTCTTACAAATTTAATTTTATGCTAAAATTTTAGCAGGACTCGAAGTCATTTATTCCATTTTGACGTCACAAATTCGTGCAGAGCGATTACAATGTCAAACGTTTTACGTCGAATTTTATATCAGTTTGAAGCTCCAATTGAAAGATATAAGATAAAATCAGTAGGTTGAAAATATATAACAAAGACAAAACGCTACAGCTTAAAAACCTGCCGACAATGTAGGAAAGCGCGCTGGTAAAAAGTGAGGTCAGTAGCTATGTTTGAAGTACTACTGAAGAAAACGTTTACAAGATATAACAAAAACAAATTCCCTGTGCAATCGGAAATATGCTGAAATATACATGGTGCAAATGTGAGAAGAAAA
This sequence comes from Saxidomus purpurata, assembly GCA_022818135.1. Classification (NCBI taxonomy): domain Eukaryota; kingdom Metazoa; phylum Mollusca; class Bivalvia; order Venerida; family Veneridae; genus Saxidomus; species Saxidomus purpurata. The sequence continues at coordinate 19,326,180 of JAFMSR010000007.1, forward strand.
TTCGAGAATTTAATTTGAGGCGCATTTCAACTTGATTAAGAAATGAATGGTCAGATACTCATACAATGAGTCTAGTGTGAAGCGTTAATATAGATAAATGCCAGTCTTGTGTGAGGTGTATAATACAGTCCTACAAAAATGTGCCTTAGACCTGCTAGATTTCAGCAAGGGCTTATCGCTTATCAGTGTAACTAATCACCGGTTACAGTAAACACCTCATAAAGCCTTAGGAACCTGCTGTGCTGACCAACTTGCATTGCGATTTTTATGGGTACAAAAAATGTAACTAAAACATAGCTTTTTGTAAGGCCTTCAAAAATAGTATCGTAATTATTTACTAATAGTATATTCATTTGATGGCAACATTTTACTTCTATATATGATGCAATCTTTACAAATAATTTCTTTTCAGTATCACCAAAAGGCGAAATAACTAATTGCACACCCACGAACAAAGGAAATCAGACGCATCAGGATGAATTGTTGCAAGTTGGCAAATTACATTCATCAATTACACATTTACGTCTACGACTTGTAATCACTTCACAGCACTCACATCACAATGGTTATCTTAACCAGGTCAAACACCCGATGCATATCATGATAAACTCTGACCTCTTGCGCGTTGTTTCTACGAAAGCAGATAATTCAACTTTCACACCGTGTCTATCGTATTTTATATTATTATTATTATTATTATTATTATTATTATTATTTTCATTATTACTAGTAGTAGTACAGTGTGTACTAGGACAGTGTTAGTACTAAAATTGAAAATATTAAAACAGCTTATAAAATGACAAATGATATACCAATGTCGGATATTGAGGATTTTTTAAAGAGAAGCACCAGTGTACTTTTGAAAGGCGATTAGAGAGACGGTAAGTTTCTTTTATAAATAATGACTTTTATATGCACGATCGTACAACAGAAGATATTAGTTTGTATTGCAGATTTTTCTTGTTCGTTTTTTGTGCGTTCTTAAAGTGTAAATCATAGAAAGAAGGGGTGCAATATTATTTTTGTACGTTAAAGCTTAATTCAAAATTTGAGTGCGAACAACCGATATCCAATTGTCTACACGACACCGGAAAAGGCTCTATATTTAATGAGTTACATGCACATTTAATGCATGGTAAACATTACCAAGAACTCATTCTGTATTTTTGACTTTAGCAATAAATAAAGGAAGTGAACAATTTTCTATTTTCAGTGTGCAAAGTTCTGATGCAAAGATCAGAAAGGAGAGAGGAGAGAAGCCTGAAACGAGACAAAATACAAACAGACAGAACTTTGATTTGAAAATAACTTAACCGTTAGATTGCTTAAAAACCTTGTTCTGTGTTAAAAGTCAGCGAGTTTGTCTTCAACTTAAAGTAAAATTATGACATTTGCTTTACAACGTTTTTAATTATTCAAATAATAAATATAGATATATCAATGTATGATGGATTGGCAACAAGATAGTGAAAGAACATATTCATTTTACAAGTCAAAGGCAGGGTGAAACTTTATCATTAGCGTGGACAATGTTATCATCAGTACCTAATGAATCGGTCCAAAGAATAATAATATATCTTCTTCTTGGTTTGATAATGTACTCAATGTTTCAACTCATGTGCTCTGGTTTACCAATTGAAAACGTATTGCAGTATTAGATAAACGACAAATATAAAGGAATGATGGTGTTGTATATTTTGTTATGGATTGTATTGACTTTATTGCAACTAAAATATACCAAAAAAAAAACATTTTTAGTTATTCTATGTTGATAAGCATACAGCTTGCATTGACGCATGTACATGAGCATAACACACTTTTTCGTATACATGTATACTGTATCAAGATGAATTGATCAATCGGTTTGGAATAAAGCGTAAGAGATGGAATATGTGTCAGTTAATCATATATAGCAGGATCAATATGTTGTTCAAAAACGGCGTTCTCATTACACGCGACAACAATAATTTCATTTTTCAGCGTTTGTTTATAATAACGATATATTTTAGTCTTTTTCTTGTCATAAGCATACCGTTACAGCAGTCAGTATCTGATGGAATTCAAAGTTTGTTATCAGTTGTTTAGCCGAATTTGGCTACGTGTATTTCGATTTAACATGTTAAGGTAGCCAGATTCTTAACGGAATTTCGTTAAGAATTATCTGAAATGCGTGTATTTGGCTTTTAACACGTTTAAAGCCAGAATCTTAACGGAATCGTTAGAATATCATATTTTTCATAGATTGCGACTAAGATGTAACAAGACTTTTTGAGTTTAAACCTGTATTCCTTGACATTTAGTAGCCAGATTCTTAACGGAATTTCGTTAAGAATTATCAAATATTTCATAGATTTACGGCCTAAATATTACAAAGAATGACTGTACCAATAAGCACAATAGCAGTGTCAATGAGTAAATTGTAACAGTAAGCAGGCATTGTGTAATTTTTACCTAAATATCATTCCATGCAAAACTATATAAATATTTTAAAGCAAATCGATATGACATTTTCACAGTGATATAAACTATCTTAGCAAGTCGGCGACCAATCACTGCTACCTCTACTTTTTGTCCGACCTTGGAGTTGGCCCCCCTTGTCTATACATACATTTGTACTATGTTAAAATAATTAAACGTGCCTAGCCACTTTGGTTGCAATTATTTCAGCACTATTAGTTTCAGAAAACAAAACTTGTCAATTTTGTGTAATTTATGCTGACACATGATGCAGTTACACGCTAATGGTTCGAGGATTTGTCTGGTGACAAAGTAAATACAACTGGCTTAGTATATTACATAAGGATGACTCATTTATTGCTGTCAGCCGAAAGTGATTGGCTCTGGGAAGTATACGTGTCCTTATTCAAACCACAAATAATTCCACATTGCCCCTCTCTTTTTTCGATGTTGATTCCATTTGGAATGAGTCTCGAGAGCGATTAATCTAAGGTGTAAGAACTTGTTTCGCAATTGAGAATAAATAAATTAGTATATATATATAATATAGTATGAAGAAAAGTGGTTGCCATGGAGAAATAAAAGATAGGCTTCTAAAATACTGCGATACTTTGTAGTTTAAAGTGAGTTTATAATACAATGTACCTATAATATGATATCTGTGTTGGCATCTGTGTTATTGAGACACCTTGGCTAAGTGTTTAATGCCCACAAAGGTGGACTTATCAAATCGTACCATCTGTCTGTCTTATTGTTTGTTTGTCCGCACCTAAAACGTGGGATTTTAGTGGATATCGCAACAATAGGTAACAGTAAAATCTTTTTGATATCATTCATTCCATTATGGTTATGTGGCTATTTTTAGCTTATGTGGCTAAAAGAATAATAAGAAGAACAAAAGAACAACCACACACCTGTTAATTCTTAGTACATCCGTCTTCCGTCCGCATGTCCGGTGTTCCATTTTTCGTTTCTGTGCTGTAACTTTGTCATGCATGAAGGGATTTTCAAATCATGTAGCACAAATGTTCACCACATCAAGACGACGAGTCGCGTGCAAGACCCACGCCCTACGTCAAATATCTTTAAAGAGTTTGTTTAACGGTATTCGAATCCTGTATATATGCACACACTTGTGTCCGGGTTGTTACTATATCATGCATTAAATTATTTTAATATAACTTGGCACAAATGTTCAAAACATCAAGGCGATGTGTCGCGTGTAAAATACAGTAACAATTACAGCAGCATTGACCGGTACGTATGGTACTATTTTATGGTCATACATATTTTGTGCAAACATGATTTGAATTAGTGCGCAAATTAAGCAAGTTTTGTTAAATCAGGTACCATAAATCTCAAAGCATACAGTCGTTATCTTATGTTCATACCATGCATGATTAAGATTACTGAAGAAATTAAGATGTGTTAGTGTAAACTTTGTTTACTATAACATTTTTTGGTAAATCAGGGACCTTAATAGTAACTCAGATCAAGTGCATAATGGAACTCATTCGAGATATTTTTGTCATACACATGCTGTGTAAATATGATTAGGGTTAGTGAAGAAATATGAATGCTATGCAAAGTGTGAACATACTTAAATATATAATCTGTTCAAACTAAGGGCCCATAATTCACTAGAAATATTATAGCATACGCATTTTGTACAAGTTTAATTAGGATTGCTTAAGAAAATCAATATGATTGCAAACCGAATGTTGTCTGACGACGGAGTAAGTCAAAAGGCCATGATCAAGTTTTAAAATCTGTATGAAAATCTGTACCTGTGGTCCAAATTTCTTCCCTGTGACTTCAAAAGAAAGCAGGAGTGCTAAACTGTCGCAAATACGCCCGTTAGAGGTCAATTCTCAATTGTTTCAAATCTAGCAATTAAAGGGCAATAACTCCGGAGTGACTAGGGCGGTTCTAGACATAGCACGTTTAGTTAAGAATAGTTGAAAATTGATTTATTTTGTCAAATTTGTCCAACTTAACCAATTCAACGACAATAATTCTGGAGCGACTCGGGCGATTTGGCTGGTTAACGGACTTAACAAATATGTAAGGGCACATTTAAAGCACGTTTAATGAAGATTTTAAGATCTTTCAAGTAAGAGAGCGGAAAAGATCAAATTTGTCGAAATTTACCATTTCAAGAAAAGTAACTTCGGTGTGACTTGGAGCGAGATGGTTTAGACGAGAGATCATGCCAACAAACATTTTGACGAAGTTTGGGGAAGATCGGATGAACTTTTTGACTTAAAGAGCAGACACTCCCATGAATGCTAATTTCATCAATTTTAGATAACGCAACGGCCATAATTAAAAAGTGCCTTAGGTGATTTGACTGGTCATGGTTAAGATCATATGACAATTTTGGTCTAGACCTTACCGTCATACATATTAGGTTGGAAATATAGTTAGTGAAAAAGTGGAAATCGTAGAGTATAAACTTAATTAAATATTGGAATGTTTGATAAATCACGCCCTATAACTCTCTAAGAATTACTTCGACCAAGCACATAATCGAACTAATTAGAGACGTTCTGATCATACATGTTCTGTGCAAAAACGATTAAGATTAGTGAGAAAATAAAGGTGCAGGCGTGTAAACAGTAAAATGTTCACCAAACTTGACCAAGAGCATTCTAATTAAGCTCTCTTAAAATGTTCAAATGGTTCCAGTTGACTGAACAACATGACCGCCTGGGGTAAAAATAAAACTTGTTCTCCGAAACCGCAAAGCCCAGAGCTTTGATATTGGGTTTACAGCATCATCTAATGGTCGTCTACCAAGTCTGTTCGTATCATATCTCTTTGGTCAATATCCGCCCAGTCCGGGTGGTAACTTGCTTTGCATAGAGTTATATAAGATAATTGAAAACAAAATTCTTCACCTAAAAATCTTCTCCAAAAACACAGCCTAGAGCTTATATGGTGTGTATGTAACATTATATACTTCTACCAAGTTTGTTCAAATCCTGCCCCTTTGGTCAAGGTTGGCCAAACACTGGGACTCCCTAGTCTGTATATAACTTTTTTTATTGTGTAGCCCAGATCATAAAACATTTCCAGGTGGTTCTCTACGAAATTGGTTCTCATTATGTAACGGGGATCAAAATTGACCAACCACACCCATTGTTTAACCAACTGTCTTCAATAACTCGAGAACAAATGTGCCATAGGATCCTCAGCCGTCATGAACATATTGTTAATAACCAGTGTGTGACCTCTATTGACATTGAGGTCACTGTTACAAAGGTAGGTATCACATCTATTATGTTAAATAACTGAATGAACCATTATTTACAGGGTCAAACTCAATGTCGCTTCACCTACTGACCTACTTTCTTGTTGCTACAGCAATAGAAATTGAACTACTGTATATGGAGTTGTGAATGCAGAACTCAACGCTGACCTTTGTTCATATTAACCTACTTTGTTTTTGAAGCTACAACAACGACATTTAGGCCATATACACAGTTGTCTGTAGATTCAACTTTGACTTTCACTGACCTAAACCATGACCAACTTTATGGTTTTTGTGGCTACAGCAATGCTTTTTTAAGTAGATGGATACGTTTGCCTGCAGATTTCAATCCAGGTTAGCGAAAAAGAGCTAATATAGCCCTCTTGTTGTTAAATCATATACATTGTACTCGTATTAACTTACACACTGTGTAATCTTAGTGTTTGCCCACCAATCGACGCTCAGATTTTCAAATAACCGTCTTTCTTTTTTATTAAAACTAACTACTGAAACCACTTAATTTAGTAAGAGTTAGTTCTTAATAGAAAGCGCTTTAGCTCCGCGATAGCTATGCAAACACTAAGTAAAGTAGAGTTTATCAAGTCAAATTTTAACAATTAAGAAACCCCGGTCGCTCGCTACCGCTCGCTCCCTTACGGGTCGCACCGATTATAGCCTCTTTAGAGGATGGTGGACCCAATAAGCACGATTACAAACAAAAGCTCGCTCCCTTACGGTTTCTTAATTGTTAAATTTTGACTTGATTAATAAACTCTAACTAGAGTGCGTAACGAAATAAATTTAATCGAGTATTATCGAAGGTAAATATGAAACTTTGTTAAATCATTACCGTCTACTGAGTATCTATCGCAGCCATCCGAGCTGTTATAGTCGTACATATTTTGTGTAAATATGATAAGGATTTCTGAAGAAATGAAGGTGCTAGAGTGTAAACATACTTACATATTCAAAATTTTGTTAAATCAGAGGAGATTAGCGACGATCACTCTGAGAGAATGGATCCAATCAAGCCCAGAATTGAACTCACCTGAGATCTTATAGCTATATACATCACTTTCAAATTCGACTAAGATTGCTTTAGAAATGAGAGCGCTGCAGTGTAAACAAATCAAATGTTGACGGATGGCAGACGATGGACACAGATGCTTGGGGTATATTCTGTTTCTTCTGCATAAACCACATCTATATGACATGACGTTATAAAAATAGGTTTCCCGCATCGTAGTATATCAAATAGCATGCGCGGGGTACCATTGAGTTTACAGTGCGGATTACATCTTGTGCGAGTACAATAGATGGGAATTGAAACCTCAATAATATTTAGTGTTTCCCGCCGTAAATTAATAATTAACGGGAAAATGACACGATAGGACGATCAAATCATGGATGCGTCTGTGTACGTTTTCTATAGAAAAATGTCATAACTATATATATATATATGTATAGGCTAATAGTCAACCTTCAACGACGCATACTTGACTGTGCCGGCAAACTTATGTTTAACGACTGGTACCTTTATTACACGGTCGTATAACAGCGTAGCCGGGTGCCTATAGTTTACTATTTTTAGAAATGACATAAAAACTATCCCTGAAATGTGGTAGAAGGAATAGAGTTGTTTCAAATCTTGTATGTATATATGTTCCGTACAACATGGGACCAGTATTAGATTAGATTGGGTGGCGTGTCCATACCCCATGCATCTGTGACGATGGACATCAGACAATCAAGATACCGGTAGCTTACCATTATCACGCGTGCTCAGCGACCTAAACCAGCTGTGTTTGTATTTATTTATACGGGTGAAAGGGAGTCAAACGACACATAGGAGTTACGTATGCTTTGGACATACAGATAACTAAAATGAATCAAAATGTAGTAAAAGCTTGTGTTAGGTCACTTCAAATCTACAACACCTGCTAACATTGGGCATTTTAGGCATGAAAATAGGAATGTTACGGATTTAAATCAAACACACAGAAGTAAAAAGTATTCATATTTTAATCATACAAGTAAGTTACATCAATATGATGTTTAATAATATGAGCATGCATTTACATAGTATGGTAATAATGAATATGTGTGTAATGCTGACATCTCTTCAAGAGTGACAAATTGACAAAACCTTACATCACATCAATACGACTACAATTTTAATATAAGACAGCAAGCTTGTACAAATGTATACTCAGAAAAATAGTTTTTAAAAGTAAATTACTGGTAAAAAGAATCGGGCAACGAATAATAGATCCAAGAACACTATCTGCTTTCTATATGATCATATCTTAGTTATAACAGAGATAAAATGCATATTTATTTCGGCAAAAGTGTACATTAAAAAAAACACATGACAATAACATGATGCATAACATTACAATGACATGACGGTTAAATCATTATATAATCAAAAGTTACATGACTTCACTGCATAATCTTCTTCAATCACTCTAACACTGACTGTAAAGTTTCAAAACCAATAACCACTTTTTGAATCTGCATATATAAGACCAAAAAGATCATTAAGTGGTTTAAATACAAATCAGACTAACGGAAATTGCTCCTCTGAGAATGTTTAACCATGCAATAGATTAGTACATTACTTAAATATTAATACCGGTATATGCATTCCTTACGGCAAAAGCAGTTGATCTATGTCAAACCGGTTCTACACTTTATGCAAGTCAAGAAAGTTTCTAAAATTCATAGAACATTTCATTGATTTGATGCAATGACCTCGTTACATTTATTCCAAAGAATGGTGCAAAGATCCTCATTAGTATGTGCATTAAGTTGGAAAATGGCATTCACAAGCAAAATTGAAACAAGTGACCTCAGGGTGTGGTTAAATTTGACCATATGGAAATGATTTGAACAAAATCGACAGACACCTACTAGAAGGTACTTTAAACCAAATATATAAGCTGTGGTATCAAAGGTTTTAAAAATTGTTTCTATTTTCAGCTCTGGCAGTAAACAGTTCAGCCAGCCGAATTTAAATACGGTTTCTGGCCAAGTTAGATGACATTTTATGAAGAGGTTTATGGAAACAACAGACGAACATTCATCGATCCTAAAGATCTCCCAGATTGAACTAAAATCTTCAAGGGTGAAGTAGACACGGTCACCTGAGTGAGTAGAAACCTTACTATATTCTTACAAATATCGAGCTAAAACAACAGATGTTACGCCAGCATAACATTTGCGTAAAATGAAAAACATCAAAATGTTCTTATGCCGATCACTTTTTAACGCTGGCCTCACACTCAATTATCAATTATATATAAGCATCACTTATACCAGTAAATAAATTAAGAACATTTAATCTGGTTACTAAATATGAATCAACTCCATTAAAGATTTCATGTATAACGTAAAAATGTACAAAATATGAAACAATCGTTGTCAGTAGGATAGCATTAACCTAACCCAGAAGGATATGTTGTTAAGTAGTACTATCTGATAAAAGAAAAGTTAAGAGCTGTCAATAGGACAGCGCAATCAGCTTTTTTCAGTCCTTGCCAATAATAAAAAACTTTGGCAGAACAAGAGCTGTCCCTCACAAGTGACAAATGCCCCCGAAAGAGGTGTCTCACAGTCTGTGTCCTCTCTATGTGCTCAAAAATAGTGCCATTTATTTTCAAAATCCTTCCGTGCATGACAGAGTTACTATGCATACAGTATTCCATTACTCTTAAACTTTAAGTGCGACCTTGACCTTGACTTTTGAGGTAGGGACGTGGTTCTTGCACGCAACACATTGTCTTGATGTGCTGAACATTTGTGCCAAGTTATTTTAAAATCAATCAATGCATAACAAAGTTACATTCCGGACACACATGTAAGCATAAATATATCGAGGATTCCATTATCTATAAACTCTAAGTGTGACCTTGACCTCTGAGGTAGGGATGTGGGTCTTGCACGCGACACGTCGGCTTGATGTGCTGAACATCTGTGCCAAGTTATTTTAAAATCCTTCAAAGCATGACAAAGTTACAGTCAGGACACGAATGTGTGCATATATAGAGGATTCCATTACATTCAAACTCTAAGTGTGACCTTGACCTGTGATGTAGGGACGTGGGTCTTGCACGCGACACATCGTCTTCAAGTTATTTCACAATCATTCAATGCATGACAAAGTTACAGCCCGGAAATCAACAAGAGCTGTCAGTAGGACAGCACGATCGACTTTTTAGTGCTTGCCTATAAAACAAAACTTTGATAGTTAAGAGCAAACAAGACTTTAACTAGGAATTTCTAAGTACAAACCAAGACACATTTTCACAGAGTTATCTTCTCTTGCTTACAGATAGGTCTCATGATGGTACATAAGTACTCCAACTTTCAAAGTAATATCTCAAATGGTTAAGTCAACAAGTGGACAAGAATGAAATTTTTTACTGAGTTTCTAAGTCAACAAGAGCTGTCCCTCACAAGTGACGAATGCCCCCGAAAGAGGTGCCTCACAGTCTCCCTCACAAGTGACGAATGCCCCCGAAAGAGGTGCCTCACAGTCTGTGTCCTCTCCATGTGCTCAATAAATGTGCTATGTAATTTTAAAATCCTTCCATGCATGACAGAGTAACCATGCATACAGTATTCCATTACTTTAAACACTAAGTGTGACCTTGACCTTTGAGGTAGGGACTTGGGTCTTGCACGCGACACATCTGCTTGATGTGCTAGACATTTGTGCTAAGTTATTTTAAAATCCTTCAAAGCATGATAAAGTTATAGTCCGGACACAAATGCATGCATATATACAGGATTCCATTACCTATAAACTCTAAGTGTGACCTTGACCTTTGTGGTAGGGATGTGGGTCTTGCACGCGACACGTCATCTTGATGTGCTAGACATTTGTGCCAATTATTTTAAAATCCTTCAATGCATGACAAAGTTACAGTCCGGACACGAATGTGTGCATATATGCATATATAGAGGAATCCATAACCTTCAAACTCTAAGTATGACCTTGACCTTTGAGCTAGGGACGTGGGTCTTGCACGCAACACGTCGTTTTGATGTGCTAGACATTTGTGCCGAGTTATTTTAAAATCCTTCAATGCATGACAAAGTTACAGTCCGGACACGAATGTGTGCATATATGCATATATAGAGGAATCCATTACCTTCAAACTCTAAGTATGACCTTGACCTTTGAGCTAGGGACGTGGGTCTTGCACGCGACACGTCGTCTTGATGTCCTAAACATTTGTGCCAAGTTATTTTAAAATCCTTCAATGCATGACAAAGTTATAGTCCGGACACGAATGTGTGCATATATGCATATATAGAGGAATCCATTACCTTCAAACTGTAAGTATGACCTCGACCTTTGAGCTAGGGACGTGGGTCTTGCACGCGACACGTCGTCTTGATGTCCTAAACATTTGTGCCAAGTTATTTTAAAATCCTTCAATGCATGACAAAGTTACAGTCCGGACACGAATAAGTGCATATATAGAGGATTCCATAACCTTCATACTCCAAGTGTGACCTTGACCTTTGAGGTAGGGATGTGGGTCTTGCATACGACACGTCGTCTTGATGTGCTAGACATGTGTGCCAAGTCATTTTAAAATCCTTCAATGCATGACAGAGTTACAGGCCGGACACGAATTTGTAAGTGGGGACGCACAGACGGACGGACGGACAGACGGACGGTGCGATTTTAATATGCCACCCTTCGGGGGCATAAAAAGGGCCATAATTCAAATAAAATCCTTGACAGAATTACCTTCTCCTGCCCATGTTTTGGGATCATGATGGTTTACAAGTATTCCAACTTTCAAATTAATATCTCAAACAGTTTAGTCAAAAAGTGGACTGGTACGAAAAACTTAACCAAGATTCTAAGTCGATAAAGGGCCTTAATTTTTAAAACAAATCCCTGACAGAGTTACCTTCTCTTGCCTACAGATGGGGGTAATGATGTTAACAAGCATTCAAAGTTTCAAAGAAATATCTCAAAGGGTTAAGGAAATAAGTGGATTTTACCCATATTCAATGTATTTTCTAAGTAAAAAAGGGGCATAATTCTGTCAAAAACCTTGACAGAGTTATGTACTCTTGTCTGTTGATGTAGGTCATGATGGTTAACAAGTATGGTTAGTTTCAAAGCAATACCTCCAATGGTTTTGAAATAAAGTGAGGTGGTACGAAAAACTTAACCAAGCTCAATACACTTTCTAAGTCAAACAAGAGGGCCACTTGCCTGGTGGAAGATCACTAGAATACCAAATAAGTTTTCCTATATACGCCTTTGTAAAACAAATGATCCCCCCGGGCAAGGTCAATTTTGACCCCAGGGGCATAATTTGAACAAATTTTGAAGAGGTCTACTAGGCAATGCTACATGTAAAATATCTAAGCTCTAGGCCTTGTGGTTTCAGAGAATTTTTTTTAAAAAGTTTTCCCTATATAAGCCTATGTAAAAGTAAGTGACCCCCGGTGCGGGGTCAATTTTGACCCGGGGGTCATAATTTGAACAATCTTGGTAGAGGTCCACTAGCCAATGCTACATGCCAAATATCTAAGCTCTAGGCCTTGTGGTTTCAAAGAAGAAGATTTTTAAAGTTTTTACTATATAAGCCTATGTAAAACTAAGTGACCCCCGTGCGAGGTCAATTTTGATCCGAGGGTCATAATTTGAACAATCTTGGTAGAGGTCCACTAGCCAATGCTACCTGCCAAATATCTAAGCTCTAGGCCATGTGGTTTCAGAGAAGAAGATTTTTTAAAGTTTTCCCTATATATGCCTATGCAAAAACTAGCTCTAGGCCATGTGGTTTCAGAGAAGATTTTTTAAAGTTTTCCCTATATATGCCTATGCAAAAACTAAGTGCCCACACGCGCGGGGTCAATTTTGACCCGGGGGGTCATAATTTGAACAATCTTGGTAGAGGTCCACTAGACAATGCTACATGCCAAATATCTAAGCTCTAGGCCTTGTGGTTTCAGAGAAGAAGATTTTTAAAGTTTTTCCTATTTGTTGCCATAGCAACCAGAGTTCTGCATGGAATGGAATTCTTTGAACAATTTTGGTAGAGCTTCATGCAAGGAACATTCCTGCATAGTTTTATCAACATTGGCCTAGAGGTTTCAGAGGAGATGTCATTTGAATCAAAATGTTGACGGACGACGGACAATCATCGATCAGAAAAGCTCACCCTGGCGTAGCCAGGTGAGCTAAAAAGGGCCATAATTCTGTCAAAAACCTTGACAGAGTTATGTACTCTTGTCTGTAGATGGAGGTTATGATGGTAAACAAGTATGGTAAGTTTCAAAGCCATAACTCTAATAGTTTTGAAATAAAGTGGGTTGGTACGAAAAACTTAACCAAGGTGTGACACCAACGCCGACGCCAGGGCGAGTAGGATAGCACCCCTTTTCTTCGAAAAGTCGAGCTAAAATGTAAGGGCACGGGCGGACGGACGGACGGACAGAATGTGCGATTTTAATATGAAAAACTTCTAAGGCATATAAGCAAAACAAGGATCTGTATAAACAAGGACCATAAGCTGCAAGATATCAAGTTAAGAGTTATTTAGCAAAATTTTAAATCAAAGTATAATCGAAAAGAACTTTTCACAGAGTAATCTACTCTTGCTTACAGATAGGTGTCATGATGTATATATAAGTATAAGTATATGATGGCTATATAAGTATTTCAACTTTCAAAGTAATATTTCAATGGGTCAAGTCAACAAGTGGACAAGTACAAAACATTTAACTGATTGTTTAAGTCAAAAAGGCCATAATTCAACTGACATCCTTGACACCGTTACCTTCTTTTGCGTATATAAGGGGTCATGATGGTAAACAAGTACTCCCACTTTCAAAATCAAAAAGTGGACCGGTACGAAAATCTTAACCAAGATTCAAAATAGATAAAGGGCCTTACTTGACAGAATTAATTTCTCTTGCTTACAGATGGGGGTCATGATGCAGTGAGTGTTCCATGTTTCACAGCAATATCTCAAAGGGTTAAGTCAATATGTGGATTTTACCAAGATTAATGTATTTTTTAGTAAAAAGGCCATAATTCTGACAAAAACCTTCACAGAGTTATGTACTCGTGTCAGTTGATGAAAGTTATGATGGTATACAAGTATAAGTTCCAAATTTGTATCTGTAATGGTTTTGAAATAAAGTGGGATGGTACGAAAAACTTAACCAAGGTCAGTGTAATTTCTAAGTCGAAAAAGGGCCATAATTCCGACAAGAACTTGACAGAGTTATGTACTCTTGTCTGTTGATTGAAGTAATGATTGTAAATTAGTATTGTAAAACCATGAAATAAAGTTTATATTACATTATAGCAGTATATACAATCACGTAACTCTAAACATTCCAATTGTTCATGCAAAAGAAACAAAATAGTAATAATTATATACAGAAAATAAAACAAATATTTCGGCAGAAAATAAGCATTCTTTTCAAATATAACACGGCTTAAAACATAATGTGAAAAAGTAATGGCTAGAATCAACAACACAAGTAAAATCTACAAAGCAATTTGAGAAAACCGAGAATATCTGGTTAAAGACTTGAAATAACAATTACATGAAGACATCCTAAAATCTGTGCCATAAACAAGGGGAACAGACTCTGATATTTTACTGATCGTTGCCGGTCAAGGTCATAGTTTAGTTATTTGAATTTGGCCTATTATCTTAGTCTATTATCAGAGTTCTCTTCTCAAATATCCTGTCTTTCGGCAGGCGACAATGGCTCAGTATACAAAGGTTCTGAAGAAGATTTCGACCAATTCTGCGACCCATGATTGACCATTGAATACTGTTCGGAATGTTGAGAATATCTCAAATAAGATTTATAACGGCTTTCGTATGAAGGCATCATAAACTATGTGCCGTAAGAAAGGAAAACCAACTAGTTTTTTCTTAGACTGATATTAGCCTGCCAAAGTCATAATTAAGTTATTCTCACATTTTATAGTAAATTACTTTTATTATAATTATTATTTTATAATTATTATTATTTTCGAATGTTGTATCATTAATATGATTAGTCAGCTTTTAAGACTTTTTTTAGAATTTCTTTTTACGAGTTTTCTCTTCTTAAAATATATCTTTCAGAATGCGATATTGGCTCAATATACATAGGTTCTGAAGAAGACATGGACCATTTCTGCGATCCGTGATTTACCACTGGACAACACGCAGAAGCACACAGATGCGACTTGCAAAACGGAGAAGATATTTTAAGGCAATTTTTAGATTTTCTTTTTGCGAGTTTTTCTCTTCTCAAATATCTTGTCATTGGCTCAATATTTATTGGTTATGAACTTCTGCGCCCCAGCAGACCAATAACAAGAGCTGTCAGTAGGACAGCATGCTCGACTTTTTTAGTGCTTGCCAATAAAACAAAACTTTGACAGTTAAGGGCACACAAGACTTTAACTAGGAATTTCTAAGTACAAATCAAGAAAGTTTTTCACAGAGTTATCTTCTTTTGCTTACAGATAGGTCTTACAATGGTAATATCAAAGTAATATCTCAAATGGTTAAGTTAATAAGTGGACAAGAATGAAAATTTTAACTGAGTTTCTAAGTCAAAAAGGGCCATAATTCAAATAAAATCCTTGACAGAATTACCTTTTCCTGCCCATGTTTGGGAATCATGATGGTAAACAAGTATTCCAACTTTCAAATTAATATCTCAAACAGTTCAGTCAAAAAGTGGACTGGTACGAAAAACTTAACCAAGATTCTACGTCGATAATTTTTAAAAACAAATCCCTGACAGAGTTACCTTCTCTTGCGTACAGAAGGGGGTAATGATGTGAAATAGCATTAAAAGTTTCAAAGCAATATCTCAAAGGGTTAAGGCAATAAGTGGATTTTACCCATATTCAATGTATTTTCTAAGTCAAAAAGGGGCATTATTCTGTCAAAAACCTTGACAGAGTTATGTCCTCTTGTCTGTTGATGAAGGTCGTGATGGTAAACGTTGGTCAGTTTCAAAGCAATACCTCCAATGGTTTTGAAATAAAGTGAGGTGGTACAAAAACTAACCAGCTCAATACCTTTCTAAGTCAAAAAGGGCCATAATTTGTCAAAACCTGACAGGTTGTCCTGTCTGTATGATGATGGTAAACAAGTATGGTAAGTTTTAAAGCCATACCTCTAATACTTTTGAAATAAAGTGGGGTGGTACGAAAAACTTAACCAAGGTGTGACGCCAACGCCGACGCCGACGCCGGGGCGAGTAGGATAGCTCCCCTTTTCATAGAAAAGTCGAGCTAAAAATCATCCATATTATGCTCGTTAGATACACATAACTTTTAACTAGACAACTTTGTAGGAATAAGCTGCACCAGCTGCCACGGCCGGTAGAAAGAGTGGGCTCGTTCAGCGGTTGAAGTAGAGAACCCTAACATTTTGCTACCCACTGCATTTCACATTGTCTGGCCCTGGCTAGCGGGCAGGTTACTGACTCTGTGTCGTACTTCCTAAAATATCTTTTAAACAGTATTTACAAACACTTTGAAAGTTCCTTAAAGATTATATCACGGCTTGAAAAGACTCGGGCCTTCTTGAAAAGTACTAGCGTCTCGGGACAAATTCATTGTGGAAGTGTTGAATCCTTTCGTAAGAAAGGAAAACCAGCCTATTATTTCTTAACTGATCTTACCCTGTCAATGTCATAGATCAGTTATTCACACATTTTACAGTATTATTAATTAATATTATTATCATTATTATTTTTATTGTTATTATAACCATCATCGTATGTTGTATATTTAATAAGACTTAGTTATAGATAGATTTTAATGCATTTAAAGAATTTCTTTTTACGAGCTTTCCTCTACTCAAGTATCCCCACTTTCAGCAAACGACATTGGCTCATTATCCAATGGTTCAAAAGAAGACTTCGACCAATTATGTGAACCGTGATTAACCACTTGACAACATGTAATACACAGATACTGTTTGGAATGTCAAGAAAAAATCAAATAAGACCTCTCATGGCTGTCACATGGAGACATCAGTGGAGTCCCCACCTAAGCTACGTCCATGCGATAAGGAAGGACTGCCAACTACTTATTTCTTAAGCTGATTTTAGCAAACCAATGTCCGAATTTCGCGAAAATACTTAGGTAATTGCGTAGTAAAGAACTTAGTAGCACGCTTAAGTCTGCTGTCATTTTTAGCTGAGAACGTTGCATTTCCCGCATACCACAAAAACACAAATGCCTTGCAAAGAACGATGAGCAGTCTTATCTTTTCACTCATTCCGTTAGTTTTCGGGAGAAAGTGGTTTAGTTTCAAACTTGACCTAGATATAATTTAGAAAAACTTGCTCACCAATTGTCATGATGATTGATTCATACAATTTAATGTGGTTTCTAAAGTGTTACTAAGGTTTTTCTCTTACTTGTTCCAGTGAGCTGAGTGTCTTTGATTTGACCATCTAACCTAGTTTTTGACCCTTTGTGACCATGTCTCGAACTCGAAGTAGAAATCCTTGAGACAAAAAGTCTGACCAATTTTCATGGTGATTGGTTATTAAATTAGTGTGGCCTCTAGAGTGTATTCACTGTTTTTCTCTTACTTGTCTCAACGAGCTAGTGTAAACAGACAGACGAAAGGCTATGCTCAGGTGAGCTAAAACAATAGTCTTGATAAAAAGTTGTACAGTCCACTGAAACACAGTAACTGTGACTGTAATGGTTATTTTTGTGTGTTCGGGGGTATCATCAGGTGGTAAAAAGTTCAATAAGAGTCAACTGTAAGAGTTCGCTTCTAAAATATCTTTTCTTTCAGTCGGCGACACTGGCTCAGTATCCATAGGTTCTGATTTTGACCAATTCTGCGACCTATGTTTGACAAATGGACAACATACAGAAACATGCAAATACGTACTTTTGGAATGTCGAGACTATCTCGAATAAGATTTAATGGTCTTAAAAAGGTAAAGCAACTTGTTATTTTTTCAACTGATCTTAGCCTACCAAGGAAATAATCAAATTATTCTCACAATTTATTATGTATTATTACTATTATTATTCTCGTTTGTTGTATTATTCATACGATTTTTAAGAATTTCTTTTTGCAAATTTTTCACTTCTCAAATATACCGTCTTTTATAAGGCGATCCAAAGGTTCAGCAGAAGACTTTGACCAATTCTGCGACCCATGATGAACCACTGGGCAACATAACGAAACATGCGGGTTGTGTTTGGCATGTCGAGAGTATCTCTAATAAGATTTGTATCGGCTATAAAAATGGGGAACTGACTCTGATCTTGTACTGATCGTTGCCGGTCAAGGTCATAATTTAGTAATTTGAATTTGACCTATTATCATAGTCAATTGCCAGACATATCCTGTCTTTCAGCAGGCGGCACTGGCTCAGTATCCAAAGGTTCTCAAGAAGATTTCGACCAATTTTGCGACCATTGGTTGACCATTAGATACTGTTCGGAAATGTTGAAAATATTAGCAACCATTGCTATGGGATAGCTGTTTGTTATTGGGAGGCGGTTGTAACTATTGATACTGTGTAACCTGCAAATATTTAGTGGTTCTTGTTAGTTGAAATAACGGATAGCAAATCACACGCTCGACCGAGTTCTTTGTTTTACAAAGGAATATTTTCTAAAGTAAAATCTATTAATTTTATGCCGAAACTGGCTTTTAAGAATACGTTTTGGTGATCTTAGGAAAGATTTGGATATCGTTCGTTGTAGTGTTATGTAAAAGCAATTCCAAGGAGCTCTGGAGATATGAAAGTTGTGGATTCCTTTGTCCAGGTTTAGCGCCTTTTTTGCGCGGGTAGCTTGATTTGATAAAATAATAGTAAAACTGATTGTAAACTGCAGTCCTGCAAAGTGCATGTAATAATTGAATTTGAATATTGAATTGGGTCAGTTCTGTTTCGCAATCTATGCATGTGTGTTGAAAGGACTGTTTTTGTACTTTGATACAATTGACAAATTTCTCAACCATCTCATGATCTGTGGAGTTATCTGCACGGTGCGGCTTATCGGACTGGCCTCAATTTTGATTATATTTAGCCATAAACCTTGTAAGAAATGATATTTTATTTGCATTTTGTTTGAAACAATTGTTACAAACACTAACGTATTACAGGCTGTGCTGCATTTTGATCATTGCACTCATGAAAACACGAGAAATGAACCAAAGAAAACTACCAGGAGCGGTGCAGTCGCGGCGCCAAACAACAGCAGCCTAGACGGATGATGAAGCCGGGCTTACGGAAGCGAAACTTCGACAGCAGGATGCCAAACTGTGGATGAACATAAGGAGGTTGAGGTGCCTGATCCCTCTGATGACATCAACAAAGGTAATATTGGCACCAAAGACGGTGACCTTGATAATACTCTACCTAAACTTAGCATCTATTCTGAGCTTGGGGTCAGTATACCCGCCTCAGTGAGGACTAAAATAATTGGTGGTCGGTATATTGACCTTGCCTTTCTCTTACATTCTAACTCAACCATCAGACCGGGGCCGGTATTGCTGGTGTTACGAGTCCAACTGGCGAGTTGCTTCTAAAACCACAACAGACCCATAAAAAGGTCTTAACTATTGAATCTTTGACTGATGCATTTTAAGTGTATAGTTCAGACTTCCCGTCAGCTCACTCTGACCGTACACAAGAAATTTTTAAATACATGCAAACGATTCGCCTTGGCCAAAAACATGTTTTTTGTAGTTTGACCATTTTTGTATGTTGTTTGCCTATGTCTTTTACCGCATTATCCAATGGCTCGAAAAAGATTTATAACGGCTGTTTTATGAAGACATCATAAACTGTGTCCCATAACAAAGGGAAACCAGCTTGTTATTCTTAAACTGATTTTCACTGCCAAAGTAATATTTTAGTTATTCTCACCTTCTACAGTAGTGTTACTACTACTGTTACTATAATTATTATCATTATTATTTTAACCATGTTGTATTATTATTAACATAATTCTAGACAGATTTTAAGGCATTTTTTAGAATTCTTTTTTGCGAGTTCTTCTCTTCTCAATTATACCGTCTTTCAGAAGGCTTTATATACATAGGTTGTGAAGAAGAGATTGACCATTTCTGCGATCCATGATTAACTACTGGACAACATGCAGACGCACATAGATACTACTTGGAATACGGAGAAAGAATTAGACTGTCAGTGAGCATGTGCATGAGGAGTTCAGTATCCAAAGGTTCAGCAGAAGATTTCGACCAATTATGTGACCCGTGATTGACCACTGGACAGCATACATATACTGTTTGGAATGTCAAGAGTATCTCAAATAAGATTCAAAACGGCTTTATTATGAAGACGTCATAAACTGTGTGCCGTAAGAAATGAAATCCAACCTGTCAAGTCTTAAACTGATCTTAGCCTGCCAAGGTTATAATTAAGTTATTCTCACATTTATTATGATTATTATTATTACTGTTGTTATTATTACTATAACCGTATTTTGTATTATTAAATATTATGATTCTAGACAGATTTAAAAAAAATAATTTTATGCGAGTTATCTCTTCTCAAATGTACTTTTCAGAAGGCGATATCTGTGATATCGGCTCAATATATATAGCATCTGAAGAAGATTATGACCATTTCTGCGATCCATGATAAACCACTGGACATAATGCAGAAGCACACAGATACATGTACTACTTGGAATATGGAGAATATGGGACTGTCTGTGAGCATGTGCACGAGTAGTAATTCAGACAGGAGAACTAGTGCTTCCGGAAGGATGTGATACAATTACTGTAAAGTTGACAATGATATTAACAGTAGTTTAACATTTTGCATATATCCGTGCTTGTACTTGTAATTGCACATGTTGCTAATTTATTTTATTTTTTTTGGGAGCCATGTGCAGTGCTGCACGTATATTTGTCTGGAAGTAGGAAGGGAAAAAGTTAAAAAGTGCCGGTAGCTTAAGCAGCTCCATTGATAAAAGGTGCCTAGTCAAAGAGTTAGTTGATATGTTATACATTCACTCACTTACTTGTGAAATATTATATATGTACGATTCTTTTACACATTGTCGATTTTGACCATAGGCATGATAGGTATATATTGTACATCGAGACCAATGACATATTTACATATATCATACACTTAATATCGTATTCCCATCATCAGGAGGTAAAAAGTGCAATAAGAGTCAATTGTGAGTGTTCTCCTCTTCGCAAAAATCCTTCTTTCAGTAGGTGACACTGTAGATACTGTTTGGAATGTCGAGAGTATCTCGAATAAGATTTATAACGGCTGTATTATAAGACACCAAAGACTGTGCCGTAAGAAAGGAAAACCAACTAGTTATTTCCTGAACTGACCTTAAATAGCCTGCCAAGGATAGAGTTATTCTTACTTTTTACAGTATTATGCCAATTGTTATTATCATTTCTACTAGTATCATTATTATCGTATGTTGTTTAAATAATATGATTCTAGACAGATTTAAAGGCAATTTTAAGAATTTCTCTTTGCTAATTTTTCTCTTCTTTCAGAAGGGATCAATATACATAGCATCTGAGGAAGATTTTGACCATTTCTGCGATCCATGATATATAAACCACTGGAAAACATGCAAGACCACACAGATACTACTTGAAATACGGAGTACTTAAGCATAAGACAAGTGTACCGAGATTGTATGTGAGCATGCGCACAAGCAGTAGTTCAGACAGGAGAATTAGTGCTTCCGGGAGGATGTGATACAATTATTGTAAAGTAACTAATGATATTAACAGTAGATTAATATTGAGTAAACATCTCTGTTTTTACTTAAAATTGTAGCATGTTTGTAATTTATTTGTTATTTCAGGAGCCACGTGCAGTGCTGCACGTACATGTTTACTTGTCAGGAGGTAAGAAGTGAAAAGTAAAACAAGAGGGCAAAGATGGCTCTATATCGTTCACCTGGCTTCCTTTGGCTATAATACAAGGTCATCAATAGCAGAAAGGGTCAATTTTGACTTTGCATACATGATTTGAATATTTTTGAAAGATGTAAACTAGGCAATAATACATGCCAAATATCTAAGCTCTAGGCCTTGTGGTTTCAGAAACAAAGCTTTTCAAAGTTTTTCCTACATAAGCATCTATAAAAACAAGTGACCCCCGGGTGGGGTCAATTTTGACCCAGGAGTCATAATATGAACAAGCTAATTGAATATTGGTGGAGGTCCTTTTAGGTTATGGCACATGCTAAATATTTTAGCTCTAGGCGTTGTGGTTTCAGAGAAGATTTTAAGTTTTCCTACATAAGCCTATGCAAAAACGAGTGACCCCAGGGCGGGGTCATAATTTGAACAACCTTAGTAGAGGTCCACTAGGTTATGCCACAGGCCTAATATCTAAGTTCTAGGACTTCATGTTCTTGAGAAGATATTTTTTGTTTTTCCTTTCTGTTGCCATGGCAATCAGAGTTCTGCATGGAATGGAATTATTTGAACAACTATGAAAGGGGTTAATACACGGAACAGCCCTGCCAAGATTCATCATCATTGGCTTAGTAGTTTACCTAGGAAATGTTACCAAGACAAAACCTGCATTTTTCCCTCTATCTGAGATTATTTGCAGAGGTAGTCTGGTAGAAAAACTGAACATTTGAATAATAATCTAATGATTTTTTTTCAGAAATTGTCCTCAACTTGCAAGGGAGTAAAACTTTTCAGCAAAAGGAAGTAATTTTATTAACAAACTGTTTCAAATACAATTTACTGAGTTATTTTCGAAATACACCCCACTGCTGAGTGTGATCTGAGAGACATGGTCGGCATATTGTCCGAATGTGCTAAACATTTGTGCCAAGTTATATTACAAGAGCTGTCAGTAGGACAGCGCGCTCGACTTTTTTAGTGCTTGCCAATAAAACAAAACTTTGACAGTAAAGGGCACACAAGTCTTTAACTTGGAATTTCTAAGTACAAATCAAGACACATTTTCACAGTGTTATCTTCTCTTGCTTACAGATAGGTGTCATGATGGTACATAAGTACTACAACTTTCAAAGTAATATCTCAAATGGTTAAGTCAACAAATGGACAAGAATGAAAATTTTAACTGAGTTTCTACGTCGAAAAGGGCCATAATTCAAATAAAATGTTTGACAGAATTATCTTCTCCTGCCTATGTTTGGGAATTATGATGTAAACAAGTATTCAAACTTTCAAAGAAATATCTCAAACAGTTAAGTCAAGAGGCGGACTGGTACGAAAAACTTAACCAAGATTCTAAGTCGATAAAGGGCCTTAATTTTTACAACAAATCCTTGACTGAGTTACTTTCTCTTGCCTACAAATGGGGAGAATGATGTAAACATGCATTCAAAGTTTCAAAGCAATATCTTTAAGGGTTAAGTCAATAAGTGGATTTTGCCCATATTCAATGTATTTTCTAAGTCAAAAAGGGGCATAATTCTGTCAAAAACCTTGACAGAGTTATGTACTCTTGTCTGTTGATGGAGGTAATGATGGTAAATAAGTATGGTAAGTTTCAAAGCAATACCTCAAATGGTTTTGAAATAAAGTGGGGTGATACGAAAAACTTAACCAAGCTGAATACACTTTCTAAGTCAAAAGTCAAAAAGGGGCATAATTCTGTCAAAGATATTGACAGAGTTATGTACTCTTGTCCGTAGATGGATATTATGATGGTAAATAAGTATGATAAGTTTCAAAGCCATACCTCTAATAGTTTTGAAATAAGGTGGGGTGGTACGAAAAACTTAACCAAGCTGTGACACCAACCCAGACGCCGACGCAGAGGTGAGTAGGATAGCTCCCCTTTTCTTCGAAAAGTCGAGCTAAAAACCCATCAATGCATGACAAAGTAACATTCCGGACACGAATGTGTGCATATATATGCAAGATTCTAAACTCTTAAGTATGACCTTGACCTTTTAGGTAGGGGCGTGGGTCTTGCACGCGACACATCGTCTTGATGTGCTGAACATCTGTGTCAATTATTTTAAAACCCTTCATGACGAAGTTATTATGACCCGGACACGAAACACACAGACAGAGGGTGCGATTTAAATATGCCCACCTTCATAAATCTATTCTCACAATGCAATGTAGAATTATTGTGTTGTTGATCAATTGATGAAACGATTCGAGTTTTAACACTGATTTTGTTTATAATTTGTGATATCAGCAGCACTGTTTGCAAAACGGATACATTTTACACTTCCTTCTACCATGTCATTTCCCCGATACTTCTTGATCTAATTTGTTCGCTACTTCAAAACTTAGACTTAGGAGGTTACATAATCAAATATACTGATGTATTCATATCTTTTTTATGATAAAAATATATTTACTCTTAGCCTAATATATAATAATTCAATACTAGCAACTCCATAAAAACATTTATGATTAATGTAAAAATTAATTGGCATACTAGTAGTATTCAATCATATAAACAAGAAATGCGGCAATGCCGCCAAACCAGATTTTCAACAGCGCCTGTAGAAATTCTAGAATTTAATAATACATTTATTAAAAAAAAACAAGTTACAAAGTAGACATGAAATAATATATCATATCTTTTTTAAATTACCTCCAAAGATGATATGACCTTTGACTGCCAAATCAAGTTAAAATCATGTAAACAGGATTTTCAATGTTAATGTCCTGTGACCTTGACCTTGGAGCCAGCCATGCGGAACATGCGTTCTGCACGTCATCTTGATGTGGTAAACATTTGTCTGAAGTTTCATCAAAATTTTCAAAAGGGTTGAAGAGTTACAGAGCGGACAGGATTTTCAATGTTAATGTCACTGTGACCTTGACCTTGGAGCCAGCCATGCGGAACATGCGTTCTGCACGTCTCTTGATGTGGTAAACTTTGTCTGAGTTTCATCAAAATTCTTCAAAGGGTTGAAGAGTTACAGAGCGGACACAATTTCGTTTGACGCCCGCCCATCCGCCCATCCGCCCATCCGCCCGCCATACCCCAATCTAATAACCAGGATTTTCAAAATTGAAAACCTGGTTAAAAAGATCTGACATTGATAAACATACACTTAAAAAGACACCCGTATTATTACATGCCACAACAGCTTATTCAAACATGATTGCAGTATGTATGTCTAATTTCTAAATGAAAATAAATCTTGTCATTATTTAAATATCAATATATTCTAGGTTCCTAATATAATACATTTGTAATAAATGAGCCTCAGAAAACTAAATTTGTGTAACATTTAATACTAACATTTCCCACATTAGAACTACCTAAAGAACCCAAAAATCTTAAGTGTTATCTAGGTAACCAACTACCTTTAAAACAATAAAGATGCTAAACCACTTACCAAAATTGAGATATTTTCTGTTTGTTCTTCTAATGATATGCATTTATTTTCCAGCCTAGTATTTCTCCCTCTGCTGAAATGCTGATTTATTGTGACAAGCTGTCATCAACATTTTCAAATCCCAGAGACTCATTCTGCACACTGTTTTCATATTGGACACCATGGTACCTTGACAGATGCACTTTTAAGTATGACTTTGTTGTAAACCCCTTACCACAAACATAGCAATCGTAATTCATTGAATCACGGTCTTCCTGATTTAAATGCTGTTTCATGTGAACTTTCAAGTTGTATTTTGTATTGAACGTTTTATTACATTCCTGACACATATATTCTTTCAGATTAAAGTGAAGGATCCTTATATGCTGTTTTAAGTTACTCTTCTTGGAACATTTCTTGTTACATTTCAAGCAAGTCAATGTTTTCATGTCCATAAAGGGTTTCATCACATGGTCAAACGGATGATCAACCTTCTTTCCTCGTTTTCTGTGCGATATTTTAACTGCGTTAACGTTATTACTAATTCCAATACTGGTAGATTTTAATCGTTGCTGTTCATTTGTATCATCATCAAGACTATTTGCAATATCATGCTCAGAAATGCTTTTATCTTCATTTCCTTCTTCTTCATCAGCAGATGAATCACTTTTGCTTTCCACTGATGATTTGTTTTGTGCATTAACTTGATCACTCTTAAAATCTTTCATCTCCAAATCATCAATGTGATCAAACTTAGAGTCTTCATTATCAGTAGTTACGCATTTTTTCTCAGCTTCCAGTAAGTTCTGATTCTTTCCTTTACATTCTAGTAATGGCTCCACCCTCTCCTTTTCTGGTTCAATATCAATGCTGCTTTTACCTCTTCTGGAAGGCATCACACGCCGTCTTTTTAGAGTCTCTACTGCTGACTCTAAAGATACAGTACTTAACTCTCTTTTCTTTGATTTGAAATACGATTCTCTTCCATAGGACAGGTCCACTTCAATATTTGCTATGTTTGTAACAGCTTTAGGCAAAACTTTAATAGATTCAACCTTGTTCCCTGTTGTTTGCAACACTTCTTCTAATTCTTCCCCTTTAATGGCATGTTCTTTCATCAGGTGATTTTTTAAAACATATCTCCTACTATAAAATTTACTGCACACAACGCACATATAGTATGGCTTTCCACTAGTACTATGCTTGAAGAAGTGCACGTTTTCCATGTAGTACTTTCTTGTACATACAAACTCACACAGATTACATTTATATATGTATTTATTTGGACCATCACCTGGAACAGAAGTAAATGAAAATTCTTCTTCCGCAATTGTTTCTTTCCCATTTGTTTCTTCTCTGCCATCATTAATGTTAGCTTCAAAAGAAGTATCAGTTGCTGACACACTATTTAATATGCTTTCTGTACCACTTTCAGGATCTCCAAGTTGCTGAAACTTTTCTTCTGTTTTCTCTGTGTTCTCGCTAGGGTGTTCATCAAGTTGAACCTCCATTAGATCATCTTCAAAACTATTTTCAGTTAATTTTGATTGTATATTATATCCTTCATTCTTCTGAGCAACTCCTGTGGAACTATTACATTCAGTAACTTGTAGTTTCCTACTAGAAATTTCTGAAGCAGAAAGAATTGGTTCTAAATCTTCTTCTTTGATATTATGTTCTTTTTTTACATGCTTTCTGAAAACAAATCTTCTTGTGTAGGTCTTACAACAGATGACACAGCTATAGCGTTTCTCACCTGTATGTTTCATTATATGCTGTGTCGTCATGTAATATCTTCTGTCACAAGTGAATCCACAAATTTTGCATAGGTACTTTTTCTCAGCAGATGTTTCACCTTCAATAACTTCATAATGACTTTCTTCCCCATCAGTTTCAACAATTAGTACATTGTTTTTCATAACATTATTTATGTCTTTGTTTGCAACTTGCATGCCTTTTTCTTCACCCTGTAGGCCTTCATTTGTATGGGATTCTGTCTTAACATTTTGTATATAAGCCGAGGTGTTTGTTTGCAAAATGTTTAATTCATTACGGTTTTTGGTCTCTTCATAACCAAGATCATCTGATTTATATTCATATTCATCGATTGGTTCCTCTTTTACAATCCCATTATCAACTAACATTTCTTCTGAAACTATTGAATGCTGCTTTTCTTTCATTTTATCATTGCTTTCACTAGGTGATAGAACCATATCATTGAGAACAATCATGGAACTTATTCTAGAATTATCAATGAAATGGATATATTTCAAATGATGTACAAGATTTTGTTTCCTGGACAGAGCTTTCCCACACAGCTTACATTTAAAACGTTTAACACCAAAATGTGATCTTACATGATCATTCATGTTTGACTTATGACTTACTTCTTTCGAACAATACTTACAAACGTAAGTTGTATTTTTCTTGTCCAAATGAAATATACTGTCATCATTAGACTTTGAGCTCATTTTGGTAACTGGTGTTTTGATTAAATAATTTTCTGTTTCTACAATATCAAACTTATACTTAGTTTCTGCATTGTCATCTATGCTGATTTTTGAATCACCCTGAGATGTATCTGTAACTTCTGAAATTTTCTGTTCATCTTCAGTCACTGGTATATCACCATTAATTTCCATTTCAACAGAATTGGCAAGATCAAAATTCCCTGCTGCCGGAGTATCAAGTTTTTCGATAAAGCTTTCTACAAGTTCTTTTTCAACTCTATGTATGCTTGGTAGATGAGTCCGCAGACCATTCATCCATGCAAATGTTTTCAAACAAATCTTACACCTGTATGGCTTCTCACCTGCAACAGTAAGATTTCAAAATAACTTGAAACTGTTTACTATATAGTATTCCAGTTTTTGTAAGCAGTGACCTTTATGCACTTGCCTTTAATTTAATTTTGTTTACTAATATTCATACAATTAACTCAAATCTACAATAACCTGTCTTATACATGTACCTATCAATCATCTTACACTAGCCATGTTAAATCCAACATTGGGAAGCGCAGAAAGTGAGCAAACAAATTAAAATAAATAGAAAGGCAAATAAATCATACACTTGTTTAATTAAAAATACAAGCTGTTACCATGGTTACCATCCAATGGTACTCCATGAACTGTCAACATTGATTTATATCTTGCTTACAATTTTATTACAAATTTGCATTTCTATTTATGATGGCAACTGAATGTTAGGGGAGTCTCCTTAGAAAAACAAGCGGGCCAAGATGGCATTACATCGCTCACCTGACTACCATTGGCTATAATACAACATGATTTTAACATAATTTGTAGAGGTCCACTACTCAATGCTACGTAACATTCCAAATATCTATATTTATAAGCTCTGCCTGCCAGCCTTGTGGTTTCTCTAAGTTTTCCCGATATAAGCCTATGTAAAATCAAGTGACCTCCCCTCGCCCTCCCGGGAAGGGTTAATTTAGACCCAGGGGTCATAATTTGAACAATATTGGTAAAGGTCCACTAGACAATGCTACATGTAAAATATCTAAACTCTAGGCATTGTAGTTTCAGAGAAGAAAGTTTTTAAAAGTTTTTTATTTAACCTATAAACTCAGTGACCACCTGTGCTGGGTCAATTTTGACCCGGGGGTCATAATTTGAACAATCTTGGTAGAGGTCAACTAGATAAGGCTACATGCTACATATTTAAGCTCTAGGCCTTGTGGTTTCAGAGTAGAAGATTTTTAAAGTCTTTCCTATTTGTTGCCATAGCAACCAGAGTTCTGCATGGAATGGAATTCTTTTAACAGTGTTGATAGAGCTTCATGCAAGGAACATCCCTGCAAAGTTTCATCAACATTGGACCCTGGTTTCAGAGAAGATGTCCTTTGAAGGAAATGGTGGACGGACGGACGATGTACAACGTACGCCGGATCCCGGACGGTGAGCGATCCTAATAGCTCACTCTGGCACTTTGTGCCAGGTGAGCTAACAAAACCTATTCTTTTGTATTATACCTATGGCAGATATATTATTAAAATCACTATACAAAATTGCCAGCCTGCAGGAAGTAAAATTACCAATTTTGAGTAGATACATGTAGATACAGACTGGTGACCTAATTTTTTATGCCCCTGAAGGGTGGCATATTAAAATCACACTGTCCGTCTGTCCTTCGTCCGTCTGTGCGTCCCAACTTACAAATTTGTGTCCAGACTGTAACTCTGTCATGCATTGAAGGATTTTTAAATAACTTGGCACACATGTCTAGCACATCAAGACGACGTGTCGCGTGCAAGACCCACATCCCTACCTCAAAGGTCAAGGTCACACTTGGAGTATGAAGGTAATGGAATCCTATATATATGCACACATTCGTGTCAGGACTGTAACTTTGTCATGCATTGAAGGATTTTAAAATTACTTGGCACAAATGTCTAGCACATCAAGACGATGTGTCGCATGCAAGACCCACGTCCCTACCTCAAAGGTCAAGGTCACACTTAGAGTTTGAATGTAATGGATTCTTCTATATATGCACACATTCGTGTCCAGACTGTAACTTTGTCATGCATTGAAGGATTTTAAAATAACTTGGCACACATGTCTAGCACATCAAGACGACGTGTCGCGTGCAAGACCCACGTCCCTAGCTCAAAGGTCAAGGTCATACTTAGAGTTGAAGGTAATGGATTCCTCTGTATATGCATATATGCACACATTTGTGTCCGGACTGTAACTTTGTCATGCATTGAAGGATTTTAAAATAACTTGGCACACATGTCTAGCACATCAAGACAACGTGTCGCGTGCAAAACCCACGTCCCTACCTCAAAGGTCAAGGTCACACTTAGAGTTTGAAGGTAATGGATTCCTCTTTATATGCATATATGCACACATTCGTGTCCGGACTGTAACTTTGTCATGCATTGAAGGATTTTAAAATAATTTGGCACAAATGTCTAGCACATCAAGACAACGTGTTGCGTGCAAGACCCACCTCCCTAGCTCAAAGGTCAAGGTCATACTTAGAGTTTGAAGGTAATGGTATCCTCTATATATGCATGTATGCACACATTTGTGTCCGGACTACATGTATAACTTTATTATGCTTTGAAGGATTTTAAAATTACTTGGCACAAATGTCTAGCACATCAAGCGGATATGTCGCATGCAAGACCCAAGTCCCTACCTCAAAGGTCAAGGTCACACTTAGTGTTTAAAGTAATGGAATACTGTATGCATGGTTACTCTGTCATGCATGGAAGGATTTTAAAATTACATAGCACATTTATTGAGCACATGGAGAGGACACAGACTGTGAGGCACCTCTTTCGGGGGCATTCGTCACTTGTGAGAGATTGTGATATTCTTACTTATCAGGTATTAACCTATCAACAAATCAACTTTCATGAACTTCTTGAATGCTAGTAAATAATCACAAAACTGTAATCATCGTCTTTAAACATGTTTAAAAATATCAAAAATGAAAACTCAATGTTGCATCACAAAAAATAATTCTGAGCATATCCTTTGCACAGCCGGCATATTTTGTTACACACTCGACAGACATGCATGTGTTGTAAACACCGTACATCA
The DNA here is from genome assembly GCA_022818135.1 of Saxidomus purpurata. Taxonomy (NCBI): domain Eukaryota; kingdom Metazoa; phylum Mollusca; class Bivalvia; order Venerida; family Veneridae; genus Saxidomus; species Saxidomus purpurata. Next base: position 19,356,793 of record JAFMSR010000007.1, read on the forward strand.
TGTTATGCTACTTTCGGTTTACTGCGCATGTTGTATATGTCAGCAAATAGATTGAGCTGTAACATGAAAGTAAAATTTCCATTGGCCAACCTACAGAGGTCACACGCAGGGGTCACCCTGTCTGCTAACCCGTGTTTTTGGTTAATTTCACCTGAATTTGCATTTGGTGTGTCAGTGGTTGAAAATGGGAACAAACATGAGACTTTGGCATAAAAACAGAATTTTCTTGTATATCCTTTGCACAGCCGGCATATTTTGTTACACACTCGACAGACATGCATGTGTTTTTCTAAACACTGTACATCACGTTATGCTACTTTTGGTTTACTGCGCGTGTTGTATACGTCAGCAAATAGATTGAGCTGTAACATGAAAGTAAAATTTCCATTGGGCCACCTACAGAGGTCACGCGTAGGGGTCACCCGGTCTGCTAACCTGCGCATGGACTTCTTATTTTTTTTCGCAAACGAGAGGTCGATTTTAAGCGTTCTCATAAGATGTCAATATACCTAGGTTTGAGTACAACATGTCTGCTTTATGTCTATGAAAAAATATTTGCACGCGCTCAAAAAACTATCCAACAGGGGCATGTACGCGAACGTTGGTAAAATGAAAATTTTCAAACCTGCTAAAATTGTGTCCAAGGTCATTTTCAAGGTTGTCTTAAAGTGTCAGCATTTGCCTAAGACGTCTGAATTTTCAACATTCAGGAGCTGTCGGCATAGCCTTTAAATTCATGCAAACAAAACATGTTCAATACGGTAACTGTCACTTCTATGGAAGGCCAAACCTGTCTTAACCCCCGTAAACGGTTTATTACATTATGGCCGTTCAAAGGATATGAGGGACATAACTCTTCCAAGCTTGACTCACTCTGGCCAGTTCAAGAAATGATCCATGATCTTTTGTAGCAGAGTTATCCAGTAATATTCATGCATTACCCTTCAAAATGGAAATATTGAGTAAAATTATGGTAAAAAATAATGCTTAAACCACAGCAGACCCTTTGAAAGACAAGACGGCCAAGATGGCTCTATATCGCTCACCTTACTACAAGTCCATTTGTCTGGTGGAAGATCACTAGACAATGTTATATACCAAATAGGTTTTCCTATATACGTCTTTGTAAAACAAGTGACCCCCCCCTCCCAGGCAAGGTCAGTTTTGACCCCTGGGGCATAATTTGAACAAACTTTGAAGAGGTTTACTAGGCAATGCTACATGCCAAATATCTAATGTTTAGGCCATGTGGTTTCAGAGAAGAAGATTTTTAAAGTTTTTCCTATATAAGCCAAGATGGCTCTATATCGCTCACCTTACTACAAGTCCATTTGTCTGGTGGAAGATCAATAGACAATGTTATATACCAAATAGGTTTTCCTATATACGTCTTTATAAAACAAGTGACCCTCCCTCCCCCCAAAGCAAGGTCAATTTTGATCCTGGGGTCATAATTTGAACAATCTTGGTAGAGGTTCACTAGACAATGCTACAAATGTACATGCCAAATATCTAAGCTCTAGGCCTTGTGGTTTCAGAGAAGAAGATTTTTAAAGTTTTTCCTATTTGTTGCCATAGCAACCAGAGTTCTGCATGGAATGGAATTCTTTGAACAATTTTGGTAGAGCTTCATGCAAGGAACATCCTTGCATAGTTTCATCAACATTGGCCAAGTGGTTTCAGAGATGTTGTTTGAATCAAAATAAAATAAATAAAAAAATTAAAAAAAAAAAAACAATAATAATAAAAAAATTTTTATTAAAAATTTTTTTTTTAAAAAAAAAAAAAATATTTTTTTTTTTTTTAAAAAAAAAAAAAAAAAAAAAAAAAAAAATTATAAAAAAAATATAAAAAAAAAAAAAAAAAAAAAAAAAAAATTAATTAATTAAAAAAAAAAAAAAAAAAAAAAAAAAAAAAAAAAAAAAAAAAAAAAAAAAAAAAAAAAAAAAAAAAAAAAAAAAAAAAATTTAAAAAAAAAAAAAAAAAAAAAAAAAAAAAAAAAAAAAAAAAAAAAAAAAAAAAAATAAAAAAAAAAAAAAAAAAAAAAAAAAATTAATAATTTTTATTTAAAAAAAAAAAAAAAAAAAAAAAAAAAAAAAAAAAAAAAAAAAAAAAAAAAAAAAAAAAAAAAAAAAAAAAAAAAAAAAAAAAAAAAAAAAAAAAAAAAAAAAAAAAAAAAAAAAAAAAAAAAAATCTGTATGAAAACAGAGTTGTGGGGTTTTTTTCCCCCAGGTGTGATGTTGATTGTGACACCAGACATTCATCCATTAGAAAAGCTAACCCTGGCAAAGCCATCCATTTGTAAGAATATTAAAAAAAAAGCTAAAGGCATGTCAAAAATACAGAGTTATTTTTTTTCTCTTGAGCAAAGCCAGGTTGAAGTCAACCTAGCGGGCTAAACTTTAACCATAATTTAAGTTAAAAGGGGAAATTGTGCACAAAATAATACCTGTGTGAATCCTCACATGAGATGTCAAGTTTGAGCTTTTGCTGAATAATTTCTCACAAAAGTGACATCTAAACACTTTGTCCTCTCTGTGTAGCATCAAGTGGGCCTTCAATCTGGACTCAACCTCAAACTCTTCCCCACATTGTTCGCAAGTGTACACACCATCCACAGAATTGTACACTTGACTTATATTACAAAACGTGTCTTTTACATCAACTTCAGAACCACTGCCATGCTCAGGGTCACCATCGTTTCCCATGCTGAGTTGTTCTCCTGTTTTTCCAAAATCCTCCCCACCACAACTGTTTTCTGAGCAATTAAAACTATCAGTCTGGTCATTTAGGCCATCTATTGTTTTCTCCATATTCAATTCTAATTCACTTAAAAGTTTCAATCATGGCCTTTGAAGCAACAGCATCTTCCCCGGAATTCTGGCTTCCAAGATATCAGTATAGACAGATTACACTGGTAACTCACATTGTTTATGAATCTGTAGCATGCAGTTAGGAGTCAGGTAGCATCTCTGAACCAATCTGAAAAACATAATTAATTTGTTAAACTCCAACAGGTTAAACAGTGAAATCTTATCATGATTATTATTTTCAAATAGTATGTATCAATTTCATAGTAAGTGCTTCAAGGGAAGACATCCTATACATGCTGGGAAAGTTCTTGTGCAGCAGATAGTGCTGTCACACTACCAGTATTTTGTAAACATTACTGTAGTGTGACACTAAACAATTGGCACAAAAGAGCCAGTATCACTCTACTGGACTAACTGGACTGCTCCAAGTAAGTTTTGTAAAACATTTGATTTCTGCAAAATGGTATATACAATGTATTCAAGTATACAATGTAAAAGTAAATGCTAGAATCAATAGAAGTAAAAATCTATGTAGCAATTTGCAAAATTTCTTTGTATATGTGTTCATCTTGATGAATGTAAGAGCCGTAATAAAGCAAAAAAAATATGTGTTATATATATTATATACCTTTACCTTTCCTGTGACATCAGCGATTTTCGCTGATTTAGGATCCCAGTACAATATTTCTAGGCAAAAAATAAAAATGGATAATAAAAGAATCACATTTATAATGCTGTGTGTGTAACAATTTATTTATCTACTACAGTAGTTTTGACCAAATTGAAATGGGATTGTGTTGTAAAGTTTGGTTGCATACTAAGAGAGATAACTCTTAAAAGACTATCGCAATTATTGAAAAATTGAAGTTAGCTCCAATACACATTTTTTCCTGATAAAACGAAAATAGGTTCAAATACTTTAGGATGCTTAAGTCAGCAAGTTACTTATAGCCTCCTTTACAGGGTGATACAGTAGTCGGAACGTAACAGTTGTCACACGGAGTGCACGATACACGCACGATGTACGCACGATACACGCACGTTAGACGCACGTTGCACGTTCGGTAAATACACGATGAGCGATTCAGAACGATACCACGATATACACGATGTAAAGCGCACGCTACACGCAACACGATAAACGGATTATACACGTTATACGATCACTTTGAGATTTCACATTTTATCTAGACTTAGACCTTTTAATCAGACCGAAAGAATAAGATCAATTAGAAGTTTCATACCTTAACAATAAAAAATGACATCGATAAGTGTCAAAGATCCACAGTTTTCATATCACAGTATGTGTCAAATTTGAACACCTGTCGGAGTGACTTTGGCAGGAAATTGATCCCGATGTGCGGAAAACGGGCGTAATTAATGTTAATTGCCATCTACACTTTTCGTTAAATAAATTCTACATTAAAGACACTTTTTAGGACCATGTTCAAGTATAATAATTTTACACTGGAACCTTGAATTGATATGTTGATGGGTGTCAAGTGGGTGGGGTAAATTGACATTGAAGAAACTGAAAGCTTGAAATGGCGTTTTCGAATAAATCAAGCATTTGGAACGGGGTTTTTAATGTTATTTTGTAGTATTTATAGTTGTGATGATTATACAGCCCCTAATTTTGACCAATGTTTTAATAGAAAAAAGTTTTCAACAATATTTAGGTTTTTTCCGGTAGCCCGAAAGTGAAAAATGTCCCTCTAGAAATCTAAGATTATTCTTAGAGGAGAGAAGATAATTAAAGCGCAATGCAGTATTTATGTACTGTGGACTATGGTGATTAATTCTATGTAAAGTTTTATATCATGTTACTTTATATTGTGTTTTAGTGGGCCTATTCTATAGGTGGGGTATATAAAAACACATAGAAAAAATGAACCTCTAGGAAACAGTGATATTTTCTAGAGTGAAGAGGGTTATTAAAGTTAATCTTTATTTCAATGTTGTTTAATTCTTGGCACGCAGTTTCATATACTTTATGTCACTGCTACCATTCTTTTAGATTCAGAACCCCTGTTGAGGTGGTTTGAGTAATACTTTATTGGGGTAGTAATAAATTTAAAGTAAAATTAAACAGACTGTTATGTATTATAAATTTTCTCACCCATTTTGGGATAAAATTTATAAAACTTTCTAGGAAATGAACCAAAAAACGGATTAAAAATCATTTGCAAAATTATTTTGGACCCTCTGTAGAATAATGGAATGGTCCAATTGCATGACACAACTCTGCATCCAGTGGTGGATAGCAGATTCAATTAGAACCCTGGAGAAGACACATCTCACAGCCTAGATTATACAGTCTAAAAATGCCATATATGGTGTTAACATATACATGTATGTACATGAAACATATAATCTTATACGGAATTATATGTTTATTTGATATACTGATGATGAAGAAGATACAATGAACATCAATGGATGGTTAATTACTGGGCAGAAAAATGATGTACATTCCAATATCTAATTTATCTGATGGCATTTTTACATAAGTAGTTTCATCAGTATAAAGGCTATGAGATAATAGCATTTAGATTTTGTTTGCATATCCTATGTACATAAGTCTGATGATATTATGAGGTGATAACACATGTACATATACCGTCTCCCTTGGTCTAGTGGTTTAGGCATCCGCCTTTGGAGTGGGAGGTCGAAGGTTCGAAGCCCACCAGGGGTCCGTTCTGATATAGCTGGTTGGTGAGCCGCCAGCTAGTTAAATAATGGTTACCGTATGCCTACCTGCCTGGTGCCTGGCATTAAATGGTAGGATTCGGGAGGTACATGTGCTCAAAAAGTCTCTCATATGTCAGAAATGGCTGGCCCTTTAAATAGGGGGTGACACTATAATAAAAAAGCACTTTACCTTTTACTTTTATACTATACATGTAGTAGATCATTTGGAAAAATTGTTCTTGGAATACACATGTAGCATTAGCAAATAATTTGATGGAAGACTGACAACAATATGTAAGAGCTAAGCAACACTCTATATTTATAAAGGGGGGTGTAACCTCACATGTTTCAAAAACCTCAATAACTATGAGACTGCAGAATAGAGCTCAGCAATGATGGTACTCATGTTTTGTTTTAGTTATTTTGGAATTTAGATATGTAGAAAGAACTTAAAAGATCTATATTTGTTCAAATTGATGTAAGCTAGGCATTTTAAGGAAACTATCAGAGATGAGGAACAAATTTAATAAACCGGACAGAGTTCAAGCACCACCTCTGCCACACTTACAGGAAAAAAGGCCCTTTGAAAGATTTCTAAAATGGTTTCAATTTATGAAACTAACCAGGAGATCAGTGTCAGAAGTACTATATGACTACATAACTATACAACCGGTCTACTGAGACCAGAGTAAATTGTGACTTAGTAATAGATGTGATTTTCATATTATTTTCTTTATTAAGCTATTAAGATTACAAACTACACACAATTAATATAGAGGTGTTCAAAAATAAAAGTACAAAAAAGTAGGTGTTAGCCGGTATCACTGGCTTTACGGGAAGTCCACACAAGCACAATTTTGCCATCTTAGCCTTAAAAGAAATCTTATTTTTTAAAATGTTTTATTCATTTTATACAACATGATTATGGTACTCTTTTAGTGATATTATACTATTGTATACTTAAATAATGAGCTCTTTGCAGAACTTACTACTTAATTTAATTAGGATCTTCAGTAAAAGAACTACTTGTAATACTAAAATACAATTATTAATCAAGTGTGAGGGTTCTCACAAGACTGATATATATTACAAATCTAATAAAACCTATTTCAAGGTATACAACTTGATTAAAATCAATTTTTTCTATGTGCCTCCTTCTGAAGTAAGAGAGTAAGAGTCTGTTATAGTTAAACTGGTAAGAAAGATGCAGGTGATCAGATGTAGCATCTGTATGACCAGTGGCCAGTCCAAACCTGCAAGGATCTACTTACTGATCATGATAAAAGGGTTGATGTTTCATTCAATTGGAGGTAGTACAAGTAGGTTTGTAAGTAGAAACCGGCTTATATTTATCCTGAACCTGCCCCCCTACCCCCTCCGTCCCCAACATATTACAGATAATAGCCAGTGAAATTTTGTTTAATTATAATATTATATGGTGCCATACAGACAGTGCAAACTACCATACAGTATTAAATTATATATAAGATATAAATTACAGTTACAGTATTTTATAACTGAAACAGGCATGTAACAGGTACAGTGGTTGGGCAACCCCTACCAACATGTCACCCGTCACTCCCTGCTAATTTCTGTTATGTGCAGACTATGATTTGCTAAATAATAACAAGATTGAATTTTTATGTTTTGGGTTGCCAATTTAAATCAACACCCACTAACCAGTGAAATAGCATGTTTACTACTACAATTAAAATACTAAGTACTTACTGAATATAAAAATTGCATTTATACAAAAATTGTTTAGGATTTTGACTAGTGACCTACAGGATGGGGTCTGATAGCAACTGGAGTAAATTAGATAACTAATTTTATCAGTCATTTGACAGTCTACTATGTTATTCTCCAACAACCTTTATACACATTAACTTAGGGCTTTTCTTAGACTGAGAATAATTATTAATAGTGAAACCATGCAAGTCCAAGCTTATCCATTTCTGGCTTGAATTTTAGTCTCTGTGTGGTGAAAGCTATGCAGTCAAATAGCCAGTGAGGGGTGTTACATTTTACAATGCACTAGATGCAAACCTGGTCAACCCAAAGTATGTACCAACCCGAGCTGGTTGGTAGTAAGTTTGCGCCCAGCCTAAGACGTGTGATTGATTTGTCCATTTTGTAATTTGTCAAGTATCCCATAGGACGGCCAGGTCGCACTGTTTTGCGGCAAAATGTGTTTGTTTTAAGTTTCAATTCTCTACACCATCCATCCAGGATAGTGGTTCGAATCCCGGCATATATTTATGTGGGTGAGAATGGTATGTCCTGGATGATGGCCCCTAAACCAGGCCCCTTTTGTCTGCATCATCTGCTCTCATTACCAGATATTATCATAAACCTACATGAGCTGGGCACTATAACATGGTAACTGGTAAGCCTGTTTTTAGGCATTGATAAAATTTATGAATAATAATAATGTATTCAATAACTCTGGTCTAGAATGACTGTTTTTTTTTTTATTTCATCGAGAACAGAGATGATAGTGAATCTGAAAATATATACAATATAGCAAGTTTTTTAGGTTGATGATGTAAAAGACAGCTCAATGCAGTGTCTATTGTTATCATTTCTGGTATAAATGCAGGAACAGGTTATAGAGTATTCCTGATAAATGGAACAATAATTTGTCAATCTTCCTATGATGGCAACATACATGTTTAGATGGATTACAACAGCTGAAGCTAATATACCACAGCCTGGATTTTTAGACCCATCTGTGTATATATGTAGATGTCCAGAATAAAAATATCTGATCTATCATTTGAGCTTCTAACTTTGCGAGATGCGGTATGTCAGATTTGATCATTTTGTTTTCATAGGGCACTTGTAGGAGGATCTTACAAAATAGCCGTGCTTTATGATCTCACTGACCAAAACCTTGACTTTCGCTCAATATTTGAGAATCTATTCCTGACGCCCCAGTCTAAGGGGCGAACCCCAGCCTCAAGTTCAAACAGGTAGGCAGGAGTAGAGGACAACGCACAAAGGGCCAGCTGGAGGCCTTAATTAATTTTGGACAATATTCAGACCCTGTTTTGAATGACAATGAGGCATTTGATGAGACTCAAACTAATTATTCAGTCAAAGACAATACCTAATTACCTTTCTCTTTATGTCAGCTAACGGATATATTATTCCAATCAGGCAGTATAGGGGACATTTTGGTCATATGGGGGGACGTTTTGGTCTGGGGACGTTTTGTTTTGGGGACGTTTGGATTGCTTCGGACTTTAAATATTTTCGTAAAAGTGTAGTTGATTCGGCGTATTATTTGCATATAGCCAATAAAACACTTGTTAACATCATACCCACGATATGTTGCTTCGATACAGGCGTACCGTACCTTGTCTGCTGCACTTTAAGGAATGCATTGACAACAGCAGTTTAGATAAAAAAGATGTCCTTTCCGTTGCAAAAATAGACCTAAATTTCGGATATGAGGTGAAAATGTCTTCGACCTGTCCCGGAAGTCTTTCTCGCTCGAAACTACACTAAATAATATAAACTGAAATCAGCTTTTTTTGGGGGGAGATGTGCACGCTAAGTAAAACGATTAACTACGAAATACACCATCGAATCGCATTATACCGTATGGATTATCGTGCATCGCGAATCGTATATCGTGTATCGTGTATAGTATATGGTGCACGTTGCACGATGAATGATACGATATGATACACGATATACGATTGACAAAATACACGATGAGTGCACGCACGTTATACGCACGTTGCACGCACGTTATACGCACGATATACGCAAATTTTGACAACTGTTACGTTCCGACTACTGTAATATCGGCAACATAATGTGCAATACATCTTCTGCCAGAATTTATAATTTTTTAAGCCCGTTTACTAGTCTGTAAACATGGAGCACTTCCATTTTATACATTTTCAAATCTAATTATCTAATTCCCTCAGTTATAAGTAATAGTTAGAGGCTAAATAGAGAAATTTATACAATATAGAAACCTAAAGGAGGGAGCGCTAGCAACCGACTGGGTTTCTATGTTGTATAAAGTTCTCTATTTTAGCCTCTAACTTACTTAGTGTTTGCCCTACATTTAGTCTATATTTACTACATTTAATGACCTCATGCGCAAACAGGTCTATAGAGTTTCGCTCTATCAAAATAGAGTGATACATAGAACAACCTGTCAGAGGTTTATGGCAAATAGACAGGGAACATTTTAAATTTTTAGATATTTTCATTGGACAGAAATGTAGGGCAAACACTAAGGCTGAATACCACGGCGTTTGTTCAGGGAATCAAACAGTCAACAACAAAATTTTTTTAACAAGTTCGTGCGAAAAACAAAGTCGTTTGTTCAACTCGACATCTTTGAATAATTAGAATATATTATTAGTTCAGAGATGGCGAATGACTTCTGAAATTTACAGGAAAGTCGGTTAGACAAGGTTAAAAATTTGCCTGACTGAAAGAAAAAGTGTCTTACTGAAACAAAAGTACTAGTAACTGGGGTGTACATTTCTAATTAGCCTTTATTACTCTGTAATTTCAATCAAAATCTCTTAAATAAACAAGAAACAAGACCAACAAAATGTGCCGGACACTCGTACAAGATGGGCTTATCAATTTCATCGGACCTATTTTGCCGGTCAGGTCTGGCGGTCATTCGCCATGACTGTAGTTATTACTAAGCGCTAACAAACCTCAATTAAAACTATTTCAAACAGATCAAACGGTTTTAATTACCATGCTAATTGAAACATGTATGATTTTGAAAGTCACTGACTGACTGACGTATTATTTTGTCATTATACATTGATTAAAAAAAACCTCGCAGTCTGAACGCTCTCTGTAAGTACTGATACTATTTTCATCAGCACTAACTTGTTTTGAGGTACTTATAAATTCAGTTCATAGCCTAAGGCATCTTTTAAATAAGTTCCAAGATGCATAGAAAATTCATAATTTCATAAAGAGAAGTACAAATGTACATGTTATTTGGATCTATTTTCTTATCACCATTAAAAATGCAACAGTACCCATAAGAGTTATCTCTCTTAGTATGCAACCAAACTTTACAACACAATTCTATTTCAATTCGGTCAAAACTACTTTAAACAGTTGTAGATAAAAAAATTGTTACACACACAGTGTTATGCGTTTCTTACAGGGCGTCCGGTAGGCTTTGAAACTCAAGGGTCATTGACTCTTCAGCCTAAATTTTCAAGGGTCAAAATCAAATTTTCAAGAGTCAAGGTGAGATTTTTAAGGGTCGAATCATGGGTCATAGGGTTTCCTAGTCCAAGGTCTTTGACGCTATTATTTCTATTTCTCATTATAGCGTCTAAATATGGTCAACTGACAATAAAAAGACCAATTAAGTTATGGAAGCCAGAACCAAGGGTTTCCAGTCTTGTACATAATATTTTTGTTTTGTTTTCTGAAGGATTCAAGCTCTACTGTTATATTTTCGAAAAATTCTTAAATTAGATAGATCTAGCTGCTGATCCCTTTCCCAGGCACAAATGTACGTTGTTTCCTGTTTGTCACATATTTTCGCGACCTCGCATGTCCGCGATTTTCGTCTTTTTTCCGCGATTTTATTGGAATTAACAAATACTGAAGGTTATTTGACACAAATTTATAAAGTTTTTCATGCAGGATGGAAAAGTAAGGCTCTTTGAAGTGAAAATTACGTCTATAACAATTTGCAAGTTAAACTTTCAACACGTAAGTCAATATAAATACGCTCTCACAATTAATTTAAACTCACGACGAATCACTGACTCACTTGAATATATTACTCGTCTAGGCCGCTGCACAAACATCCACTTATTATCTAATTCGAGTGTCACCATCTCTTTTGATTGCAACATTTATATGCCGCGTGTTAACAACACCTACATGTATTACACATATATCGATGCAGAACATGTGTTTATTGTTTGTCAATAAAATCCAATCATCCGTTGATTACGTCATCATCAAAACCGAGACAATGGGCACGTGCGTGATTGTCACTGATTGACTGAAAGCGAGTAGAATAAAATACAAGCTCCGCCCCCATTCTCACTTTCTGGTTGCAACGGCCTGAGTGTTTGGAATTAACAAGTTGATTGACACTTACGCTAAGAAATCGACGCATGAACGAAAATTCCTACGGGTCAAATATGACTCGTCGGGCGTTTCGAAATTTTCACGGGTCAAAACCCGGGAGCTCGGGTTTACCGAACACCCTGGTTTCTTATAAGGGGTGTCATACCGGTATATTGCAATACACAACAAAAAATATGGTATCGCAATAAGATATCCACATACCAGTTTTTTCTTCAAATATTTACATTTTTGTTGCTTCAAGTTTCGTCTTCCATGTTTGACGGCGTGTTCGGATAAAATTATTAAAGAATAATGTTCTACGATTTAACTGAGTAAACAGCATTTAATCAAGTAAATTGATGATAGGTTGGGGTCCCTCCGGACGCTTTGAAAATCGATTCTCGTGCTTGTAAACGGGAAGCTATTCTCGGAAACAAACTAAAATGGTGGACTTCGACACAATTCCAAACAAGAAGGCAAAAAGCGATATATGGGCTCATTTTTGGGTTAAATGTAAAAAAGAAACAAAAGTTTATAGTTCTTGTTTCGTTATGTTATATCATGCTGTGTTACTTTGTTTAAAAATAAAGTGTTTTACAGATACCTATAATCTTTACAATGAATCCTAAAGGCGAATACAGATTCTGCAATATATCGCGATACGTATTGCAATACACCATGGCCGTATCGCGAGATATCGTGACACCCCTATTTCTTATCCAATTTATTGTCTAGTAATATTGTACCAGGATCCTAAATCCGCAAGAATCATTAATTTTGGGTTCGAGATTAAACCCCGAGAGATGGAAATCATTTAATGAAGTGAACAAATGTCACAGGAAAGGTAAAGGTATTTATATAATAAAAAAATTAATATATATAACACATAAATTTTTGCTTTACTACTGCTCTTACATTCATCAAGATGAACTCATCAGGCTGATGAAATTGCCCAATCGGGCTTTCGAAAATCAGCTTTTTTAAAAATGAATAATTTCATACAATTTACATTCCATAACAAAGTTCAGATGTAGAGAATAAATTAAAAAGTGAATAAAAGTCATCTTGAGATTTTTTAACATAATTAAAATAAGTTTGAAATCACTGAAAAACACATTTTTTAAGATTTTCAGTGCAAATCTTCATGAATGTTTCTGAACCAGCTAGGGAATGTTAATTGCATTAGTAGGGAATGAAAAAACTCCACATCGCCAAAATCAATTCAGCCATTTCTTGCGCCAGGTTTTTGGCATTTCTACTTTCAGTTTCCATACATTTTATATGTGAAATCAGAAAAAGGACCGGCAGAACAAATTATACCTTTGTGTATCTTAAATTGGATTTCTTTATAATTATGTGTGCATTTTCTATGAATTTGAGCTGTTTTAGAACTTTCTGTTGATAAGTTTAAAAGAAAATGCAGGGCTCGATTTAGCACTGGACCGTTGGCCCGTGTCCAGTTAAAAAGCCCACGGTCCAACTGACCGTCCAGTAAGCTGGTCCGCCGGTCCACATCAAAAATGAGATGACAATGGCACAAATCTTTGTTTATCGGGGGTTTATTGAACAAATTAATAACGTGCGTTCTGATTTGTCACCGACACCCATCTATAACGAATTGAAATGGAGTTTTATACACCTCCAATCGCGCCAAATAGCGTGACTTAGAACTTGTACGGAGAAATATTGCGGGGGTTAATAAAATCGCCGTACTTGAACAGGTTTACGAGATATTAAATTTAAATTCTTTTCCATAAATTTATAAACACGCGTTTTTTGTGTGTCTTTTATACATTTTAAATTGAAATTCATAGGCCAACCCGACTTACATTTGTGTAGCGTTTTCGATATATTGTATCAACAAAAATAAAACTTACTCGTGACATTATCTCATCCAAACTAATATTTTTATAATCCAAAGTCAACAAGTACTTGTGCATGTCTTAAACTGTCAAAGTATATCTGTCTTTTTAATGCCACGTGCTTTACTAAGATCAAAGAAACTTGACTAGCGCCGACAAGCGTCGGCGATCTTCTTTGATCTCGTGACACCTGCGGCTTTATCTCTATTATTAACAGAAGTTTGCAGCAAAAATTACTTCATTCGGCAAAGGTTATTCATTAAAATGAATATAAGAAAATTGTTACTGGAAAAATTCGACTGTCACAGTTGCTGAAAAAGAGCACAAAGGAAATACGGACACGCTGAAACTGGACGATTTTGTAACAAACAGAACAAATTACTCCGGTAGTTTTGTTTTAAATAAACAACATTCGGAACTATTTAATTGTTAGAGAAATAAGTTTTCGCTTTCATCAATCAGTGGTATCTCATAGCTTGGACTTGCAAACAATTTTAAAATTGAAAGAGTTAATTTTGTCATCCTTTATGACAGGCCATATTTTTCACACCTACCACGAGTGACAAATGCACAGTGGAAAATAAACATTGACCAATTACGGCTGATATTTCCCGGAAATAAATATTTTACATATACATTGAGGTTCAGATAAAAAATAATTTTTTGAAACGATGATATCAAAAACGCAGTAATAGTATAGCGGCCGCGGATTCACAATGAAAATACCGCGGCGGCGATGTGTGAATCAATCCTTGGGATTCAAAGAATCTAATTGTAACAGATCGCTTTTACAGGTGTATTTTATCAACATTTTTAATTACATAAAATATAAAAGATAAAAAATAAAAAAGTCACTCAGAAATACGAAGAGAAACGCGATGGTCCCGCGATCGATATTTTCACTCAAAACTCCACTGGAAGTCACGTTAGTTTTAAATCATGTTTATGCATAGTGAATTTATAGTTTTTATTGATACAAATATTTTGGTCCAGGTCAGTTGACCTCGGGCCAAGTGAAGTCTAGATGAGGTGGACCGAAGGTCCAATCAAGTTTTCAGTCGGAAGTCGAGCCCTGAAATGATAAAATGCTAAAAATGTCTTTTCTTGAGAATGTGGAGACAAATTTTTGCAGGAAACATGAACAATTCTGTACTTTTAAACTCTTTTTCAGATGTTTTTATCATACTTGACGTGTTAACACTTTTTCCAAGTGAAGAAAATCTTTTTTAAAAAAGCTGATTTTCGAAAGCCCAATTGGGCAATTTCATCAGCCTGCTCATATACAAAGAAATTGATTACCAGACGACCAGCCTTAGTATACCAGTATAGGCTGCTTATCCAGTTACCGGACAACTAGAAAAAATTCTAGTTGTCCGATTACAGGGCGACCAGCCACTTCCTTATAAAATTGGATCCTTTCTGTTGACAGATTTATGATCTGTCGAACAATAAAAAGCTTTGAAAATCGATCTAGTGGACAATAAAAGTTTAAACTTTGAAACTCGATATCGCAATGTAACGTTACCAGCCTGTCAATATTCATATATTTGGAAAATTATGCACGAGCATGATTCTCACCACTCCACATCCGAATACAGGTCTACTACATAGGTACCTCATGTAACAAAACTTGGCTAATAAGAAGCACATTTGTTGCACATCAAATTAAATTGAACAAGTTTGTAAATAAAGCACTAAAAGTTGTCAGTCAATTACTGTATATCTCACCGTAAAAGAGAAATTAACTTTGTTGGAAAACTTTACAATTACAACTGAAATGTCGGCTACACGTGAAAGTCACTTTGTCAGGTCAATGGTAACTAAATCTCATCCCTCTAACTAGGAAATCCCGCCATTATCATCCCTTGTCTTACATGTTAATCACCGCAAGCCAACCACTGACTACTATAAGTACTCCTTTTTCTGGAATAGTCTCCCACCTGATATTCCCTCTCTTCCTACCCTTGATCAGTTTAATGGTGCTGTAAGCTGCATTGATCATGGGCTACACCCCTGTTTTTATCTGTTAATAATGAACGTAAGTATTCCCCCTTTTCTCCTATTTTGACTTGTTTGTTTTTTAATTCTTTTATTTTTTATTTCTACTAACAGACAAACAGACAGACCGGTGTACCTAAATACAGTAAGGTATACAAATGTAAGTAAGGAGGCAAAAGGAGGCGTAAGGTGGCAAAAGGAAAAGTAAGGTATATTAAGATCGGTTGCTGGATGGGGAAAAACGTGTGAAAACATTTATAGTTTAATATTTAAGAATAATTAATTGAAAAAAAAAGTTTCTAATCAAGAAGACGGTTAATATTTCTTCATTTAAAATGTCAGTAAACATAATCCAAAGAGGTGTGCACTATTCTTCGACAGACATGCATTCAATTATATATAGTGATAGAAAAAAAGCGTATGCTTCTAAGTCATCTTGTCCATAGTTCTTGGATTCCTCTAAAAGATCGTCTTAGGTGAGCATACATTACGTACAAACGTCATTATAGATATCCTTGGATAATACCATGATGGAGAATGGGCATGTATTCCATGCAAAGTAAATAGAATATTATAATGATTTCAGAAGCGTTGACAGACATAAGGTAAATATATACGACAGTATAATATGAGATATTTGCATTTTCTGATGATTATAAAATAATATGAACCAACAAATAGTGTGATGATAACAAATTTTGATTCTTGTATTGTTTTTCCGTATAGTAATAATATGTAAATAACTTGATCAAAAACGTTTTTACTGTTAAATGATATGTTTAGACCATAGACCTAAAGTAGCATACTTAATAATGCAGCTTTGATTTCAGTTGAAAAGCTATTTGAAAGACATTGATTACAGAAAATTTAAGTTTAACTTATCAAAATTCAAAATAACGATTACCATGCATTATGTTTATGTCATATGATTTCCTAAATAACGTTTCTTAATAATTCAAATTTCTCGGCATGGAAATATAATATTTTTATTCTAATAATATAGTTACATATGATTCTTTAAACTGATTAAATTGAATCTTCAATACGGACAGAGATTAACGCCTTCGTTAACACCTCTGTTTATTGCCAATCAACGGGTTGTCACCTCTGCTGATAGATCTATTAAGGGATATTAATCATAAGTGGTAAGTGCGTTGCAGGTGTCATTTAATCACATAAATTAAATGTTTGTATAAGCAGCGGCTACAGTTTTGAAAAAAGAACATACAGTTTATTAGAATTAAGCATATATAGCTAATCTTCTTTTACATAACATTCAATAGCATGCATAAAGGAAAGTACATGTGTATATTATATTAAAATACAGTTTTCAGTTTACTTTCTCGGTTAGAGTGCGTAAAAACGCATTTAGGTTGTAATGATAACTGAATAATATAGACGATTGTATTGATGTTGCAAGGTAACCATTTGGTAGTCCAGTTGACTATATAACTTCAAGATTTAAGATTTTTTAAGATTAAGATTTAAAGATTTAGATTTAAATCTTATATAACTTCATTATACACTCAACAAGTTTAGAAACGCAAAAGTGGCAAAATATTTATTTTAACAGTGTTATCATGTTTCAAATTTATTCAAATTTCATACACAATAAAAACAATATAAAATTGAATTCTTGTAAAAGTTTCAATAATTCATCGCAAAAATAAAAACAATAACGTCATTCAAATAAAAATGTTCAACAGGGGAACTCTTTGCGTTTCTAAATCGGTTAAGTGTATTATAAACAGAATCAATTTTACAATTACAATGTAATGACAAAAATGCACTTCGAACTTGACGTATTGTAAAAATATATATATATATGAAAGCATATAAATGGAATTACGTTTGTTGCCCTAGTACAACAAATAAAAATAACACTATACAAAGTTTGAATACTTAAAAATTTCACTTCTATTTTGGGTTATAACTATGGCAATGTTTATTATTCTAGTAGTATAAACCACTGATTCATGTTTTATTTAAAAAATTGAAAGTCACTTTGAACGGTAATATCACTTTAAGATAGTATTCATTATATCTTGTTGAAATGTGGTTTGCAAAAGATTTGTAAAAACAGGGTCCGGATCCTGGTAAAATTACGAATAAACTGAAATCATACAACAAATAAGATTATCTTTTCCTTCTTTGATAACGCTTCACTGAGCATCTGCAATAGTGCTACCTAACATTTGTATATATACAGTCAAAAGAATAATATTCCTTTTTAGTGATTATTCCTTCACGTCTTTTTTAATCTACTCCCTGATTTTTTTTATATAGTATGAAAGCTACATTTACATTTCTATACATTGGAACGAATTTATATATATCATGTAATGTCTTAAAATATTGTCTATTTTTAAGAAAAAATACTTTGAATCGTACTTCGACATTTTTTCTGTTAAAATATATATCTATTTATATGCCAATTATTTGACAATTTAAAACGATATGTTTAATAATAGTTTATAACCAATATATATCTTTATAAATATTTAACGGTGCTTTTGATAGTATTTCACATTAGTTATCATAGAAACGCACTTCTTCAATATATATTAATCATTAAAAATATCTAATGAAGGTTGTTGCCAGTTTAGTAAGTTCAGTTCGTTAAGTGACTTTTAAATCTATAATTTAAAATGTTTGAATATGTACATGGAACACGTATGTATACCATAACTGATCAATGGCTATACGTTGAGATTGGAACATGGTTATATTATGTCGCCTACATGTAATTCCATCGTCTGTTAATCCGTCCGTCTTTCTGACTGTCACGCATTAATCTTATACGTGATCCGTATTCCATGATAGTTTGAGACGAAACGCCTTAAAATTATTAATTTCATAACATATTACTCATAATTTATCCATTTCTTTTATCATTTAATTTGCAAGATATTTGCAAATAATGCTTATTTTAAACAAATGTTTATGAGCACATTTGTTTAACGTTACTTACTGTAGCCTTACGCTTAAAATCCATATTATTTTGTTATTTACGTAATTATTTCTTCCTTTTGAAACTTCAAACATTATTAATATAACTTGATTTATGATAACTATATCAAAATTATATAATAAAATCAGCTTTTAATTATCCTTACGCACATTTACTTCTCTTTACTCATCCTTACGTATACTTACTTAGCCTTACGCATCCTTACTGTTTTAAGGCAGACCCCAGACAGACAGAGAGAGAGAGAGAGAGAGAGAGAGAGAGAGAGAGAGAGAGAGAGAGATTACTCTGTAAAGTTACATAATCTGGTTCCCTGTCGTACTGACATGCTATTCAGTTTTGTAAATGTTGCTAAATAGTCACCTTTCTCAAAACCCAGGGTCCGTATATTTACAATGTCCTGGGGCCTCTGCTCGCTCTTCCTACTATACATCAATTCATCTCTCTGACATGGTAAGCTCCAATGTGTGGCCATTCGCTGATGACAGTGCCATTTACTTTGAATTCACGTCCCTTTCTGATTGTCAAAAGGTTATAAAATTATCTCTTTAAGCTAGAAACTTTGGAAAAACTGCGGAACATGGAGTTTTACCCTGGTATATGCCAGGCCCTCAATATGACACGTATCAGGAAGCCCATTCAGTTCCTGTATAAGCTTCGTGGTCAAACACTTTCCCGAGTTTAGGATGCAAAATATCTTGGTGTAAACATTAGTCAAGATCTCAGCTGGTCACATTCTTACAAAACATTAGTCAGACCACAATTTAAGTACGCATTATCTGTATGGTCCCCACATACAAGGTTAATACTTATACATAAGGTGGAAATGGTCCAGCGACCAATCAGATGGGTAAACAAGAGCTGTCCCTTACAAGTGACGAATGCCCCCGAAAGAGGTGTCTCACAGTCTTTGTCCTCTCCATGTGCTCAATAATTGTGGTATGTAATTTTAAAATCCATGCGACACATCGGCTTTGTGTGTTTGACATTTGTGCCAAGTTATTTTTAAATCAATCAATGCATGACAAAGTTATAGTCCGGACACGAATGTGTGCATATATACAGGATTCCATTACCTTCAAGCTCTAAGTGTGACCTTGACCTTTGAGGTAGGAACGTGGGTCTTGGTGGGGGTTTACACCTTCCAAGTTTCTTGTACAAGACATTAAGATAAGTACTGTTTATGTCTTGTACAATAGTTTTTCATAAGTAAACACCCACATCTGAGCAACTTTTGTCATAATTTATGTGACATAATATACTATAATTTTCTTGCATGAGAATAGAGCCTGTTCTATTTTTTCGCAATTTCTTGGCTGTCAAATTACTGATAAGAAGTGTTTAATGGGAAAAACAGATGTGGGAGAAGTAATTCAGGTACATTTTTTATGCCCCCGAAGGGTGGCATATTAAAATCGCACCGTCTGTCCGTCTGTCCGTCTGTCCGTCCGTCCGTCTGTCCGTCTGTCCGTCCGTCCGTGCGTCCCCACTTACAAATTCGTGTCCGGACTGTAACTTTGTCATGCATTGAAGGATTTTAAAATAACTTGGCACACATGTCTAGCACATCAAGACGACGTGTCGCGTGCAAGACCCACATCCCTACCTCAAAGGTGAAGGTCACACTTGGAGTATGAAGGTTATGGAATCCTCTATATATGCACACATTCGTGTCCGGACTGTAACTTTGTCATGCATTGAAGGATTTTAAAATAACTAGGCACAAATGTCTAGCACATCAAGACGACGTGTCGCGTGCAAGACCCACGTCCCTAGCTCAAAGGTCAAGGTCATACTTAGAGTTTGAAGGTAATGGATTCCTCTATATATGCATATATGCACACATTCGTGTCCGGACTGTAACTTTGTCATGCATTGAAGGATTTTAAAATAACTTGGCACAAATGTCTAGCACATCAAGACGACGTGTCGCGTGCAAGACCCACGTCCCTAGCTCAAAGGTCAAGGTCACACTTAGAGTTTGAAGGTAATGGATTCCTCTATATATGCATATATGCACACATTCGTGTCCGGACTGTAACTTTGTCATGCCTTGAAGGATTTTAAAATAATATGGCACACATGTCTAGCACATCAAGACGACGTGTCGCGTGCAAGACCCACATCCCTACCACAAAGGTCAAGGTCACACTTAGAGTTTATAGATAATGGAATCCTGTATATATGCATACATTTGTGTCCGGACTATAACTTTATTATGCTTTGAAGGATTTTAAAATAACTTGGCACAAATGTCTAGCACATCAAGCGGATGTGTCGTGTGCAAGACCCAAGTCCCTACCTCAAAGGTCAAGGTCACACTTAGTGTTTAAAGTAATGGAATACTGTATGCATGATTACTCTGTCATGCATGGAAGGATTTTAAAATTACATAGCACATTTATTGAGCACATGGAGAGGACACAGACTGTGAGGCACCTCTTTCGGGGGCATTCGTCACTTGTGAGGGACAGCTCTTGTTAAAATTTTGTACACAATGGCTTGGTCAAAGGACAAAGTTGACCAACTGATCAATTTATACCAAAAAAAGGAACATTTATATAATACAAAATAAGTGCAAAGTAGTATCACACTGAACAAAAAAGAGAGTTTTTAAGATGAAATTTAAAAGCCATTTTAATATGTATTCTATGGTCATTCAATTACAGATTTTTCTCGATAAGAACACTTAATGCATTTCTTTTAAAACATAATCCATTAATTTCATATTTTCTTTAAAAATTCAGAAACTCGTCTGCATGCTAGACAATGTTATGTGCTGAAGATATCTTCCCGCTATTTTGTGATTAATTGTCAAAGAAATTCTTGCTAGATCTTGTGTAGAAAAATTTCTTGTACAAGTCATAACTTTGGCTTATCTTTAATGTCTTGTACAAGAAACTTGTTGTATGTAAACGAAGCCTTGCGCATCGTCTTAATGTGCTTGACAAATTTGCCAAGTTATTTTAAAATCCTTCAATGCATGATAAAGTTGTAATCCGGACAGGAATGTGTGCATATATAGAGGATTCCATTACCTTCAAACTCTAAGTGTGACCTTGACCTTTGAGGTAGGGACGTGGGTCTTGCACGCGACACGTCGTCTTGATGTGCTAGACATTTGTGCCAAGTTATTTTAAAATCCTTCAATGCATGACAAAGTTACAGTCCGGACACGAATGTGTGCATAAATAGATGATTCCAGTGTGACCTTGACCTTTGAGGTAGGGATGTGGGTCTTGCACGCGACACGTCGTCTTGATGTGCTTGACATTTGTGCCAAGTTATTTTTAAATCAATCAATGCATGACAAAGTTATAGTCCGGACACGAATGTGTGCATATATACAGGATTCCATTACCTTCAAGCTCTAAGTGTGACCTTGACCTTTGAGGTAGGAACGTGGGTCTTGGTGGGGGTTTACACCTTCCAAGTTTCTTGTACAAGACATTAAGATAAGTACTGTTTATGTCTTGTACAATAGTTTTTCATATGTAAACACCCACATTTGGGCAACTTTTGTCATAATTTATGTGACATAATATACTATAATTTTCTTGCATGAGAATAGAGCCTGTTCTATTTTTTCGCAATTTCTTGGCTGTCAAATTACTGATAAGAAGTGTTTAATGGGAAAAACAGATGTGAGAGAAGTAATTCAGGTACATTTTTTAAAATTTTGTACACAATGGCTTGGTCAAAGGACAAAGTTGACCAACTGATCAATTTATACCAAAAAAAGGAACATTTATATAATACAAAATAAGTGCAATTGTATCACACTGAACAAAAAAGAGAGTTTTTAAGATGAAATTTAAAAGCCATTTTAATATGTATTCTATGGTCATTCAATTACAGATTTTTCTCGATAAGAACACTTAATGCATTTCTTTTAAAACATAATCCATTAATTTCATATTTTCTTTAAAAATTCAGAAACTCGTCTGCATGCTAGACAATGTTATGTGCTGAAGATATCTTCCCGCTATTTTGTGATTAATTGTCAAAGAAATTCTTGCTAGATCTTGTGTAGAAAAATTTCTTGTACAAGTCATAACTTTGGCTTATCTTTAACGTCTTGTACAAGAAACTTGTTGTATGTAAACGAAGCCTTGCGCATCGTCTTGATGTGCTTGACAAATTTGCCAAGTTATTTTAAAATCCTTCAATGCATGATAAAGTTGTAATCCGGACAGGAATGTGTGCATATATAGAGGATTCCATTACCTTCAAACTCTAAGTGTGACCTTGACCTTTGAGGTAGGGACGTGGGTCTTGCACGCGACACGTCGTCTTGATGTGCTAGATATTTGTGCCAAGTTATTTTAAAATCCTTCGATGCATGACAAAGTTACAGTCCGGACACGAATGTGTGCATAAATAGAGGATTCCAGTGTGACCTTGACCTTTGAGGTAGGGATGTGGGTCTTGCACGCGACACGTCGTCTTGATGTGCTTGACATTTGTGCCAAGTTATTTTAAAATCCTTCAATCATGACAAAGTTACAGTCCGAACACGAATGTGTGCATATACAAAGGATTTCATTACCTTCAAACTCTTAGTGTGACCTTGACCTTTGAGGTAGGGACGTGGGTCTTGCATGTGACACGTCGTCTTGATGTGCTGAACATTTGTGCCGAGTTATTTTAAAATCCTTCAATACATGACAAAGTTACAGTCCGGACAGGAATGTGTGCATATACAGAGGATTCCATTACCTTCAA
Organism: Saxidomus purpurata; assembly: GCA_022818135.1. Lineage (NCBI taxonomy): Eukaryota > Metazoa > Mollusca > Bivalvia > Venerida > Veneridae > Saxidomus > Saxidomus purpurata. Next base: position 19,379,934 of record JAFMSR010000007.1, read on the forward strand.
ACTCTAAGTGTGACCTTGACCTTTGAGGTAGGGACGTGGGTCTTGCACGCGACACATCGTCTTGATGCGCTAGACATTTGTGCCGAGTTATTTTAAAATCCTTCAATGCATGACAGAGTTACAGTCCGTACACGAATTTGTAAGTGGGGACGCACAGACGGACAGACGGGGGCGGACAGACGGACGGTGCGATTTTTATATGCCACCCTTCGGGGGCATAAAAATGATTACGCTAGAGATACCAGTGTCATAGACCTGGATGACATCCTTGGCTGGAGTACGATTGAGAAAAGGCGTCAAGCTTCCAACTGGTTATGTTCTACAAAATATGCTACAATTTTGTAGCAAACTCCCAAGCCAGTTACCCAGAAGCTCCAAACAGTTTAACAAGACATGTGCACACCCTTAGTCTCCCCAAACCCATGCAAACTCGGACTTCTTGGAGTACTCTTTTTATCCCCATACCTAGGTCCCGTGGAATAGGTTACTCTCGCATAGTGCAACCCTATCTGATCTTGAATCAGCCCAGCCCAGTTATCAATCATACGACAGTTGTTTTTAAACCGTTAATTCTTTTACTCTTTTTAACAGTTTTAACAATCTTGTTTCTCTTAACGGAAAGAACTGCATTGTACCTTGCAGTTATGTTATCTTCACTTTTATTAATACCCGGGGTGCACCCTGTCCATATTACCCGTGAAAGGTGTGAGGCAGTATCATAAGCTATATCCCCCCCCCCCCCCCCCCCCCCCCCCCCCCCCCCCCCCCCCCCCCCCCCCCCCCCCCCCCCCCCCCCCCCCCCCCCCCCCCCCCCCCCCCCCCCCCCCCCCCCCCCCCCCCCCCCCCCCCCCCCCCCCGGGGGGGGCCCCCCCCCCCCCCCCCCCCCGGGGGGGGGGCCCCCCCCCCCCCCCCCCGCCCCGCGCCCCCGGGGGGGGGGGGGGGGGGGGGGGGGGGGGGGGGGGGGGGGGGGGGGGGGGGGGGGGGGGGGGGGGGGGGGGGGGGGGGGGGGGGGGCGGGGGGGGGGGGGGGGGGGGGGGGGGGGGGGGGGGGGGGGGGGGGGGGGGGGGGGGGGGGGGGGGGGGGGGGGGGGGGGGGGGGGGGGGGGGTGTTTTCATTATCATGATAGGTGGTATCAGTGGGCATATACTAGCATATGTAAGTTTGTGCTTTAGATTTACACTAATAATCAAGATAAAATAATTATGTTGAGTGAGAAGGTTAAAAAAGATTTAAAAAACATTCCTTACTGACTTGATACTGGATGGTTTCCATAGCCACCTTGAATGCACCACGGGTAGGGAGGATGACAACATGTCTGGGCAAGCTATTCCAAAGTACAACTGAGTGCGGAAAGAATGAATACCAATGGAAGTCGGTATTTACCCGAACCTACCTAAAATGTAGCGGGTGCATCATTCTAGTAAGTCTGACTTGTTTTTGAAGATAGGATGGGAAATTTATTGCAACATGATGGTAGTAGATTTTATAGAACATTACTAGTCGGAAGTTCAAGCGAGCCCCAAACCAGACTTTCCTGCATCGCTTTAAATTAACACTGGTGAAAGGTGACCGATATAGCGTACGTATAGCCCGTGGTTGTGCCATTGAGGGGGTCAACCCCCTTTCGTAAAGGGGCATGTGGATCTCCCCCAGAATAATTTTAGTTTATGTTTGCCTTTAGATGCGTTTTTATTGCATCCTGAGTGTACTTCTGGATTGTGATTTCAACTATTTTCGTAAAGATTTTAGCAGATTTATTTATTCTACATGACATCGTATACAATGCAGACTGAAAACATCTTTTCACTGGAAGTTTTTGACCAAAGGTATACGCTGTGAAAAATTAAATGACTTAGGTTGATTTGGTACTGGAGGTGTATCCTTTTTGAAACAATAACAAACACAGAAGATTTCAGATTTAGAATGGACAGAAAAAAAGGTTTCCACATCTTTTAAAGAGATTATGTCCCTCGGCATGTTATTTGATTCAAAACAATTATTCAAGATTAGTCTATAGCATCTAAAGAACTTAATCTTTAATAAGTTAAATTTATTTACAGCGAGAAAAGCATCATTGTTTTATAACTTACATTTGTCTTAAAATAAAGAGTACGTCGGCACTTTTCAGTAAAGAAAATTGAGAAAGATAAGGGGAAAATAGTACGGCCGAAAAGTGGTCTATGGCCGTACCGGTCCGTCCTTCCGCGACGGCCGTGATAGATTTTGTATGAGAGTGCCATATAGTACTGGCATATTCAAGCTATGACTATACAGGGGATTTGTACGCTCACTCACGCGACCACGCACTCACATGTGAACAGACGACATCTAACTTACTTATTTTTAAGCAAATACATCCGCCTTTTATAAAGATATTGAAATGCGACGGAAAATCGAATTGCGAAATCAACAAGAGAGTGCACAAAACCACGCTACCGACGAATAATTATGATCAATATGAATTATTTATTCTTTTAAATTGACGTATTTACAGCTATCAATGAAATCAAACGTTTTTTCTCATAAGAGTTGACACGAACAACTTATGCAAATAAATTGAATAAATACCAAATGATTGATTTTCACTAGTATTGTAGTTAGGAACCATGCAAAGGGAAAAGAAATATCCCTTTTTCAAATGTTTTATTCACATGGTTCTTTTCAGACAAAGAAATGTTCACATTAAAAGAAAGATTATTTTTGATCTGAAAATTTAACTGAAGTTGTAGTTTTTAACAAATTAATGAAATTATTTGTACATATATATTGTAAAACTCGGATAGAACCTTGTAGGAAATGGAGAAAATTTACTATTCTTAGACTTTACAAACTATAATACCACAAACATCAAGTATGGCAGCTGATGACGACAGCACACCAATACACGACGACCGTTGGTCAGCCTTTAAAGACCCCTGCAAAAGTGCAACCCTTGGAGCAAAGCTTGAAGAAGATCCGGGTCCTGATTTATCAGAATACATCGAGAAAGTTATTGAGCAGCGATCGCCGAGAAAACAACATGAACGAATGTACAAGGGAAGTATATAATATTTTCATGTTAAATAGAATGTAGAAAGAATACAAATCACTTCATATATTGTTCATGTATATCGTTATGTTATTGAAACATTTTTACTTTAATATCTAGGTAGCAAACAGTTTGTTATATCATTTCTATGAACGTCTTATCAGGCGGGTCACTCGCTATATGTGTGAACATTCCAGCACCTGGAGTTTAAGTTTTCAGTCCTTATGGCGAAAGGATGTACATCTGCGGTGGTTTTATACTCTTTCAAAAACAGTTTAGGTAGAAATACACTGGTACATGTAATTAGTTTTTGATAGTTAAAACCAATGTCGTTGGTTTGTTCAATTAATACACTCAGTAAGTCCATTCTTGAAAGTGACAAATAAGCTTCTTATATGAATATTGCTACAACAATTACTGCCGTCGGTATACTATTTGATAAGCTTCATCTGACATATTATAAGGTATTATAGTTTTGCTTTTATTATGTGGACTGGTATGTACATACTGATGCCAGTTCATCAGACTTGACTGGAAGAGGGTAAGGATCTGTGTTTGCTAAACATCCACCGCTCAAATCAATTCGGATATTTCTCAACCAACAGTGCAACAAAACGCACACAAATTTCACTAACCGTCTAAACCCCTTAAATTCCTCGAAATCTTTTTTTTTTAATGAACGCATCCTTATTGAGAAACTCACATTCAAAATTGCATAAGAAACCTTGCTTGCTCATATGTATTTTGGTTTCTTACAGATGGTGTCCCATCTTGTCCGACTTGTAACAGGACTAGCATGGTCGTTGACAAGTGAATGGAAACATTTCCTGCAAACAAACAAGAAGAATGAGATTCGAACTACTCCAGTGAGATCTTTAACAGTTGGCCACTACGAGTGCATGGTTCCGCTCATGGGATCTTTGAAACCGGACGCATTCAAGGTCAATAAGTTTAATTTTCTCAAGCTTTTGCGGCACTTTCGGTTTCAATATCTCAAATTGATGCTTGGTCCGACGCTCGATTGGTTTAAAGTTTGTGCATCATTGATGTTTTGTATTTGTTAACACTAAAAGCACTTTACCCCTTTCAATGGACAAATAGACCACCCATGTTTGTGGAGTGAAACACTTAACTTTCAGAATATTTTCTGTCCCCAGATATCAGACTGGTATAAATGTAATGTACCGTTATGCCAATAGCATCCCTTATGATGACAAATACCTTGAGATCATGTTCCATAACTCTTTGTCTTAGTATTGTTTACCAAAACAAATCGGTCTTTAGAAAGTATAATTATGGAATACGGGTTGGGACATGTCACTTGCTAATTGCTACTTGCTAATTGCCACTTGCTTATTTCTAATTACAACTTGCTTATTGCTAATTCCATATATAATATATTTCCAATATGAAATCATGACTTAGAACTACTAGTATCAACTATAGTTTGTTCAAAGAGGTCACGAAGAGATGTTGCCCCATCATTATTATATACAAGTCAATCCCAACTTGAGCAAGGAGGAAGGTCTGTTGGTGAGAAGTGAGTGGGGACCACATATTAGCAAGCACGGTTATCTAGTGACAAGCAGAGTTCTCGACTGGTTCAACAAAGGTATTTTTCAACTAAAATGAGTTAGATGTACTTAAAACAGCAAATGCATTTTTTGAACAATAATATATTACGTTTTTGCACAGAAGGTCAATACATTGACCTATAATAAATCCCTATCCATCCATAATTTATTAAACAAGTGTTTATGAATGTTATACCGCACTATAACACATTATAATTTGCCAAATTTACCGGTAATGCTTGAATCTTTTAGCTGAGACATGAGGTGTATTTTTTTTTGGAATCCATGATTTATCGACCATTTTATTAAAAAGATTTCTGATTAGAGAAAATATGAGTACCTATAATGGTCTTTAATTATTCAGACAGAATTCAATACGCAGACAGAACATTGTGTAGTTTACTTAAAATATATTGCTTTATTAAAGGTGTAGTGAAGGCATGCTCAATTCTCATGACCGAGAGCAAAAATATTACAGTATTGCGTTGCGAAACCATGCATGATGGAACTATCATGGTGCATTCAACGATATCAAATTCCATAAAAGACGACGCCATCGGAAAAGAATGTTTCACTAAAGGAAATTTAAATGCAGATGTATTTTCTATCAACATATATCCCGTTTTCACTGTACACAGTCTTAGCCTGGTTAACCTTAGCGTGAGTTCCCCGATGCCAGTCTCCGGTACTTCCGTTTACGCTCAGAGGAACTTGAAACAGTCACTGCTGAAAGGCCTAGATGATGGAGAGCAGCTCATTTTCTTACAACCGAAGGTAAGTGACTTAAAGTTGGCTAAAATTATGATTTCTTTATGCTTAAATGACAGACCATTTGACAATTATGAAGGGCACTAGAAGTTTTATACGAACGTAATATATATTGTATAAATGACCAGTTTATAAGACAATGATTCCGCAATGAGCTCCTTTATAATTATATGTCTGGAGGAATGAATCAAACACTTTGATGATAGTATCTAATACCTTAGCTGGTGCTTAACTGACTGAATGAATACTTTAAACGATAATAGGTGAATAGACAAAGGATCAAACACTTAATATTTATTGATTAGAGAGCGTGAAAAATGCTCTTTTAAAAATATGTGTTAGAGCTTAGTAGCAAGTCTGAATTAGATCTTTCGTTGCAGTTTTTACAAAACATTGCCCTATGTATAGTTAAGTATCGGTGATTAAATATAAAAGACGTATCTTTACAGAAACATGTGCCTTCGACGAGTCCGATTAAATGTTCTTTACCACCAGATGGAAAACTTTGGAGACTAAACCTAAGTTACGCGGAAGAGCACGTTTTTCAAATTATGGATACACACTGTAGAGGGATAGACTTCAGACAAGTTTTGGTACTGATGGAAATAATGCGAGAACAATATCTGTCTGAGTTAAGGATTCTCAACAACGACATTCTAGTCAATACAATGTTTGTCACGTCTAAAAAGGAATATTCCAGAATGACCGTACTTCACGACTGGTTTTTCCAGGTATTGAAAGCCATATGTAAAGGCTTAAAGTCTGGGTTTCTTCCGTCTTTCTTTCTACCACGTCAGAATTTGTTAGTGTGCTATTGCACACCCGAAGCTGACATGAAGGTGGCCTTAAAGAAACTTGAAGATATTCTCAAATCAACAAAAGAAAACCCCAAGAATATCTTAGAGTTCACTGATTATACTGAGCAGAAGAGAATTAAGCCTGAGAACGATAGTAGCGAAGATGATGCAGACTCACAGCCGAACAAATCAAACGCCGAAGAAGATAGTAACGATATTGAAGAAGACAATAACGATATTATTGTTGAAATCGGAGAACAAAATGTCTGAAAAGGCAACTGTTTGAGCTTCTCATGGAATTAATGCCTATTTCTATGCATTCACACCATTATTCATTGCTCAGATTTTGTGATACATAAACCTTGTTACTTGTGTGGTTGCTTTTTTTAGATAATGAAAAGTAATACAAAGACTTTTCATGATTTGCCTTCTCCAGGATTTTCATTCCCTTAATAGTTTTGAACTTCAAAATCGTGTATACAAACACGTTTATATATCCCGCTGAAGCATGTGTTTATTTACAAAATATTCCAAGGAATGTTGATCATTAAATAGATTTAACAATTCTGTTTTTCGTAAAACATTTGTGCTACTAAAACGATACATTTAAAACATTTGAAAGCTGTAATAAATTTGCCATATTGCTCGAAAAGACTGTTGTTCGGCTAGTTCTGCATGTTCTTTATCAAGTCGTTGCTGCTACTTGTATAGTATGGTTTAAGTCAATTTGAGAAGTGTCAAGGGACTGTTATATTATTTCGAGTGAGCGCATTTACGAGTACGCGCATCAGACATTATCTTGAATAATTCACGGACACTGGACATTGTCGTTATTACAAACAAGCCATGACAACTGCAATATAAAAGGCAAAAACAACAATGATTTAATAAAATGAAATGAAACGTTCTTTATTGACGTTATTACAAGTAAATGACAATATACACATACATTAAACATGTACCATGAAAGAGGAACAGACGGCAATTATATTTGACAAAATATATAATCTATACACAGACCTACATAGGTGAGTGATATATGCAAAGCTCTTCACTAGAATACTCAAATCTTAGATTATCATTAAAGATGCTGTTATCGATTCAGATATCCTAGCAGATAACAATGTCCCTTCTCTAGATTACTCGGAAATCTCTTCTATCATTATAAATAAGATAGCAGGTAAAATATTGATAATCGTATCTAACATCGTATTAATGAAAAGCAGTCGATAATCAACCGAAGTGTTAAGTTATTTTAGGTTTCGGGGGATAGTGCTAGATACAGAACGCGTCCCGTTCAAGAGACACCCCTGGTTCTTTAACATGCCCGATGTACAGCACCGATACATCGGACCTCGGTTTTAGGTCTCATCCGAAAGACCATTAGCTATGTAAGTAGAGGAGCGGAGATCATACCTGAAACGCAAATAATTTGAGTCAGCATTTATTACAAAAATTAAATCACTCAATTTAATGTGTATCGTACTCATTCTGAGAATGTCCAACATTTTTTAAATTATCAACAGCTGGCGGAAAGATAACCTGAACTAGCACAATGATAAGTGCAAACACAAGCCGAGACAAGCCGACACAATTGTCCAATCAAAGTCGACCGTTTCGAGTGATTTAAACATCAATTAACAGTTTTGGGACTAATGGGATTAAAATTATGTTAAATAATTCTCGCCTTGTTTACCAAACAGTATCATCTACGATTTCTATTCAAATTCAAAATTGTTGAATAATGTGCAACAAACATACACACAGATGCCATTTTGCTGCATTATGTTCAAAAAGTCGCTTGACGTGAAATCTTGCTTCACTGACTGGATATTTATCAAGGTTGTTTTGCAGACTGTAATTGAGCGACCTGACAAAACATAAAAAGGCAGTTCCATAAAATCCTTGTTCCATAAAGCAATGACCTAGTATATTCAGACCCGTCTCCAAATGTCCAAGATTTTGATCTGACACAATTGCCCCTACTAGACATAGTAGAGCTTTTTCTTGATTATAAACATCTCCCAGTTCTCGATAGCATAGGAACTGGATATAAAACAGCATTATCACTGGATCGACTACAGCATGGCGCATCCAGAAATCCTGCGTATCTACTTGTTCATCTTCGTGTCCAGTGGAACGGAACATTTCATAAACAAGAGCTTTGGGTGTCATCGCCATTTCTGATCGCAAATAAACAACACAGTGCGTCATAACATTTGCCAGAAGTGTATCGAGTGAATGCGCTGATAAAATTCTAATGTCGTCGACCGTAACTTCTTGAGTTCCATCCCGACACTTACAAACAGGTATCGTAGATCTTTTGTTTGGATCAGCCAGTTTCTCTTCGATTACTTTTAGTCTGCATAAAGCTTCTTTGAATAGCCCGCATCTATACAGAATGTATGAACATTTCAAACCATTTGATATGCGATCATGTTGCAATCCTTCTGAAATATACTGAAATCCCATCTGAAATAGCAGTTTTTGTTGTTCAGTTTCAGTTATATTTCTTTCAATGCCAAAGGACAGAAGATGGTGACCGAGACTTGCACATACGTGTGACGTCATTATATCCATCAAATTAGCTGCGTTGTTTGATCGTAAGTGCCGGAATTCAATCACTGACTTTTGAAGCTGTGACAACAGCTTAAAATGATTTTTGATAACGCATATTGTTGTCTCTTGTTGATTGGTTCTGTTTTGGTCTGTCATCTTTTCACACAGTATTTTCAATCTCCAGTAAGAAAATTGTCCAATAATTGGCAAAGGAAGCGAACAACACAGATTTCTTATCTTCTTTTGCTTTGACCGGACCATTGTAAACCCTGTTCCCGTCAAACAATTGTATAACATGTTGCCAATGTTGTCAATTTCCACACTAAGTAAAAACTTATAATCTTTGTTTTTAATCATGCTTCGAATTATCTCCGCAACTTTTAAACAATCATTTCTACTCAATTTATGTTTAAGAAGATTGTTTTCCGGAATAAAATACTGTGGAATATTGACACGCTCCACAAAATGAAGAAGTCTCAACAAACACATGTGAATGCAATTCACAATATTCTTCGGTTGCCACAAACTTTCTTCTGTAGATTCAATTACGGAAAACACAACATTCTTACAATGGTACGATGTTATGCTGTCCGGAAATTTCGTTTTGATAAATTGCTTCGTGAGCAACTTCATTAGCACAATGCATTTAAATTGTGTTTCATTTAAAGACCAGATAAGTAGTCGTTCTGCTTCTGAAAGTGACAAACGCCATTCTACAGTTTTACATTCACTATCAATGTGTCCAACTGGTGTAATAAAGCACCCAAATGTACGAAGGAGTTGTTGTACTCGTGCTGTTGGCCAATGCCTACGAGCTGCTTTAAGAAACCAGCCGTTGGCTTGTTTTGGCCAAGTCTGACATTTCAAGGCGAAAATTCTGTCCAGTGTTGTATGATACTTTGATGTTGATATAATGTCTGTCCTAGCTGGTCCATTCGTTTCATCGCAGGAATGTTTCATTCTCCCATATTTATTTCTTAAGAGCAATTTCTCCTTTTCCACTACGATGTTTTTGTAAAATGGCATACTGGCAGGTGAGTATAAGTATTCTAGGTGTTCTAATTGTAGAGGCATATCGTGAGCAAATAGGTGTAACTTCACATAGCCGGGATGTGTGTTTTCGTCATCAAAAATGTACCCATAAAATGTAAAGACGTCACCTGTTGCATCATCCACGGACTGTATCAATTGAATGTCTGTGTAACACTCGAGTACATCACGATCTGATTCCATTCCTTCTGTTGTTGTACCTTCTGCACGGCTTCCCAAAACATAAAACTCAACAGCCAGGCCTCTGTGTATCATGCGATTGAGCCATTCTTCCTGGTTACAGTAATATCTCCGAAGTCCACGGATGAAAGAAGAAGCACCAATCCTATTCAGTATTTCGGACCACAGCAAGGATAATTTGATGATAAATTCCGGTGGATACATTGTGTAATTGATTCTTAATCTGTAATTACAAAATGCAGTTTGAGCATTATGCTTTACAATTTATATTTACATGAACTCGACAATAATAATGTTTTGCTTAAATAGGTATATTGGCAAAGACCCAGGATTATAAATGAAAAACGAAAAAGGATATCACGTATACCAAGTCATTTGATAAAGTACTTTCGTTTTCAATATACAACATACATTGCATATAAAAGGTAAATTGTTACACCTTTCGAAGTTAATCGCTGATATACAAATACTTAATATGATAATATCCAATGCACACACATTCCACAAATATTTAAAAAAGAAAGCAAATATAGAAATGCACAAGAAACTTGTTACTTTGCATTTTGTGTTCTCACCTGTGTTAATGGAATGATCTCATTCAAGAGCTTATCTATTATTCAGTAAAACTCGAGTCAGAAATGGCATGATATTATTCACCGTCCTATATGTATTCATCAAATACCTGTATTTTGAATTATCTAAATGTAAAGTGTCTAAACTATCTAAACTTATATACTTAAAGTATATTGTATCTAAACATGCAATGACTTTGTATATATACGAAACTAACATGCAACGTATCTTTTTAATATCAGTCGGTCATAAATCGATACATTAAAGGCAGATCAATATGATTATACTTGTCATACAAATGTACTCGGGAATGAATTACGCCTTATTATATAGATTTATTATATAATTAACTTATTTACACTTATAAGTGCGAATATTTGCATTTGAAAGCATTCATATGGTCTTAAAAACAAAGTCTGAGAGCTCATTTTTTATATGGTCTTAACATTATCATTTGGCCTTAAAAATATCACTTAGGGTTAGGATTAACGAAAACGAGAATAACTCCGGTAAGAATCACTCAACCGGAAAATCCCGACAATATGCACAGCTAAGTTCGGCACTCATAATTCATGTGAGGTTAAGAGTGAGGGTAAGAGTGAGGTTGGGTGCGCACCATAAACCGGTTTAAGCTCCCCAGTGGTGTTTTTGCCACTGACCGTTCCAAGGCGGTGCCCCACTGTGTTCCTTTAATTGTTCGTTTTGTCCTCGTGTGTTTGCTTTGTATGCTAGTGTGTGTTGGTAGTGTATGTGTGTGTGTGTACATGATTGTGTGTGTGTGTGTTGTGTGTTGTGTGTTTGTGTGTGTGTTGGTGGTGTGCACTTCTGGGTGCTGTGGGGCTCGTTTTGGGGAGGCTGCGTTTTTGGTACGTGGCATTCCCTGTTTGATATTATTTTTGTTTTTTTGGTTAAAATCCGCTAAGCGGTATAAGTGGAGTTGCGCGGACAAGTTTAAACTAAATTTAGAGTTAGGGTTTATGAAAGAGGTCATTAACTCCGCTAAGAATTATTGAAAATTCCGACCATATGCACACATATACCTTCCATTTCAAGTGATGCCGATACAATACTATCCCGCCACACGGATAGGCAGCCCTTACCAAGTATGTGTCGCCTATCCTTCGTCGGCAAGTCTTTAGGTAGTGAAAACATTCGCTTATTTTCGAGAGAAAATGCATTTTAATAATTGCTGATAACAACAACTGACAGTACACTATACATTCATTCCTAGAAAAAATTGAAAAGTGCATAAGGCTAATTATCATTCAAGCTTTAAAGCAAATTTAGAACCAAAAAAAACGGTAACAATGAAGCAATACATGTATGGTCAAGCTAGCCAATAAGAAAACGAAAGGTGCTAGACTGGCGCTATGCATTTCCAGCTACTCAAGGTGCACTTCTTACATAATGCACTTTAACTTGTTTTTATCTCTCGCTTATATGGATGTGCAACAAAAGTTGTTTTTATTTATACATCGATCATCTAATATACATTTTACAGTGATATCATCCTTCAAATAGCCATACACTGGTTATGATGCTTACATGCAGCAAATGCTTTAAACAAGAGTCACAAAACAAACCCTTCTCATTTTAGGGAAATGCTACGATTATAAAAATACTTCTGTGACATTGTATGTAAATATTGCTACAATTCAACTCGTCTGGGTTTAATAATATTTTTTTCAAGTTTTCAAGCATTGACGATGATATTAACTGCAATATTATAGCAATAACATCCACATAACACTGGAATTGAAAGATAGTCAAATTTGTTAATTAGGGCAATATCTCCAAAGTGACTGGGATGATCTGCCCTGTTATCGCATTTAGTCGAGAAATTAAGCAGATGAACATTTACAGCAAGGTAAGTGAACATTGGTTAGGAATTGCGGAAGTTAGAGAGCGGATAGCTATAAATTGGTCCAATTTTGCAAATAAAGCGCAATAACTCTAAAGGGACTTGGGCAATATGGTTTGTTATCAAACTTGGCCTAGATACTATGCCGATAAAGATATAAAGGTTCACAACAAAAGTGGATTGGTCAGAAAATGGTAAAGTTAGAGACCGGACAACTTCAGATTTGTAAAAGTTTTGCATTTATTGGGTAATAACCCCGGGATGACAGGAGCGATTTTACTGGTTATCGAACTGGCCGAGATATTAGACCAACAGATATTCACAGCAAGTTTAGTGAAGATTAGATAAGAATTGTTATATTTAGAGACCAATCAACTCTACATTTGTAAACTTTTGACATTTAAAGGGCAAAAACTCTGTTGTGATTATTTGGCTGGTTATCGAACTTGATAGTGGCTGATAGCAATAACATTTGATCTGACCAAATAGGTGAATTAAAAACTGTTGCATAAGATAGATATGGTCAACGTTGTATTCTTCAGAAATAAAACTGCTATGTTTACTCATGTATTTTATCAAATTTCAGATTTAATCACTATTCTAAGATTGAACATGCATTTAACACATGACGATCACTTTTGATATTTACTTAGTGCAGGACACACGAGTTATAATGATAATTCTTTTACACCCTGTTCAGTACTAAATTGCTGTGTTAGAGATAGCTGTGGGATATCACTTTTTTCTTCATGATACTAAATCAAGTTTAGACTCAACCGTTATAATATTTGGTCATGTTAGAATCGAAAACTGTCCTCTTTCTAATTAACAACTTTTTTCTGATGCTCAGTTTGAAACCACTACTGTCTTTATGTTTAATTATTATGCATTGAATGATATTATTCCTTAATAGTGTAATTCACAGACACATTATTGGTGTTACAGAAATGTTTAGAGGGTGATATAGATATTTCTGCAAAAGCCAAAGATTCTGTTTGCTGATATATTCGTGCAAAACGGTTCCCACCCTGTGTACCAAATAGTACCATCTACGATTTGTTTTTGCTCAGACGTTGTTCAATAATATGCATCAAACATACACACAAATGCCATTTCGCCGCATTATGTTCACAAAGTCGCTTGACGTGAAATCTTGCTTCCCTGATTGGATATTTATCAGGGTTAATTTGCAAACTGTAATTGAGCGATCTTACAAAACACAAAAGCGCATTTCCATAAAATCCTTGTTCCATAAAGCAATGGCCTAGTATGTTCAGTGCCGTTTCCAAATGTCCAAGATTTTGATCTGACACAATTACCGCGACTAGGCAGAGAAGAGCTTTTTCTTGATTATAAACATCTCCCAGTTCTCGATAGCATAGGAACTGGATATAAAACAGCATTATCACTGGATCGACTACAGCATGGCGCATCCAGAAATCCTGCTTAAGATTTTCGTCGTGTCCAGTGGAACGGAACATTTCATAAACAAGAGCTTTGGGTGTCATTGCTATTTCCGATCGCAGGTAAACAACACAGTATGCCGTAATATTTCCCAGGAGTGAGTCAAGAGAATGCGCAGATAAAATTCTAATGTCGTCGACCGTAACTTCTTGAGTTGCATCGCGACACTTACAAACAGGTATCGTAGATCTTTTGTTTGGATCAGCCAATTTCTCTTCGATTGCTTTTAGTCTGTATAAAGCTTCTCTGAATAGCCCGCATTTATACAGAATGTATGAACATTTCAAATCATTTGATATGCGATCATGTTGTAATCCTTCTGAAATATACTGAAATCCCATCTGAAATAGCAGTTTTTGTTGTTCAGTTTCAGTTATATTTCTTTCAATGGCAAAGGACAGAAGATGGTGACCGAGACTTGCACATACGTGTGATGTCATCATATCCATCAAATTAGCTGCGTTGTTGATTCGTAGGTCCCTGAAATTAATGACTGATTTCTGAAGCTGTGATAACAGCTTAAAATGATTTTTGATAACGCATTTTATTGCCTCTTGCTGGTTGGCTCTGTTATGTTCTGACATCTTTTCACAAAGTATTTTTAATCTCCAGTATGAAAATTGTCCAATAATTGGCAAAGGAAGCGAACAACACAGATTTCTTATCTTCTTTTGCTTTGACCGGACCACTGTAAACCCCGTTCCTGATATACAGTCGTATAACATATTGCCAATGTTGTCAATTTCCACACAAAGAAAAAACTTATAATCTTTGTTTTTAATCATATTTCGTATAATAACTGCAACTTTTAAACAATCATTTCTACTTAGTTTATGTTTAAGGAGATTGTTTTCTGGGATAAAATACTGAGGAATGTATAATCGCTCTACAAAATGTAGAAGTCTCAATAAGCACATATGAATACAAATCAACGTGTTCTTTGGCTGCCACAATCTTCCTTCTGTAGATTCAATCACGGAAAACACTACATTCTTGCAATGGTACGATGTTATGCTGTCAGGAAATTTCGTTTTAATAAATTGTTTCGTGAGCAACTTCATTAGCACAATGCATTTAAATTGTGTTTCATTTAAAGACCAGATAAGCAGACGCTCTGCTTCGGAAAGTGACAAACGCCATTCTACAGTTTTACATTCACTAACAATGTGTCCAACTGGTGTAATAAAGCACCCAAATGTACGAATGAGATTTTGTATTTGTGCACTTGGCCAATGTCTGCGAGCTGCTTTGCCAAACCAGCCGTTGGCTTGTTTTGGCCAAGTTTTACATTTCAAGGCGAAAATTCTGTCAAGTGTTGTTCGATAGTTTGACGTTGATACAATATCAGTCCTAGCTGGCCCATTCGTTTCATCGCAGGAATATTTCATCCTCCCATATTTATTTCTCAATAGTAATTTCTCATTTTCCACTACGATGTTGTTACAAAATGGCATACTGGTAGTTGAGTTTAAGTACTCTAAGTGTTCTAAATTAAGAGGTATATTGTGAGCAAATAGTTGTAACTTCACATAGCCAGGATGTGTGTTTTCGTCATCAAAAATGTACCCGTAAAATGTAAAGACGTCACCTGTTGCATCGCCCGGGGATTGAATCAATTGAATGTCTGTGTAACACTCGAGCACGTCACGATCAGATTCCATTCCTTCTGTTGTTGTACCTTCTGTGCGGCTACCCAAAACAAATAACTCAACAGCTACGTCTTTGTATATCATGTGATTGATCCATTCCTCCTGCCTGCAGTAATATCTCCGAAGTCCACGGACGAAAGAAGAAGCACCAATCCTATTCAGTATTTCGGACAACAGCATGGACAAGTTGACAATAAACTCTGGCCGATACATTTTGTCATTGATTCTTAATCTGTAATGACAAAAATTATTTTTAGCATACTATGAAACTATTACTGTTTGTCGGGTATGAACGGGGATTTCGTTGTTCGTCCGACCCGCGACGAAATATGTGTTCGATATTACAGGCTGTACTTCATACACTACGGAACAATTTAAAGGGGAGTAATTCGATAACCATGTTACACTTTATTTCACCCAATAAACGGTTTAAAATTGTATGGCAAATTCATGATAAATAATTTTCAGCAGTATTATTGAGTGTTGTCGTAATACACCAAGACTTTGCAAGTTTCATATTTACCATGAATAAATTGACGTTTAACGGATTCACGAGTGTCCGTTTAATTGTGTCATACAATGCTATTTTAGTGTTTACTTTCTTGTTTAAATAAGTATTATTATTTTACTTAATATGTAGAAAACTTAAAGTCAAATGTCATCCGTTGACTTGCATGAAATATCATATCTAAAGTTACTTTACACTCGATTGTGTTCCACCTCCTACGTCGAACTGACTGGAAATCATTGTAACATCTTATAGTATGAGGTTCGTTGGTTCGAGTCCTACTACCGGTAGTGTCTCTTTATATGGGGACGTTGGCAGTTTCTAGCGTTGATAGTTGAGAACTGGTTCTTTCCAGGAATGATGGTTAGGTAAACTGTACGCTTATTAAAATAACCAAAGTACGATTGGAACGGGCGTTAAACTCCAACAAAAACAACAACGTTCTTTCGTTGATAAAGAACTGTTGGTAAAGAGTCTGTCATCGTAATTTTTTACATCGTGCAAGCAATTTCGCATGTCATCGATGGTGTGAAAATGACCATAGTAATCAACTGCTATGTGTCTCAACCTAACTCGCTTATCAAAAATATACATTATACTTTAATTGACGTGTTAATGTTTCAATCATATTGATTATGTAACATTACGTGACATAAACATGTTTTATTGTTTGATCGATCATTTGTGCTTGATGAGAAATTTACAAGCTAACAATTCTAAAATATTTATGATAAATGTTTTCGAAAATTTGATATCCGCGAATTAAGGACATTTAAAATATCCTCCATAAGTCAACCCCCACCAAAACGTAGGAGGTCTAATCCCATAATTGTTTTATGACCCCTTATCAGATAAGATACTGGCAGATAAGGTGTATTTTAGACTCGACATTTAGTCCAATAAACAGACCATTAAATTTATTGACATGTTAAGATAATTGGTTTATTGCTTATTTCCTATTGTTTTTGGTTTTTTAAGGAATTAGTTTATTACCCAACAGTAAAATATTTTTATAACAAAAAATCATTTACTTCAATATTTTACATGTGTTTTCTTGGGCATATTTAGCAATGTTTGATACCTTGAACACATTTTATATGCAGAAAACTTATTCTCACTTAAGCGAATTGTGTGAAAGTTGAAAGGTTTTATCAAAATTAAATGTTTTATTTAGGATAGATATAAAAGAAAATGCAATTTTCTCAGACTTTAACTTGCTTAAAAATTTATTTACACAGCAAACTTTACAGAACTCAACACTTTGAAAAAGAAAATGCATACCTTTATGGTATTACATTGGCAATGTACTTACCACCATATATGTTAAATGTGCTTGGATGTATTGAAAAGCAGAAAGCAACTTAATAATTTTCTTCATTTTTATCCTTTTTTTAAAAAAAGTAGTTTTTTAAAAATCTTTTTAAACATGTACATCATCATTTATCAGCTTTTTACCTACTGTAAATGTAGCTATGCAGTAGCTGATTATGAAAACAAAAGCTAGTCTATCATTGGCTAAGACCCCTGGTCTCTCTGGACCCCTGTGGCCACATATATCACATTCCTGTTCAATTGTCTTTAAGATAATCCACGACGAACTGTATTTTATATGGTGCGCTGTTACTGGGTTTAACTTGTTTAAGTAAACCAAAGTAAACTTTTTCTGTTATATAATTTCGTTTACTTTGCGGTCAAAACATGTAAATAAAATAGACAAATTAACTCACCTGAAATGTGTTTGCGTTTTGTTTCGTCTAAATTTAGGTTTGTCTAAAATTAATACGATAAATACAGAGACCAATCTATACGTATCCTGCTCGCGAATGATTCTTTCAGTATTCAATTAATACACAATATGCTTTTAAATATACACTTAAATGTATTGTAAACGTTTCCCGCTTAGTAAGACTTTGGTTCGTTTAGGTTCAGTGTAATTCTTTTCATAGTTGGAGTGTCGCTTTGTTCAAAATATACTGAATAAGTATTTCATGGTCATGAAAATATGATTAACCATATTTCAAATACTTATTATATCCCCAAAACGAAGTTTAAGGGGGTATATAGGAGTCACCCGGTGGTTGGTCGGTCGGTTGGTCGGTCGGTCGGGCGGTCGGTCGGGCGGTCTGTTGCATTTTCCTTGTCCGGAGCATAACTTGAAAACTGCTGGTTGGAATTCAATACAACTTCATACAATGGTCAAGCACATTGAGAGGAAGTGCAGTGCACAAGAACTATAACTCCATCTTGACTAATTACAGAGTTATTGCCCTTTGTTACTTTTCCTTGTCCGGAGCATAACTTGAAAACTACTAGTTGGAATTCAATACAACTTCATACAATGGTCAAGCACATTCACAGGAAGTGCAGTGCACAAGAACCATAACTCCATCTTGACTAATTACAGAGTTAGTGCCCATTGTTACTTTTCCTTGTCCGGAGCATAACTTGAAAACTACTAGTTGGAATTCAATACAACTTCATACAATGATCAAGCACACTCAGAGGAAGTGCAGTGTACAAGAACTATAACTCTGTCTTGAGTATTTACTGAGTTATTGCCCTTTGTTAGTTTTCCTTGTCCGGAGCATAACTTGAAAACTACTAGTTGGAATTCAATACAACTTCATACAATGGTCAAGCACATTCAGAGGAAGTGCAGTGCACAAGAACCGTAACTCCATCTTGACTAATGACAAAGTTATTGCCCTTTGTTACTTTTCCTTGTCCGGAGCATAACTTGAAAACTACTACATGTACTTGGAATTTAATACAATTTCATACAATGATCAAGCACACTCAGAGGAAGTGCAGTGTACAAGAACTATAACTCTATCTTGAGTATTTACTGAGTTATTGCCCTTTGTTACTTTTCCTTGTCCGGAGCATAACTTGAAAACTTCTGGTTGGAATTCAATACAACTTCATACAATGGTCAAGCACAATGAGAGGAAGTGCAGTGCACAGGAACCATAACTCCATCTTGACTAATTACAGGGTTATTGCCCTTTGTTACTTTTCCTTGTCTGGAGTATTTTTCGAAAACTACAAGTTGGAATTCAATACAACTTCATACAATGGTCAAGCACAATGAGAGGAACTGCTAAGAGCAATATCTCTTTTTAGTTTGTTTGCAAGGTATTATGTTACTATGAACTTCTTCAGTTTATAAAGCAGTCTTTTGGGGGTATTAATCACATTTAGTGATAGCTCTAATTGGTTTTGTTTTGTTGGGTACATGTATGTGACAATATATTTTTCATACTTATCAATAATAGCCCTACATGTTTGGTTAAGTAAATTTTGCTTTTTCAAGTTTACAACATTTATGAGTGTTACTGTTATTGTTGAATTTTTTGTCGACACAAACGTACATTGTGTATATATAACGTAAATACGTTTACGACGATAACTGGCTTTTCGTTTCCTCCACGAAATGTGGTGTGATGAAGTTTACGGGCTCTAGTGGTAGGCTACGCTGGTGGTTAGGCACCGGAGTGTGGGGGCCTTGTGTTGGTGCCGTGTGTGTGCTTTCGGTGGGATGAGATTCGCGACTCTCCTCCTTCGTTATTCTAGACCGAAGAATTGCAACACCAGTTTTGTTTTATGTGTGTACGTGTGTGTGTGTGTGTGTGTGTGCGTGTGTGCGTGCGTGCGTGCGTGCGTGCGTGCGTGCGTGCGTGCGTGCGTGCGTGTGTGCGTGTGCGTGTGCGTGTGCGTGTCGCTCTCTCTCATTTACCATGCAGGTGAGGACTTCATCTTCCAGTGCATTACTTACTAAGAAGCATATCTCTAGATGCCTTAGTTTCCACCCTGCATACGTGACTTTCACTTTCCACCAGGAACAGAAAAAAATGACAAGAGATATAATATCAAAAATGTCTGGTCCAAGCTAGTGTCTCCATTACTTTTATCTCTTATTACGAGAGTGGTTTATCAGGACGAGGTCCCCGTAACTACTTTCTCTTATTCAAATATTGGTTTTTGAGGACAGACAGCTGTCCCTGTATCAAGAGGGAGAAGATCTGTCTAAAGGAGTTTGAGGACAGCTTAATGCCTCTATACAAAGTGAGAGTGTTTTGTCCGCCATGGAAATTTTCTTATATGAAATGTGAAAATTTTACAGTTCTGCAATGACGTCTTCACCTTTTTATTTCTCCAAATTCACTTGAAGTAACTTATGCTGTTAAATTTTTCATTTGACCTGTCACATTGCTAAGAATACTGCTAAGCCCAGTCTCAAAGATTAGTACGGCTCGAGATCATGATAATCATATGATCATAGCATGTTAAGTTGGTTTTGTAGGGCTGCATGTAACTAGTAGGACAATTATGATTCAAATGGTGTCAATAATTACCAGAAGTCAGTCTGTAAACTACAGGTGCTTATATAACCAGGTATTTATTTAACTATAGAATTGTACAGCTTTTCCCTCTGATTTCCCAAAAAAACATAGAAACACTTGTACGTGCTCAAATATCTATGACATGTCCCAGCCTCGACTGCAACACTTACATTAACATTACAACAACAACATTGGTGGGATGATTTATTTGACTTCAGCGAAAGTGGTAAACAAAACATGATAATTAAAGTATAAAATAATATCTTATTACTGAAGTGCTGACAAGCTTAACCCATTAGCTTATGTTAGATATTAGTTAGTAACATAACATTGAACTTTTTCAAGCTTCATCAATTCCATTAGAAAAGACCATAATTTCCAAGTTTTATCTTGAATTATCCAACTGTGTTTACGCAATAGCTTCATACTAAGAAAGACTTATGAGAAGTTTCTATCAAATATCCGCTGAGGCTGTTACGAAGATGTACATTCAAACAATGACACAAAAGCAGCAATGGGTGTCTAAATGGTGAGATCCTTCAGTGTCTTAACTTGGTGAGATCATCCGTTGTCTTAACCGTAGGCAGCTGATATCATCACCGCACATGCACGTTTTGCACTGTTGTAGGTAGCACTGGGCTCGTGACAGTAGTGCATGGTGTCTGTATGTTGGTAGCAACTTGGCTGGTACCATAGAGTTGCTGTTGTAGTGGTACCTGTTGTTGGTGTGCGGCATCATCTTCTACCAGTCTTCAATCCTCCCCTTAACATCAGTAGAACTTTGACCCTTCAAGATGGCGTCACTCTCATCTGCTTTTTATAACCAGATATGCATCAAACAAGATGTTAAGACTTGTAGATTTGTGTAGTTGAATTTAATGCGTAATTGAATATAACAGTTGACTTACTGAAAATCTGAGTCCTACTTTACCAAAGTTATAATATATAAAAAATTGTAAATCACGTCAATTTCTCAGTGTAAAACTTTATGTAGAAAAATTTACATTATTATTCCTATTGCTCACTGTTTAGTAAGTAAGTGTTATTACTTATTGGCGCCGCCGATGACGACGGCGGTCTATTATGGAATAGTTTTTCCGGAGGTACATGCTAGGAGCGGTTATTAGAATGCGAAGAAAAATGGTTTTAACTGTATGTTAAAATATTACGAAATAGACATTAAAATATTGATTATACATATTTCCTTCATTAAAACGTAATTGTTTAATTGTAATGTTCCTTTTTCATATCTTTTAGAAAAAATACGAAAACGTAAAACAACTTCTCCCTTATCGGTTTTGTAAAATTATAATATCAGCTTATTCTTTACCACGTGCTTAAAGTCAGTCTCCGTGTTGTAGTGGGTAAGCTGATGTCCGCCTAATTTTACGAGTGGAGTTCGAATCCCGGT
The DNA here is from genome assembly GCA_022818135.1 of Saxidomus purpurata. Lineage (NCBI taxonomy): Eukaryota > Metazoa > Mollusca > Bivalvia > Venerida > Veneridae > Saxidomus > Saxidomus purpurata. The sequence continues at coordinate 19,401,699 of JAFMSR010000007.1, forward strand.
CAAACCCAATTTTTTAAAATAATTTTTCTTCCGTTTTTTTTCAGCTTTAAAACCACCATGATTTTAAATGTTTTCTGCAAATATTCATAATTTTTTTCATTCAAATCAAACTAATAATGATTGCTTATCAAAAAGCTAATTTTAGCTATTTAACGCCACACATGTACAAAACTACTTTCGGCGCCCTTTGATCATCAATGATATTCTTGTTTACTTTCTATCATAAAACTTTAAGTAATAAAAGAAAATATTTGTATAATTTATCAAGTTTGTAATACTGAAAATAGCGAAAAGTTTACATATACACCAAAAGTGTGGCTACTGGTATATATAAAACAAGAAGGTCATGATGTCGTATAAGGCTCACCTAAGTACCAGTGCACTTAAGTAAGGAAGTCACTTGTTGCTAAAGGGAGTCAGTAGCTGCTAAGGAAGTCACTGGCTGTTAGTTGAAGTTACTGGTTGCTGAGGAAATCAGTAGTTGCTAGAGAAGTCAGTGGTTGCTACATGAACTCATTGGAAGCTAAGTTTCTCATATAACTAGAGTTGCAACGATAAAGTAAAACTCGTATTGATTTATATCGCGATATAGCCAACTCATATTGCAATACGTATTGCGATGTATTAATGTAACAGGAAAGCCTATTAACAAATAAGTAAATCATTAATTTAACTCTCACCAATGAAGATTACAAAATGAAATAGCCGTCAGAACAAAACAAAGGACAGATATTTTGAGAGAAAAAATTCAGCGTCTTCAACGCTTTGATTCTTATAAATATGCTACACGATTTTTTTTATTTTATTCACTGGCCGAGAGAGTATAAATACTCTACACTTATTATTATGCCCCCTTCGAAGAAGAGAGGTTTATTGGTTTGCAGATGTCGCTCGGTCGTTATGTCCGTACGTCTACCAACTGGTTTCTGGATGATAACTCAAGAACGCTTGGGCATAGGATCTTGAAACTTTATGTGGAGGTTGGTCATGACCAGCAGAGGACCCCTATTGTTTATTAGTCAGTATGTAACCAGTCAAGGTCACAATGACCCGGAATAGTAAAACGGTCCCCGGAAGATAACTTGAAAGCGCTCAGGCCTAGCAGCTTTAAACTTGGAGTGGAGGTTTGTCATGACCAGCAGATGACTTCTATTGATTTTGTGGTCAGTAGGTCAAACTTCAAGGTCACGGTGACACGACATTTTAGAACGGTTTGCGGATGATAACTCGAGAACGCTTGAAACTTGGTGTGGAGGTTGGCCATAACTGGTAGAGGACTCCTATTGATTTTGAAATTAGTAGGTCAAAGGTCAAGGTCACAGTGATCAAGAATTGTAGAATGGTTTCCACTCAATAATTTAAGTTAGGAGTGACCAGTTGCAATGAAAGTTTTGTAGGTAGTTTGCTTGGAGAGGAAGCTTGGGATTGCATTTGGGGTCACTAGGGTCAAGGTCCAGGTTACTGTTACTAAAAATAGAAAATTTCCACTTAATAACATGAGTTAGGAGTGACCAGTTGCAATGAAACTTGGTGTGTAGGTAGCTTGTATGGAGGGAAAGATATTTAAAAAGAAAATTAAATTTGCTTAAATAAAAAGTATTTTTAAGGGATTGGGGGTCAAGGTCGTTGTTACTAAGAATTACTTTTTTTACAATTTTTCTTTTGTTTGATTACTGTTTTAAGCAAACATTTTTTAAGTCAATGTCACTGTTACTAAAAATAGTTGTTTTCCTTTTTTTAGTTAAAAAATGTTTTAAGCAGTTTAAATATTTTATGGGGTCAAGTTCACTGTTACTTAAAATAGATTTTCTTTTCGATTTTTTTTATTATTAAATAGTGTCTTACAGATAACACCTCGTTCTAAACACATAATTTAAATATACGTACTTCGAAAACGTTAATCTACATTTTCTTTAACGCATTTATATGTTTAATTTATATGCATGTCCTTTGATTGTCTGTCGGTGAATGTTTATGTATGAATGCATTTATTAATAGAATGTTTAAAAGTCATATGTGTAAATGTGTCTTTCCAGTGTTAACTTTGCCAGAATTTTTTATTTTAAGTATAATGCTTGTTCTTTTGTTTCTTTACTTTGAAGGCCATATTAAAAATTAGAATGTATGTATTCACATGTCTAAATGTGTCACCTTCGGTAAATAAGGTTTTTACTATTATTATTATTATTATTATTATTATTATTATTATTATTATTATTATTATTATTATTATAACATCATGCGTTGCAAAAAACTGTGATAACTGTCCATCTACAATTGAACGCTCAATTAAGACAACAACGATATTTCCGTAATACAATAGCAATGTGTTATGTATTATTTAAATATGAC
>JAFMSR010000007.1:19404550-19419407 GCA_022818135.1 Saxidomus purpurata
CATATTGCTCGAAAAGACTGTTGTTCGGCTAGTTCTGCATGTTCTTTATCAAGTCGTTGCTGCTACTTGTATAGTATGGTTTAAGTCAATTTGAGAATGTAATATTATTTCGAGTGAGCGCATTTACGAGTACACGCATCAGACATTATCTAGAATAATTCACGGACACTGGACATTGTCGTTATTACAAACAAGCCATGACAACTGCAATGTAAAAGGCAAAAACAACAATGATTTAATAAAATGAAATAAAACGTTCTTTATTGACGTTATTACAAATTAATTACAATATACACATACATTAAACATGTACCATGAAAGAGGAACAGACGGCAATTCAATTTGACAAAACATATAATCTATACACAGACCTACATAGGTGAGTGATATATGCAAAGCTCTTCATTAGAATACTCGAATCTTAGATTACCATTAAAGATACTGTTACCGATTCAGATATCCTAGCAGATAACAAGGTCCCTTCTCTAGATTACTCGGAAATCTCTTCTATCATTACAAATAAGATAGCAGGTAAAATATTGATAATCGTATCTAACATCGTACTAATGAAAAGCAGTCGATAATCAACCGAAGTGTTAAGTTATTTTAGGTTTCGGGGGATAGTGCTAGATACAGAACGCGTCCCGTTCAAGAGACCCCCCTGGTTCTAACATGCCAGATGTACAGCACCGCTACATCGGACCTCGGTTTTAGGTCTCATCCAAAAGACCATTAGCTATGAAAGTAGAGGAGCGGGGGATCATACCTGAAACGCAAATAATTTGAGTCAGCATTTATTACAAAAATTAAATCACTCAATTTAATGTGTATCGTACTCATTCTGAGAATGTCCAACATTTTTTAAATTATCAACAGCTGGCGGACAGATAACCTGAACTAGCACAATGATAAGCGCAAACACAAGCCGAGACAAGCCGGCACAATTGTCCAATCAAAGTCGACCATTTCGAGTGATTTAAACATCAATTAACAGTTTTGGGACTAATGGGATTAAAATTATGTTAAATAATTCTCGCCTTGTTTACCAAACAGTATCATCTACGATTTCTTTTCACATTCAAAGTTGTTGAATAATGTGCAACAAACATACACACAGATGCCATTTTGCTGCATTATGTTCAAAAAGTCGCTTGACGTGAAATCTTGCTTCACTGACTGGATATTTATCAAGGTTGTTTTGCAGACTGTAATTGAGCGACCTGACAAAACATAAAAGGGCAGATCCATAAAATCCTTGTTCCATAAAGCAATGACCTAGTATATTCAGACCCGTCTCCAAATGTCCAAGATTTTGATCTGACACAATTGCCCCTACTAGACATAGTAGAGCTTTTTCTTGATTATAAACATCTCCCAGTTCTCGATAGCATAGGAACTGGATATAAAACAGCATTATCACTGGATCGACTACAGCATGGCGCATCCAGAAATCCTGCGTATCTACTTGTTCATTTTCGTGTCCAGTGGAACGGAACATTTCATAAACAAGAGCTTTGGGTGTCATCGCCATTTCTGATCGCAAATAAACAACACAGTGCGTCATAACATTTTCCAGAAGTGTATCGAGTGAATGCGCTGATAAAATTCTAATGTCGTCGACCGTAACTTCTTGAGTTCCATCCCGACACTTACAAACAGGTATCGTAGATCTTTTGTTTGGATCAGCCAGTTTCTCTTCGATTACTTTTAGTCTGCATAAAGCTTCTTTGAATAGCCCGCATCTATACAGAATGTATGAACATTTCAAACCATTTGATATGCGATCATGTTGTAATCCTTCTGAAATATACTGAAATCCCATCTGAAATAGCAGTTTTTGTTGTTCAGTTTCAGTTATATTTCTTTCAATGGCAAAGGACAGAAGATGGTGACCGAGACTTGCACATACGTGTGACGTCATAATATCCATCAAATTAGCTGCGTTGTTTGATCGTAAGTGCCGGAATTCAATCACTGACTTTTGAAGCTGTGACAACAGCTTAAAATGATTTTTGATAACGCATATTCTTGTCTCTTGTTGATTGGTTCTGTTTTGGTCTGTCATCTTCTCACACAGTATTTTCAATCTCCAGTAAGAAAACTGTCCAATAATTGGCAAAGGAAGCGAACAACACAGATTTCGTATCTTCTTTTGCTTTGACCGGACCATTGTAAACCCTGTTCCCGTCAAACAATTGTATAACATGTTGCCAATGTTGTCAATTTCCACACTAAGTAAAAACTTATAATCTTTGTTTTTAATCATGCTTCGAATTATCTCCGCAACTTCTAAACAATCATTTCTACTCAATTTATGCTTAAGAAGATTGTTTTCCGGAATAAAATACTGAGGAATATTGACACGCTCCACAAAATGAAGAAGTCTCAACAAACACATGTGAATGCAATTCACAATATTCTTCGGTTGCCACAAACTTTCTTCTGTAGATTCAATTACGGAAAACACAACATTCTTACAATGGTACGATGTTATGCTGTCCGGAAATTTCGTTTTGATAAATTGCTTCGTGAGCATCTTCATTAGCACAATGCATTTAAATTGTGTTTCATTTAAAGACCAGATAAGTAGTCGTTCTGCTTCGGAAAGTGACAAACGCCATTCTACAGTTTTACATTCACTATCAATGTGTCCAACTGGTGTAATAAAGCACCCAAATGTACGAAGGAGTTGTTGTACTTGTGCTGTTGGCCAATGCCTACGAGCTGCTTTAAGAAACCAGCCGTTGGCTTGTTTGGGCCAAGTCTGACATTTCAGAGCGAAAATTCTGTCCAGTGTCGTATGATACTTTGATGTTGATATAATGTCTGTCCTAGCTGGGCCATTCGTTTCATCGCAGGAATGTTTCATTCTCCCATATTTATTTCTCAAGAGCAATTTCTCCTTTTCCACTACGATGTTTTTGTAAAATGACATACATGCAGGTGAGTATAAGTATTCTAGGTGTTCTAATTGTAGAGGCATATCGTGAGCAAATAGGTGTAACTTCACATAGCCGGGATGTGTGTTTTCGTCATCAAAAATGTACCCATAAAATGTAAAGGCGTCACCTGTTGCATCATCCACGGACTGTATCAATTGAATGTCTGTGTAACACTCGAGTACATCACGATCTGATTCCATTCCTTCTGTTGTTGTACCTTCTGCACGGCTTCCCAAAACATAAAACTCAACAGCCAGGCCTCTGTGTATCATGCGATTGAGCCATTCTTCCTGGTTACAGTAATATCTCCGAAGTCCACGGATGAAAGAAGAAGCACCAATCCTATTCAGTATTTCGGACCACAGCAAGGATAAGTTGATAATAAATTCCGGTGGAAACATTGTGTAATTGATTCTTAATCTGTAATTACAAAATTTAGTTTGAGCATTATGCTATACAATTTATATTTACATGAACTCGACAATAATAATTGTTTGCTTAAACAGGTATTTGGCACAGACCCAGGATTGTAAATGAAAAACGAAAAAGGACATCACGTATACCAAGTCATTTGATAAAGTACTTTCGTTTTCTATATGCAACATACATTGTATATAAAAGGTAAATTGTTACACCTTTCGAAGTTAATCGCTGATATAGAAATACTTAATATGATAATATCCAATGCACACACATTCCACAAATATTTCAAAAAGAAAAGCAAATATAGAAATGCACAAGAAACTTGTTACTTTGCATTTTGTGTTCTCACCTGTGTTAATGGAATGATCTCATTCAAGAGCTTATCTATTCAGTAAAACTCGAGTCAGAAATGGCATGATAATAATAACATCCTTTTATTCACCGTCCTATATGTATTCATCAAATACCTGTATTTTGAATTATCTAAATGTAAAGTGTCTAAACTATCTAAACTTATATACTTAAAGTATATTGTATCTAAACATGCAATGACTTTGTATATACACGAAACTAACATGCAACGTATCTTTTCAATATCAGTCGGTCATAAATCGATACATTAAAGGCAGATCAATATGATTATACTTGTCATACAAATGTACTCGAGAATGAATTATGCCTTATTATATTGATTTATTATATAATTAACTTATTTACACTTACAAGTGCGAATATTTGCATTTGAAAGCAATTCCCTATTTATTTTCATATTGTCTTCAAAACAAAGTCTGAGAGCTCATTTTTTTCATATGGCCTTAACATTATCATTTGGCCTTAAAGATATCACTTAGGGTTAGGATTAACGAAAACGAGAATAACTCCGGTAAGAATCACTCAACCGGAAAATCCCGACAATATGCACAGCTAAGTTTGGCACTCATCATTCATGTGAGGTTTGGTTAAAATCCGCTAAGCGGTATAAGTGGAGTTGCGCGGACGAGTTTAGTTTAGAGTTAGGGTTTATGAAAGAGGCCATTAACTCCGCTAAGAATTATTGAAAATTCCGACCATATGCACACATATACCTTCCATTACAAGTGATGCCGATACATAATACTATCCCGCCAGACGGATAGGCAGCCCATACCAAGTATGTGTCGCCTATCCTTCGTCGGCAAGTCTTTAGGTAGTGAAAACATTCGCTTATTTTCGAGAGAAAATGCATTTTAATAATTGCTGATAACAACAACTGACAGTACACTATACATTCATTCCTAAAAAATTTTGAAAAGTGCATAAGGCTAATTATCATTCAAGCTTTAAAGCAAATTTAGAACAAAAAGAAAACGGTAACAATGCAGCAATACATGTATGTCAAGCTAGCCAATAAGAAAACGAAAGGTGCTGGACTGACGCTATGCATTTCTATCTACTCAAGGTGCACTTCTTACATAATGCACTTTAACTTGTTTTGATCTCTCGCTTACATGGATGTGCAACAAAAGTTGTTTTTATTTATACATCGATCATCTAATATACATTTTACAGTGATATCATCCTTCAAATAGCCATACACTGGTGATGATCTTTACATGCAGCAAATGTTTTAAACAAGAGTCACAAAACAAACCCTTCTAATTTTAGGGAAATGCTACGATTATAAAAATATTTCTGTTATGTTGTATGTAAATATTGCTATAATTCAACTCAAATAGATCGTCTGTGTTTAATAATATTGACAGAGTTTTCAAACATTGACGATGACATTAACTGCAATATTATAGCAAAAACATCCACATAACACTGGAATTGAAAGATAGCCAAATTTGTTAATTAAGGCAATATCTCCAAAGTGATTGGGATGATCTGCCCAGTTATCGAATTTGGCCGAGAAATTAAGCAGATGAACATTCGCAGCAAGGTACATTTGTAAGTGAACATTGGTTAGGAATTGTGGAAGTCAGAGAGCGGACAGCTATAAATTGGTCCAATTTTGCAAATAAAGCGCAATAACTCTAAAGTGACTTGAACAATATGGTTTGTTAAAGATATAAAGGTTCACAACAAAAGTGGATTGGTCAGAAAATGGTAAAGTTAGAGACCGGACAACTTTAAATTTGTAAAAGTTTTGCATTTGTTTGGTAACAACCCCGGGATGACAGGAGCGATTTTACTAGTTATCGAACTGGCCGAGATATAAGACCAACAGATATTCACAGCAAGTTTAGTGAAGATTAGATAACAATTGTTGAATTTAGAAACCGAGCAACTCTAAATTTGTAAACTTTGACTAAAGGAGTTTGAGGACAGCTAAATGTCCCCATACAAAGTGAGAGCGTTTTGTTCGCCATGAAAATTTTACAGTTCTGCAATGATGTCTTACTTTTTTATAGTTTTATTTCTCCAAACTCACTTGAAGTAACTGATGCTGTTATTTTTTTCATTTGACCTGTCACATTGCTAAGAATACTGCTAAGCCAAGTCTCAAAGATTAGTACGGTTCGAAATCATATAATCATAGCATGTTAAGTTGGTTTTGTAGGGTTCCATGTAACTAGCAGGTCAATTATGATTCAAATGGTGTCCAGTAATTACCAGAAGTCAGTTTGTAAACTACAGGTGCTTACATAACCAGGTAATGATTTAACTATAGAATTGTACAGCTTTTCCATCTGATTTCCCAAAGGCAGTCAAAAACAACATAGAAACACTTGTACGTGCTCAAATATCTATGACATGCCCCAGCCTCGACTGCAACACTAACATTTACATTACAACAACAACATTGGTGGGATGATTTATTTGACTTCAGCGCAAGTGGTAAACAAAACATGATAATTAAAGTATAAAATAATATCTAATTACTGAAGTGCTGACATGCTTAACCTATTAGCTTAAGTTATATATTAGTTAGTAACTTAACATTGAACTTTTTCAAGCTTCATCAATTCCATTAGAAAAGACCATACTTTTCAAGTTTTATCTTGAATTATCCAACTGTGTTTACTCAATAGCTTCATACTAAGAGAGACCTATGAGAAGTTTCCATCAAATATCCGCTGAGGCTGTTACGAAGATGTACATTCAAACAATGACACAAAAGCAGCAATGGGTGTCTAAGTGGTGAGATGTCTTAACTTGGTGAGATCCTCCGTTGTCTTTACCGTAGGCAGTTGACGTCATCCCCGCACGTGCACGTTTTGCACTGTTGTAGGTAGCACTGGGCTTGTGGTAGTAGTGCATGGTGTATGTATGTTGGTAGCAACTTGGCTGGTACCATAAAGTTGTTGTTGTAGTGGTACCAGTTGTTGTTGGTCTGCTGCCTCATCTTCTACCAGTCTTCCAATCCTTCCCTTAACATCAGCAGAACTTTGACCCATCAAGATGGCGTCACTCTCGTCTACTTTTATAAACAAATATGCATCAAACTAGATGTTAAGACTTGTAGATTTGTGTAGTTGACTTTAATGTGTAATTAAATATGACAGTTGACTTACTGAAAATCTTAGTCCTACTTTACCAAAGTTATAATATGTAATAAAAATGTAAATCCAGTCAATTTCTAAGTGTAAAACTTTATGTAGAAAAATTTACATTATTATTCCTATTGTTCACTGTTTAGTAAGTAGGTGTTATTACTTATTTGCTTTCTATCATAAAACTTTAAGTAATAAAATAAAATATTTGTATATCAAGTTTGTAATACTGAAAATAGCGAAAAGGTTACATATACACCAAAAGTGTGACTACTGGTATATATAAAACAAGAAGGTCATGATGTCGTATAAGGCTCACCTAAGTACCAGTGCACTTAACTAAGGAAGTCACTTGTTGGCTTGTTGGTAAAGGGAGTCCGTAGTTGCTAAGGAAGTCACTGGCTGTTAGTTGAAGTAACTGGTTGCTAAGGAAGTCAGTAGTTGCTAGAGAAGTCAGTGGTTGCTACAGGAACTCATTGGAAGCTAAGTTTCTCCTATAACTAGGGGTGCAACGATAAAGTAAAACTCGTATTGCTTTATATTGCGATATAACCTACTCATATTGCAATACGTATTACAATATATTGATGTAACAGGAAAGCCTATTAACAAATAAGTGAGTAATTCATAAAACTCTCACCAATAAATATTACATAATGAAATAACCGTCAGAACAAAACAAAGGAAACATATTTTGAATACACAAACAAATTCAGCGTCTTCAACGCTTTGATTCTTATAAAAATGCTACTCGAATTTTTGACCGTTATTCACTGGCCGAGAAAGTATAAATACTCTACAAACATCATTATGCCCCCTTCTAAGAAGAGGGGTTTATTGGTTTGCAGATGTCGGTCGGTCGGTATGTCCGTCCGTCCGTCTACCAACTGGGTTCCGGATGATAACTCAAGAACGCTTGAGCCTAGGATCTTGAAACTTGATGTGGAGGTTGGTCATGACCAGCAAAGGACTTCTATTGTTTATTAGGTCAGTATGTCAAAGGTCAAGTTCACAATGACCCGGAATAGTAAAACGGTTCCCGGAAGATAACTTGAAAGCACTTAGGCCTAGCAGCTTCAAACTTGGTGTGGAGGTTTGTCATGACCAGCAGATGACTCCTATTGATAATGAGGTCAGTAGGTCAAACTTCAAGGTCACGGTGACAAGACATTTTAGAACAGTTTGCGGATGATAGCTCGAGAACTCTTGAAACTTGATGTGGAGGTTGGTCATAACCGGTAGAGGACCCCTATTGATTTTGAGATAAGTAGGTCAAAGGTCAAGGTCACAGTGACCCAGAATTGTATAATGGTTTCCACTCAATAACTTTATGAACAATGAAAGTTTTGTAGGTACTTTGCGGGGAGAGGAAGCTTGGTATTGCATTTGGGGTCACTAGGGTCAAGGTCAAGGTTACTGTTTCTAAAAGTAGAAAAACAATCCGCTTAATAACATGAATTAGGAGTGACCAATTGCAATGAAACTTGGTGTAGGTAGCTTACATGGAGAGATATTTAAAAAGAAAATTAAATTTGCTTAAATATAAGTATTTTTCAAGGGAGGGTGGGTCAAGGTCACTGTTACTAAGAATGATTTTTTCCGATTTTTCTTTTGTTAGATTACAAAATTGTTTTAAGCAAACATTTTAAGCGGTTTAAATATTTTATGGGGTCATGGGTACTGTTACTTAAAATAGATTTTCTTTTCGAATTGTTTTTTTATTATAAAATCGTTTCTTACAGATAACACCTCGTACTAAATACATACTTTAAATATACGTACTTCGAAAACCCTTAAAACGTTTAAAGGAAATTATAAGCATTACTTATTGTGTGAATGATAAGTTAATCTACATTTTCTTTAATATATTTATATGTTTAATTTATATGCATGTCCTTTGAGTGTCTGACAGTGAATGTTTATGTATGAATGCATTTATTAACAGAATGTTTAAAAGTCATATGTGTAAATGTGTCTTTCCAGTGTTAACTTTGCAAGATTATTTATTTTAAGTATAATGCTTGTTCTTTTGTTTCTTTACTTTGAAGGCCATATTGAAAATTAGAATATATGTATTCATATGTCTAAATGTGTCACCTTCGGTAAATAAAGCTTTTACTATTATTATTATTATCATTATATCATGCGTTGCAAAAACTGTGATAACTGTCCATCTACAATTGAACGCTCAAGTAAAGACAACAACGATATATCCGTAATACAATAGCAATATATTATATAATATTCTAACATGACTCACGATTTTGTCTCTATACACAAAGAGTAGAAAAAGTATGTTATATCAAACCATAAACAACGCGGGAACCGATATGCTGTAAACATGACGTCATATCGCGCCGCATGACGTTAAATGAGCGTTCGCACGAAAATAACGCTTTGCATTTATTCACCTTTTGTAATATCTGGTCATGTCAGAATCGAAATAAAATCCTTTTCAGTGTTGTTATCGTCTTATAAACAATGATTTGTCGTACTGATGCGCAGTTATTGACCACTCCGGCCTTCGTGGCTAGTTACTGCGTATCAGTACTCCAAATCATTGTTTATTTATGAAATAACATCCGTTCCAGCGGTGTTAGTCGTTTAATAAACAATGATTTGGAGTACTGATACGCAGTAATTAGCCACGAAGGCCGAAGGCCTGAGTGGTTTATAACTGCGCACCAGTGCGACAAATTATTGTTTATTAGACGATAACAACGCTGAAAAGGATGTTATTTCGATTCTAACATGACCAGATATTACAAAAGGTGAATAAATGCAAAGCTTTATTTTCTACGCGAACGCTCATTTAACGTCATGCGGCGCAATATGACGTCATGTTTACAGCATATCGGTTCCCGCGTTGTCTATGGTTTAATATAACATGATTTTTCTACTCTTTGTATATAGAGACAAAATCGTGAGTCATGTTAGAATAAACGACTAACACCGCTGGAACGGATGTTATTTCTTAAATATAACATAATTTTTCTACTCTTTGTATAAAGAGACAAAATCGTGAGTCATGTTAGAATAAACGATGAACACCGCTGGAATGAATGTTATTTCATAACCAAAATGGCGACTATGGAATCGCTGCATTTACCGACCGGTTTATTCACTTTTACTGGTGAAATATTTCAGTTTACAATACGTTATTATGTACAATTAAAGGTATCGGTATACTTTGCAGACGGACTTTGCAGACAACATAAACAAAGAAGGATTTTGCAGACAACATACACAAAGAAGGATTTTAGATTTTGCAGACATGATAGATTGTATAGGAAAAGGTGTTAGATCTACTGTACATAAGGAGGTGTGAATGTGAAACTTATAGATTTAGGTTGCTTTTATTAAAATTTAAGTTTGAAAAAATGAATTTTCATTCCACAAATTGATGATATGATAAAGTTGTAAAATGTTTTTATAATGTAACACAGTTTTAATAAATTGAACTGTAAATTTTGCAAATTTCTTGTAATGATGTGTTAATGAATTAATTAAGAAGGGCCAGATAATGGATTTGTATCATAGTACTGGGGAAATAAATTTTGTAAAACTTAGTTAATTAATTAAATCCTCTAAATGTGTGTTATCGTGATCTATTCGTTTTTACCAATTTGTTCTTTATTTAATTTGTCTGCAAAATTCAAAGTACAGCCTGCCTGCAAAATACCGATTCATTGTGTCTTTATCAGTAAACAATTTGTTCTTTATTTAATTTGTCTGCAAAATTCAAAGTACAGTCTGTCTTCAAAATACTGTAGTTACCAATTTGTTCCTTATCTAGCTTGTCTGCAAAATTCAAAGTACATTCTGTTTGCAAAATACCGACTCATCTTTGTTTATGTTGTCTGCAAAGTCCGTCTGCAAAGTATACCGTCCCCAATTAAAGCAACACACTATATGCCTTTATAAACTTCCGTAACTTTAGCCAATCCTCATAAGAATTTCTACAGATACGGAACTTCCGTAAATCGAGACCAAGAGTCTAGACCCTAGACTCAAGACCTACTGCCTATCCAATATTAGAAATTGCCTTGCAGCGTAAATTTCACATTTCCAAAACGCCGAAAATGTAGAAACTACATTTATAGGTTTCACACCTATAAATTACAAACATGGTGGTTTATGACCTAATATAAATGTAAATATTATACTGTGTATAAAAAATAGTTTAATCACGTGACTTGATTACTCATTGGCGGTCCGTTTGAAGTTGGAAAAAATACGTGAATGTACGATAAACAAGCCGTTTAAACCCATTTAAGTTTAAGATAACAGTAAGTATGGCTTCAATACGTAAGGTTTTACGGAGTGCATGGCCGAGCAAGCGTTACGATGCAATAGAAGGCAAGGAAAACAAAGGTTACGTTGAAACTCCACACTCGAAACGGACAACAAGAAGTTTATCTGAAAGGCCGGCAAACATGCAGTCAGGAAGTAGCAATAACTTCAGAAGAAACAGCAGCGTTACTCAGTCAGTACGGGATGTTGTGGGAAATTTTAGGCAGGTTAGTTCACTTTTTATGTTATTAATTAAGTGTCCTTTTAATAGATCCTAATTTTGGCTTCACGCATCAGGGGTTCTTGTAAACATTTGTATTTCAGGAAAGGTGATTCCTAGACTTTTGTAGCTGGTTTCTATACATCTTTAATTTTAAAATGTACAAAATCCAAGAATAAAATTAAAAGAAGACGTCTACTGACATTACCATCCAGGCACTGATGAATTATTATCCTCCCGCCAAAGGCGAAGGGGATATTAGAAATGGTCTCCGTCTGTCTGTCCGTCCGTGCGTCCATCCCAATTTTGTCTGGAGCATAACTCCAAAAGTGCTTGAGCGATTTTCTTCAAACTTCATACACTGACAGAGCACATTTGGAAGAAGTGCAGTGTGTAAGAACAATAACTCTACCGTGCCTACTTTTAGAGTTATTCCCCTTTATCAGATTTACTTGAAAAACTTTGTCCAAAGCATAACTCCAAAAGTTCTTGAGCGATTTTCTTCAAACTTAATACACTGACATAGCACATTGGTAGGAAGTGCAGTGTGCAAGAACAATAACTCTACCTTGCCTACTTTTAGTCAAATAGAAAAATATCATACCTATACTGATAATGAACATTAATATAATTTTGCAAACCTTCTCTTCATTGCCTTATTCTTTTTCCACTTACTTGAAAACTGTACTCAGCATGACCATAACTATACGGCTTTTTAAGGATTTCCTCTCACCAAGTAAAATGTACGAAAGTACAACCTTCAGGTAACTTCTTCCCGGCGGGGGGATTAACCATGTGTAACATGGCTCTTGTTTACATTCTGGAAAGCCTGGCGGGCAATACTCTGGCAACCCTGGGGAAAGGTGATTCCTTTGCTGTCATCGCTGGTTTCTAATGCATATTTTATTTTAAAAAGTACAATAACCAAGAATAGAAATGAAAGAAGACGCCGATCTACCATTAGTTTGTTACTGTCACATTGTTTTTATAATAATTGTATATTGTTAAAAGCTTTTTGTTTCGTTTGAAATAAATTTAAACTTACAAGTTACATAATGAGTCTACAGTAAAGACTGAGTTTTCACCTTTTACTGAATGAAGAAATGAACACGACCTAATAATCTGATTCACTAGACAAACAAGTCAGTATGAAGTCACAGCAAAGCCGAGAATAATCAGAGATTTGAAATAATTTAATTTTATGTTGTTAAAAGCTTTTTGTTTTGTTTTATAAGTATAACTATTTAAATGTGAGTTTGAGCCTAGGTATGAACCAAATTTTCACCTTTAACGGAATAAACTTCCAAATGAACTGGATCTGATAATCTGATTGGTAAATCTTAACTGGCCAGTATGACAAGAGAATTCGTTTGGCGCATAGAACATTTTCTGGATCTGATATTTTATAGTTGTCAAACATCAGAAGAAAGCGCCGAAACTATCACACTGGGTTCAACTTCGAATAAATAAGACTATTTCATAGGCTGCTCATAGCTAGACATTTCTCTTATTATCCATACCAGACGAGCAGCCTAGACTGGTTGTCCATTGGTCTTTCTTTGTGATACCCCCGAAACGAAGTTTAGGGGGGTATATAGGAGTCACCTGGTGGTTGGTCGGTCGGGCGGTCTGTTGTATTTTCCTTGTCCGGAGCATAACTTGAAAACTACGAGTTGGAATTCAATACAACTTCATACAATGGTCAAGCACATTGAGAGGAAGTGCAGTGCACAAGAACTATAACTCCATCTTGAATAATTACAGAGTTATTGCCCTTTGTTACTTTTCCTTGTCCGGAGGATAACTTGAAAACTACGAGTTGGAATTCAATGCAACTTCATACAATGGTCAAGCACATTGAGAGGGAGTGCAGTGCACAAGAACCATAACTCTATCTTGAGTATTTACAGAGTTATTGCCCTTTGTTACTTTTCCTTGTCCGGAGCATAACTTGAAAACTACTGGTTGGAATTCAATACAACCTCATACAATGGTCAAGTACTTTGAGAGGAAGTGCAGTACATAGGAACCATAACTATATCTTGACTAATTACAGAGTTATTGCCCTTTGTTACTTTTCCTTGTCCAGAGCATAATTCGAAAACTACAGGTTGGAATTCAATACAACTTCATACAATGGTCAAGCACAATGAGAGGAAGTGCAGTGCAAAAGAACAATAACTCTATCTTGACTCATTTCAGAGTTATTGCCTTTTGTTACTTTTACTTGTCCGGAGCATTAATAAAAAACTATTGGTTGGAATTCACTACAACTTCATACAATGGTCAAGCACGTTGAGAGGAAGTTGAGTGTGCAAGAACCATAACTCTGTCTTGTTTGTATAAAAGTTAATCTTGATAATAACGTCCATTTACAAGCATGACCAGTTCATTGTCTTTGCCATATGTTTCTTTATTTTTCATCTCTACTGGACGAAGCTGATGCAATGGTGGTTTGTCCGTCTGTCCGTAAACTTTTCCATGACAACACTCTACAGATCACAATATTCATACTCATCTGATAAGGATCCCTGCAACTTGTAGTTGTTCCCTCATTTTTGGGGTCCAATAGCAATTCCATGATAACACTACAGGTCACAATTTTCATTCAAATTTCATCAAACTTGCTCAGAAGGTTGAAGTTCCCTGCAATATGTAGATGATCCCTATTGTTTTCAGGGTCAGCGTGTCAAAGGTCAAGGTCACAGTGACCCGAACTCTGAAAATCTTTTCCAATCAATATCTTGAGATCAACATCACCCACTGTCTTCAAGCCTCTAGTTTTAATTTGGACTTGTCTGCGGACAAATGAGGAAGAAAAATCCACTTAATACGCTGGTAATTAAACCCATGTCGGACAAGTCGGAAGTAGGAATTCCACACCCCTGTGTAACATTTATTATTTGGTCAATTAGTGGTCAAAGTTTGTTTAAAGTTTCTTTTCTTTCCAGAAACTAAAAAAGTCAACACGTCAAAGAAAACGGCTCCAAGATGGACCTCAGTCACCAGTGACTCCTGCATCAAGGTTCAGAAAAAATAAGTCAACTAAAAGGACACCAACTAGGAGAGGAGGTATAATTTATATAATCAGTTCATAATGTATTGGGGTGTAACTCATATAAGTTAATTTTCAATGGATTTATCACCCCATGATTGTAACTTCTACAAGTTATATTTATCTTTTACTAATCACTCACTATAACTTCTACACATTATTTTTCAGTCATGATATCTCATTTAAGTTTTATTTGTTCAAATACTACAAAGATTTAAAATTGTTTTTCCACAAAAAAGAACAAATTTTCTTGGAAGTTCATTTTTTTTAAAACTATAAATGCTTTAATTATGAAATAAAATCTGTTACATCACAACAAAACCTTCTTACACCAGGCCTTTGAAGTTGGACTCTCTAAGAGAATTATGGCAATAAATCCATTATGTGTTATTGAGGTCATAACTGCTACATGTACAAAGACAGAACCTGCATTTCTTCCTATTATCTA
>JAFMSR010000007.1:19419907-19446413 GCA_022818135.1 Saxidomus purpurata
TATAGACCAATTTCAAACCTTTTTTGAGATCTCCCCCAACTAAGTGTTGTGCTATTTTTAGAGAAATCTTGAGAGACCTGTCTCTAATCTCTGGCCTTTCTTGTAGACCAGTATCAGGCCTTTTCCCTACAGATTATATAGTCATGAATTGTTGGCCTTTCTTTGTGACCGACCTTGAGTCTTAGGTCTTGGACTGATTACATGTGAGATCCATTGCCTACTGACCAGTTGAAAGCCAGTCTGGTTATGTGATTTCAAGCCATAGAACCATTAAAACTTCCAGGTCAACCGATTCTGTTGTTTCCTTATTGAAGTCTTTGAATACTTTATTTCTATGCTCTTAGTCTTGTGACCAGATAAGAATGTCTTAGTTGTGCAAACCACTTCCTGTTAGCTAAATGGTTTTGACTGGTACCAAACAGAGCTTACTGGTATATTGAAATAATTCGCAGCCAGTTTGATTGTTAAACCATTCTGAATAGTTTTCTAACTGTTTAAAGCTATGACTGGGTACTCCTTGCATACAGTGGAGTAAGCCGGTGATATGTTCCTTCCAAATGATTTCTGATGTTTGAAAATACTTTATTCTTAAATGGAAATCGTGAAATAAGAAATAAATCTGACATTAAATCTTTATTTGCAGAGTCATTCCAAAAGTTTGAACAAAAATGATAACACAATAACAACAGAAACATATAACTATGTCTAGAGTGTTTCCAAAATATTTGATCATCACTGCGGACGATTTTGGATACAGTGACGAAAGGGATGCTGGCATTATTGAGTGTTTTAAACATGGAGCTATCAGTTGTGTATCAGTTATGATGAACGGACATTCCATTGATAACGCAGTCAAGAAGGCTGCGGAAGTTGGAATACCAATGGGTAAAAGATATAAGTTGCATTTATACATTCCTCACAGTGTAAGTTAGAAAAAATTCAGATTCTTGATACATTGTACTTATATATCTTTTGGTAGAATTCTAAATATTTGCTACTTTAAGATGTCAATTATTAATTTCCAATTGGACTGAATTTATGTATACAAATGTATTTGAATCTTAAGTTGTATTTTAGACTTGCATTTGAATTTGACGGAGGGTCGACCATTAAGTAGCAATGGGGACAACAGTTTCACTGATGCAGATGGATTTATGCTCGGGAAAATGGGATTCCGGGAAGCTGTACAGAAAGGAAGAGTCAAAGGGAAAGAGGTGATACACAAATGTTTTCACCCTCTGCATGCTGCCATCACAGAACAAAAATTAATGAAGTAAACAGTCTGTAGTGAATAATTTTTTTCTCCTTCACTTTTATAAAGTAGTTATAACATAACAGAAGAGAAGCATACTGTCATATACAGCAAACTCCACATATAATGACTTCGGATTTAGCGAAACTCCACATATAAGGAACAAATTGTCTCAACCCGATTTTTTTTCTTTTGTTATTTTATAGGAAATTGTTATATGGATATAACAAACTCCAGATATAACAAACACATTGAAATCGTCCCAATGAGTTTTTTATAAATGAAGTTTACTGTACTGTTGAAATATTATAAGCCATTCATATACAATGTAATAATGAAAATATAGTTATATTTGTATAGCTCATAAACTTTTGAAAACCATTTATTTATTTTAAATTCAAAACTCTTTACCCCTTGTGTGTAAGCCATTGGAAGATAAAGGATATTTATCTATCCTGCCTTCTATTTTTGCCTACTTTATATATTTAGTATATCAAGTTTATACTTCATGGTCAAAATGACATTTTTAAACACTTGTTTTCTTGAACGGCTCAGTGTTTGTGTAAGTAACCGAGCCCAATTGTTCAAAAAAGTAATTGATAGCCCAGTGGTTAGAGTGTTTGCATCCAGGGTTCAAATACCAGCTGGAGAGGGAGAGATACAGATGCCACTTGCCTCAATCCATCCAGCTGTAGATGAACAGAATTGATGAAACACTCAATGCCTCTCTGTCATGAGCGTGATCACATCTGGAATGAGTGTTCGGGAACAATTCAATAAGCTGTTGAAGAATTCTTGTGACCAAACTAATATTAACTTATATAAACTAGACTCTAACGTTTATTTTACACAGTTGGACCTAGTGGATGTCTATTGCTTAACTGTAATCTTTACTTACTTTTGTGCAAATTTTCAGCTGAAACAAGAAATCCAAGCCCAGATAGACAAATTTAGTGAGCTAACTGGACACCTTCCAGTGAAAATGGATGGACATCAACATGTACATGTAATCCCAGGTATAATCAACACTTTCTTGTATTTCTACTAGTTTTTGTCACAGAATATAGTCAAGATCTGAATGATTCACAAAAAGTCATGTGCGATAGGTTCCACTATGTAACAAAGCTATGGCTTACTAATATTATCTTTCTGTTTTAAGTATGTTTGCAGTAGTGTTGCAACACTGGGTTCCATGCACATGTTAGCAACTAGTGATTGGCAAGCTTTTATTGAAGATCATTTTTGGCAACGGCCTTTTCTTATTACGACATAACTCCGGTCTCTCATGGGTTTGAACAGCCTTAACCCCATACCTTGCTGGTACCAATTCTACCTAAATTGCAACCAGTGCATATCATGGTGCCCGGCCTGCGCCTTCACAGTTTGATCATAGTCTACACTGTTCATTCAGTAATTTTTTACTTGGAATCCATTTCAACAATCATTTTCATGGTTCTAACTTCAGTGAATAAGTGTTAGATCTAAGTGAAATCATTTGATTTGATATCTGTAAGTTATATCCTACAGTTCTACAAAGTGACAAAATTAATGTAATATCTACATGTAGGTATATGTGAAGTGTTTGCTGAGGTGCTACAGGTTAATGGCTTGAAAATGACCAGACTACCTATAGAGGAAGACATTTCCAGTCACACATGGTTGTCACGACAACAGCAGGAGTTTATGGAAGGTGTTGTGAAGCAATCCAGGAATGCACAAGAAATATTTTCCAAGTTTGGAATATGGTATGAATAGCTGTTGAAATCATTACTATCTTTTGATTACAATATGGTCATAATTGTATAAATGTATCCAAGATTGGTCAAGGAAATGATCATTGTTTGTGGGTCAAAGTGATGTAAGCTTAGTATCTTCAAAGACTGGAGTTCAATCTCTGCTCAGGCCACACTTGCCCCAGTCCACCCTGCTGTGGATGTTTACCAGTGATTTAAGATGCTGGCTTTTAGTTACTGTCATAAGTGACTGCATTGATCATTGTTAGTGTTTCGAGAGCCACTACTGTAAGTTGACAGAGCTTGCTTCTAAACCTAGCTTAAACAATGTACTCAAACCAACTTATTGTTCCAACACTGGTACAGCCTGCAAGATGATATGATTGACGTCAGTATAGCAAAATACCTGCTGTGGCAGTGTGTTCCATTTTTTTGTCATTCACACTTTTCAGTGTATGTTGATCTACATGCATGCTATAGCACTGGTGATAGGCACAATATCATTTTGTGGAAGACTGCAAACATATATCACTATGTGTTCTTTAACATTATTTTTTTCTGTTCAAGGGCACCAGGATTTGTTGGTTTGAAAACAATGGGAAAGGACATGTTTGCCACTCACCTACAGTCATGCATCACTTCTGCTTTCACATGGCTGTCCAAACATGATGGCAGACATATGCAAGCTTCATCTGCCAGCACCACTATTTCACCATCAAAAGTCAAAGACACTGCATCAAGATCCTCTGAAAATGATGCTCCAGTTAAAGCAGACAGTGTCCCATTTGCAGCAGATGGCATTGTGTGTGAATTAATGGTGCATCCTGGGAACAGAACAGGGAATTCTGGGGGATGTGGTAATGGACCTGATGATTTTTCACAGTCGCCAGACCGTGAACACGAGATGGCCGTTCTGATGTCAGAAGAAATGCTGAACTTTTATAGAAACAGCAATATTTCACTTGTTGCTTCCCATCACCAGTTGGAAAAAAACACTTAAAATACTAGTATGTCTGCATATACACTAGAAATTCTTAATTTTATGGAATATATGTTTTACATAGAATATTGTGCAATTGTTTAAGGATTTTAATTCAAGAATTTATTGCTAAATGTAATTTAACAATGCATATACATGTAAATGACTTCTAGATAAAAAATGTAGTCAAACTGCCTGAAATATTGCAGTGTTCATCTTTTCAAACATAAATTCAACATGTCCAATTGGTTTGCCCGTTTCAACTGCAACTTGTCTTCCATATATTCAACTTGCCTGCCATAAATTTAACTTGCCTGATGAGCAAACCCAACTGCAGTTTGCCATCCATAAAATATTTTAAAAATGTTCTGTTGCCAGTTTTAGCAAAGGTATTCAATGTACAGTAATCATTGTGTTCATGTGTCCCTTGAATTTGCTTAAAAAATGTGACTATCAATTATAGGTCAAGTTGTTTCGGAAAATGATTTTACATTGTACCCAAAATAACAGAAGTAACACTTTTAAAGAAACTTCAAAATTGTGTAAGACACAGAAATACAGGCATTAAGTACATCACATATTTTACTTTGTGTTGGTTGATTTTTATCATAGTAAGTACAAGAATTTACTTTGTGTATTTTGTTTACTATAGAAAAGCATTAGACTTTGTAAAAGATACTTGTATGTGGAAGAAATATTTAACCATAATACAGCAAAGATAGAATTGCAATTATTTGCTTCAACTTAATTTTTATAGAAAGAAATAATGATTGTTGTTAACTAAATACTGATAATCTTTTGATGTTATATAATTCAGGTTTTGTTTTTACTAGTCCTTTCAAGATTTAAGATACAAATGTAATATTCCTAGTCACTTACCTTGGTCAGTAATAGATCAGTCTGGGTTATTTATATAATGTTTGTAAATCTACATTAAAGTTTTATTAATTGTACATTCCCTTTTGTTTATGTTATTAGCTAGATTCAATATACGATGTTGATGACCATTTTTGCAAAGTTTTATATTAAAACTGAAGCTTCCTGCCGATCTAATTAGTCTTATTGAAAATCTTCCATTTCTTGCCGCTCTGATTAGTCTTATCTGGCATTTGAACATTTTCCTTTTCCAATGAATTTCAGTATCTAATCAGGGCATTTGAACATAATCCCTTTTCTTGCCCCCTAATTAGTCTAATTGAGGCATTTGAATATCATCCTTTTCCAATGAATTTTAATATAAAATCTGTAACTTTCAATATACATGTATACTGTGTTACTTTAGTAAAATGTTGCAATAACTACTGATTTTCTTTACTGAACTCTTAACTAAACCTTAATCTAAAACTAGGCATTTGTATGTATATGTGTTCATGTCATATATAATATATATCATATATACCGGTAATGATACATTTTTGTTCTACATGGTTTTATTACACATATGAAAAATAAACCTCTATGTTTATATGATGGATTTAAGTAATTTAAAAGCTTTTGATTATGTAGTGTGTAAAAATTTATGGTATAAATTAAGCTTGGGGTAACACATATATATTACAGCATCAAAGTTTAACATTTAATTAAACATACATGTATTATAAACAATTTTAACTTACTTTTTATCATCACTATGTAGTAGTTGCAACCAATATTTGATCATTCTTACATCCAGCTGATGGCATAAGCCACATACTGTATACCATCTCATGAAAGAAAATGTACGTTATATAATGTGTTAGAAGATGAATATCACTATCACTGTTTGAATGTTTATCATACTCTTATATCAGGAAGAAATACATTAATAGCTATTTCTGAAGAAAACATAGTGTTTAAGCTAAAGGAATTATTCAGTTTTAAAATTTGTCTACAGTAAGAAAGTTAAGCATATTTATACAAAAAGCTTTGAAGTATGTAGTGCAATCTTTACTCAGTGATGTTTCAATTTATGGTGAAAAATTTTGCATGTTATTAGCTTAAATGATTAGGTGCTCCGATAGTTTGTAAATTGTATTTATTTTCGGTGATGGCTTTTTTGTGTGTAGTTCTTGTATGTATGTACTGTTATACCTCATGGGTCAAGATTGACTCACTGAATATTGAAATAAAGAACAATATAATAACATGTAATTAATTATGTACATAAATAGTGTTGTATGCATTAAGGTGGCAATATAGGGAATGGTGCTGTTTTAAACTATTAGTTTATATTATATGTTTTCTGTTTATGCATTTATCAATATAATAAACAAGATATTTACTTGGTTACTTGCTTGCTTGCTTACTTACATTGAGTTACAAGCCCACTTTGAATAACTCATACATATGGAAACAATATACCAGTTAATTTTTTGTAAAACAATGGCGTTACCCAAAATATGGAGTGGGTATTAATAAGGAATGTAACAAAACCTTTTTTAAGCTCCCTTTCAAAGATTGTTTTATAAACATAGGCGGACAATCATTTTGTCTGCCTTTCTCTAACAGATTGCCATTTAATATCCTTAAAACTTAATAAACTAGAACTATCACTGAAGGTGATGAATACCCTCCGAACATCCCAATGACACAGTATTTAAAATTTATGTAGTATTTCATGCTTTAATTATTGGACCTGCACATCTGTGAAATATAATTAAATTTTGACCAGCGGGTTTGGAGATAAAAAACACACAAGATTTTACTATCTTAAGCCCCTGTGACCTTTGATCTAGTGACCCGAAACATGGACCATGCACAACTAGTTATTGTACTTATCACTTCTATGAAGTATCATTAAATTCTGACCAGGGGTTTTGAAGATTTAGCGTCCACAAGATTTTACTATTCCAAGTCCCTGTGACCTTGACCTTTGACCTAGAGACCCGAAACCTGGACCATGCACAACTACGCATTGTACTTATCACTTGTGTGAAATATCATTAAATTCTGACCAGGGGTTTTGAAGATTTAGCGTCCACAAGATTTTACCATCTCAAGCCCCTGTGAACTTGACCTTTGACCTAGAGACCCGAAACCTGGACCATGCACAACTAGGCATTGTACTTATCACTTGTGTGAAGTATCATGAAATTCTGACCAGGGGTTTTGGAGATTTAGCGTCCACAAGATTTTACCATCCCGAGCCCCTGTGACCTTGACCTAGAGACCCGAAACCTGGACCATGCACAACTAGGCATTGTACTTATCACTTCTGTGAAGTATCATCAAATTCTGACCAGGGGTTTTGGAGATTTAGCGTCCACAAGATTTTACTATCCCGAGCCCCTGTGACCTTGACCTTTGACCTAGAGACCCGAAACATGGACCATGCACAACTAAGCATTGTACTTATCACTTGTGTGAAGTATCATTAAATTCTGACCAGGGGTATTTGAGATCTAGTGTCCACAAGATTCCGTCTACAGACGGACAGACGGATGGACAGACAAGCTGAATCCAGTATACCCCCCCTAACACTTTGTGTTTGGGGGGTATAAAAAGTGCACATGTGGAATGTCTTGGCAAAGTTTGAGAACCGGCCAAATCAGACACATTTTGTCAGAGGTTTTGCCCTAGATGTAAAACTTAAATAAATCCAAGATATTCCACACGCTTCACAAGGATATCGGACATGGACAGTACTGAGATTAACTGATTTCTAGGTCACTAGGTTAAAATCACAGAATTTGATATCAATTAATAATTTATTAATTCTACATAGCTTATACTTTCACTCTGGCTCCACAAAATGGATAGAAAATACACATACTAGTATACAGCAAGTGGCATTGAAAGGTTACATGTATATATAACTGTAAACTATAGAGTGTTTTCAAGGTAAACTTACTCCAGATTGTGTCAACCCAGGGAGATAAAAAAAAAGGTCACCATGCTGATCAAATCCAACGAGTTTATAATTAATATTCAACTTTCTTACATTTTAAAAGAAGTTCATATCACAAGATTGTTAGAACATGTTCTTGTATATTCTATATAGATGCAGATGTAAGCTTCAGTTCAAGGGCAGTAACTCTGATAGTTCTTAAACTCTTGCCAACTCTCTACCTCATAAACATCTAGGTGAGTTTGTATTTCTGTCACTAAAGAAATACAGTTTCTTCCAAAATATTTTTAAATCAAGGGGAATAACTCTGCAGAAGAAAAAATGTAAAACACATCTACTGCTTGTCTTCAAGATGACCATGTGTACCAAGTTTTATTGAAATAATCTAAAACTGTAGTTATTGTAACAAGCTTTGTGGAGCCTCTGTGGCGCAGTGGTAGCACGTTCACCTCAGGATTGAAGGGCCCCGGGTTCGATCCCTACCATCGCCATGTCGGTAGTGTCGTAGGCAAGACACAAATTATTCAACATTGCCTCTCTCTCTTTGATGTTGTGCAAGGAAAATCCCTGCCAAGTTTCATAAACATTGGTCTAGTGGCTTCAAAGGAGATGTCATTTGAAGGAAATAGTGAACAGTGGATGGACACAGAACTGTCCTAAAAGCTCACCCTGGCAATTTGTGTCACTTGAGCTAAAATCAAATAAATGAAGTAAACAGGGAAAAATTAAATAATGTGAAAGACATTCAACACAAACGGCAATTTCAAACTTTTATTTTTTGTCTTTAGAAATTTTTTTACAAATATATTTGATTTAACATTTCAGTTACTAACCGTAAGTCTACAGTTCCCAATAATAAGACTGCTTCTTTAAATATATGGTCAGCAGACTTTGCAGTTTCAAGTAAGTTTGGAAATGATGCACAAACCCACAGGCCAAATGTTTTTGCCAAACAGGGAGAACAGACCAGCTGCGATTTGCTATTCATGCAGTTATATATTGTCAATATTTCCATCACTGAAATTGACATGCTGTGCATATAAACAGTTATGTAACATTCACATGGTAACTTGACCATCAACATAAATGTGTGTCTATTCAGTATACAAAATCATATAATTCCAATGCTTCAGAATCTGATGAGTTTTACATAATTTTAAAGCACACTACAGATATCAAAAACAAAACAATTTGATGCATATTTCTGAATACATGGATGTTATCACTGACAAATTACTTACAACAAATTTTTTGCAGATATCTATTTGTTGATATGTTATATGTGCATAAATCTTGATTTCTCTTATTCTTCTGAAGTTATGTAATGTTCTCTCAAACTATCATAGATATTTGAGTACAGACAATCCAGGCATATTTGTTCAACATGCATCAATGCTTCAATCATGTCAATCTAGTATTAAATTGTTACATAATAATTATTTTCTCCCGACGAGGAAACCAAGGTACATAAAATATGTGTTTATTAATGACTTGCAAAATACTGTCCATTCCTCTATATCCATTCTGTTACCATGGTAACTTCAAAAATATCCTGCATCCAGAACCTTTTACTTGAAGGTACGGAGTTCATTCTGTTAAATATTGATCAGCACAATTGTTACTTACATGGGTGGGGTATTTCTTCACAGGCAGTTTTATCCATAAAGAAACCAATTTATCAACAGCTAGCAAGATTCTGATACTGACTCCAAACATAGTACAAATGTAATAACAGTTACTTGATTAGTACTAACACCAGCTCTTTACATTTGACATGTATTTTATGCAGCATTTTATGAAACAGAAAAAAAATTCACAAGTACATAATCAGATAGATATATTTCATTTTCTTGAGAGTCTTGGAAATTTGCAATTGCACTCTTAAACAATGCTGATGAAACATGTATAAATGTATGGTGAACGAATTCATTACAAACTGAAAGCACTTTGGTGTGAATGTTTAATTATGACAGCCAGAAGTTCTTCTCTAAGAAACCCTCTGGTAGCGGAATATTCCCATGACGTTTGACACTTGTTTCCAGTAGCAACTGTAACCGTGTTAACGCACCACCTCCTGCATCTGATGACACATTTTTCAATTTCGGCAACATTTCTTTCATTAGAATATGGAGCAATTTTAAAAACTGTTTGTTGTACACTTGGCAAAGGGCATTTCCTGTGACTTGAAGACAGTCGTATATCATCGTGCAAGTGATGTCTGGTTCCGGATTTATGTTCAACACGCGTGTAAGCCAAATCCATGCATGTTCTATGCCATGTGGATGATCTCCCCTTGGTGGGGCGGAGATGATGATGGAAAAGTAAAGTCTCATAATGCCTGACATTCTCTTCAGGAATTTGTCGTGTTTTTCAACAACACCATCCTCGTATCGGTATCCTCTGGATCTAAATAAATATAAAAACTTCAGTACAGTGTTCAAGACAGGTAAGAGTACAGCACCCTGTTTTACATCCGGTCTGCTGTTGGTCCAGTTTTTTCAGGCCTGAAGTTTTCAATTCCAAAGCCTAAAAGTGCCATTTTTAATATAAACATGTAAGGGAAGATTAGGACCTAAAAGCCTGAAATCAGGATTAGGCTGGCCTATACATGAATTATTGAGTAATGGAGTTTTGTAGATATTTTACATTTTTCACTTTTACTTGTCAGACAGTTTCTGTAAAGTAAGTGTCTTTCATATTTCCAATTTTGTCACAGTCCCTATCTTGACAATAACAGGGAAAACTTAAAATACTATAAAAACTTTCAGCATCTGATAACACACTGATGTTGGTATGACAAAGTTACATGTAACATAATATTGCAGCAAGATTTAACGAAAGTTTGTCAAAATGTAAACACATGTATGCAGTAAAATTTAATTTAACTAAACTACCCAGGTACTTCTGCAAAAAAAACAGTCCAACCATACATAACTCTGTAAGGTCCGTAAGGATATTGCATAAAAACATATCTTGGACATTTACATTTCATAAAAACTGTTACCATTGCAATCCTGTGAAATATGAAGTAGCTGTAGTCTTCACACAAACAACGTAATTTATGTCAACAACATTGTGGAACAATTTACAGAATGACTTACAAAGTAATTCCAGGTTTTTTTTGCATAAGATATCAGATATTACACCTACTTGAAATAATCTACATCACTTTGTCCCTCCTGTTTAGGTATATAGTATGGTACGAGATAGGGACATTGGGCATAGAAGTGTGCTAGTAGCAGTTCTCCAATACTTGGTGATTCTCTCCACAAACCTGCAGCAACCAGTCCAATAGCAAATGCTGACTCGTGTTTTGATGTTACTTGCTCCTCTCCCTTTTTCTGAAAAAAAGGAGTTAAATCCCATACAGCTGTAGTTTAAAGCCAAAAACGACTAGACTTACTGACAAAGATGGACAAAGAGGGATCACAACATAGGTTCTGCTACCTGACAAAGAGAGAACATGTATATGAGGTTAATTTTGGGAACAAACTCAATTTGTCTGACTTTTAATAAAATGTGTAACTGCTTTCTACTGTAACAGTGAACTACATGTGCACAAGTATGTGCAACCAGTACCAACAAACAACCAAGATTTTAACCAACAAACAACCAAGATTTAGCCGTTTGAACACCAACACTATTATTCAGACTAGAATTAACATTGTGGCAGAATATTGGCTACAGAGGGGACTAACTTCAAATTTATATACAGTACTAGGGAGACAACTGACTGCCTTCCATAAATGGTACAATGGCTAGTCAGTGACCCAGGTTGATGACCTTAGTGTGACTTCCGAACGGTTGCACAAGGTCACCCTGACGAGGACGGTTGTTAGCAGGTAGTCTGGATTACTTCTAACTCCTTATGTTCAGGGCTCCTAGATGTAACTCTGCCCTGGGCCTCCCCTCCAAACATTGAGATGGAGAGGGGTGCCAAAGTTACCCTGGAGTGCACCCCACACTAATACACCCAAAACTTACAAACACAATGTACTGCATGCCTTTTAAGCAAGTCAGGTCAGAAGATAAAGCCAGGTTGATTTACCCTGTGGTAATATATCACTTACCACAATCATTTTAGAAATAAGATGTCTACAAAATACTGGTCCCTGTGGATGTTGATCTAGCTTAAAACTTCTGCCTGACACTTCCATCGGCTGACAAGACAGAAGCTGCAGGAGGCGTTTCAACTTGTCACGTAAGTGGTCGCCGCTGACGGGGGATATTGCATTGATTGGTGTATTCACAGCTTTCTGTATGTCAAACTTGAACTTCTTCAGCTGCAATGCATATAACAGTTATTTATCCTTAATCCCATAAAAAATGGAAATAGATGTAACTACATTTAATCTTAGCACTACAATTTATTCAGGTGAGAATTTACAGGTTCAAATAGTAAATCTGTATCTGAGAAATCAAGACTTTTTTTAACGAGATTTTCTATCAATTATGAAAAAAGTATATTTGGTCGTATGTTGGTAAGGTAATACATTAATTTTGTATACCAGTTAATAAACAGTTTTGTGAAGTACACTCCAAAAAACATTTTGAGAAAATTGTTTTAGTTACAGAACAAAAATCATAAAAATCGCACAAACAGTACATTACTCTAAACAAGTGAACAAAGAACGAAACAATAACTCTTCAACTAGATTCTGAAAAACAATATGTGGCTTCCCCACACACAATCAACATTTTTTCTTACACATTAAATTAGTCGCATGGGGAAATCACTATTGTTCACTCAAACAAACAGGAAATACTAATTGTATCACCTCCTCAACTCCATGCACTCCAGCCTGTGTCCAAATATCAAGAACTTATTCCAAAGCACTGACATGTAAACAAACTCTTACTCAGCTTGTAGCAACTGATTCAGCCTTTATAACAAGGGCAGATAATTATAAGCCAGCACATTCATGAAGTCTGATAATTAAGAGCTCATTTTCCTCACTCAATTTCAAACTGAATTGGCATTTCACCAAAACTAGCATTAAAATCAAAATTCAAAAACTTTTAGCTCAAATTGTGGCCTGTATGGTGTGTAAGTGAGTGGCGCACAACACGTACCTGTGGTGAAGAAGAGAACACGGCTGTTGACTGTTCCACGTCCTTTAACTTGTTCTGTAGATGTGAATAATATCTAAAAGCCTCAATATCCACACACAGTGACTCTCCTCCTGAAACAATGTACAATATTATAATTCAATATCAGTTGTTTTTTAAATTTTAAAATCAGTAATTTGAAGAAGAAAAAAAAGAGTCAAACTGTGAGCAATATAAATCTCAATGGCATTAGGCCAAGTGACCTTGATATTGGTAGAGGTGATCCGGCAACCTTCATGTAACATAATACATCCTGTATGTACCTAGCAAATTAATGGCTTACAAAATACAGACCAACTTGCTCCTGCAACCACATGTATTAAAAGACTTGTTTCACCGACCACTTTTTTCCCCCCTCAAACATTATTTTCTATATAACTTTTTCTAAACTGTGATTCTTCCCTATGTCCTGTTTATGACCCTACAAACTGACAGGTCTCAATCAGAAATCACTTATTCCTTTTCAATGCACACAAGGATAAATGTCAAGTAAATAATAGTTCGCTGCAATTTAACACAAGTAGGTTCCAAAATAATGACAAACAGTGGTTTGTTAAATTCACTATTCATAGAAAGCTCAAACTTGATCTTGCGAGATGTGAGAACATGCTTGACTTTTTGTGTGTCCTTGTCATTATTTTAATGTAAGAATTGTTCCTATCTAGACGAAATCACTAATCATACCAAAACAATATTGTCGAGTTTACAAATTATTTCACCAGGATTATGTGCATAGCGTAGATATTAAATGATATACATGCTACATTGATCCATATCCTTTGGACACCGGCATATTTTGTTACACACTCGACAGACATGCATGCGTTTTTGTAAACACTGTACATCACGTTTTGGCTACTTTCGGTTTACTGCGCGTGTTGTATACGTCAGCAAATAGATTGAGCTGTAACATGAAAGTAAAATTTCCATTGGCCCACCTACAGAGGTCACGCGCAGGGGTCACCCTGCCTGCTAACCTGCGCATGGACTTGTTTTTTTTTTTTTTTTGTTTTTTTTTGCTAACGGCAGGTCAATTTCAAGCGTTCTCATAAGATGTCGATATACCTAGGTTTGAGTACGACATGTCTGCTTTATGCCTGTGAAAAAATATTTGCACGCGCTCAAAACACTATCCCACAGGGGCCTGTACGCGAACGTTGGTAAAATGAAAATTTTCAAAGCTGGTAAAATTGTGTCCAAGGTCATTTTCAAGGTCGTCTAAAAGTGTCAGCATTTGCCTCGGACGCCTGAGTTTTCAACAGTCAGGAGCTGTCGGCATAGCCTTTAAATTCATACAGACAAAACGTGTTCCATACGGTCACTGTCACTTCTATGGAAGGCCAAACCTGTCTTAACCCGCGTATACGCTTTATTACGTTACAGGTGTTCAAAGGATATATAGAATTCCGTAAGACCCGTGTTTTCGGTTAATTTCACCTGCATTTGCATTTAGTGTGTGTCAGTGGTTGAAAATGGGACAAACATGAGACTTTGGCATAAAAACAGAATTTTCTTGTATAACCTTTGGACACCGGCATATTTTGTTACACACTCGACAGACATGCATGCGTTTTTGTAAACACTGTACATCACGTTTTGGCTACTTTCGGTTTACTGCGCGTGTTGTATACGTCAGCAAATAGATTGAGCTGTAACATGAAAGTAAAATTTCCATTGGCCCACCTACAGAGGTCACGCGCAGGGGTCACCCTGCCTGCTAACCTGCGCATGGACTTGTTTTTTTTTTTTTTTTTTTTTTTTGCTAACGGCAGGTCAATTTCAAGCGTTCTCATAAGATGTCGATATACCTAGGTTTGAGTACGACATGTCTGCTTTATGCCTGTGAAAAAATATTTGCACACGCTCAAAACACTATCCCACAGGGGCCTGTACGCGAACGTTGGTAAAATGAAAATTTTCAAAGCTGGTAAAATTGTGTCCAAGGTCATTTTCAAGGTCGTCTAAAAGTGTCAGCATTTGCCTCGGACGTCTGAGTTTTCAACAGTCAGGAGCTGTCGGCATAGCCTTTAAATTCATACAGACAAAACGTGTTCCATACGGTCACTGTCACTTCTATGGAAGGCCAAACCTGTCTTAACCCGCGTATACGTTTTATTACATTACAGGTGTTCAAAGGATATATAGAATTCCGTAAGACCCGTGTTTTCGGTTAATTTCACCTGCATTTGCATTTAGTGTGTGTCAGTGGTTGAAAATGGGACAAACATGAGACTTTGGCATAAAAACAGAATTTTCTTGTATAACCTTTGGACACCGGCATATTTTGTTACACACTCGACAGACATGCATGCGTTTTTGTAAACACTGTACATCACGTTTTGGCTACTTTCGGTTTACTGCGCGTGTTGTATACGTCAGCAAATAGATTGAGCTGTAACATGAAAGTAAAATTTCCATTGGCCCACCTACAGAGGTCACGCGCAGGGGTCACCCTGCCTGCTAACCTGCGCATGGACTTGTTTTTTTTTTTTTTTTTTTTTTTTTTTGCTAACGGCAGGTCAATTTCAAGCGTTCTCATAAGATGTCGATATACCTAGGTTTGAGTACGACATGTATGCTTTATGCCTGTGAAAAAATATTTGCACGCGCTCAAAACACTATCCCACAGGGGCCTGTACGCGAACGTTGGTAAAATGAAAATTTTCAAAGCTGGTAAAATTGTGTCCAAGGTCATTTTCAAGGTCGTCTAAAAGTGTCAGCATTTGCCTCGGACGTCTGAGTTTTCAACAGTCAGGAGCTGTTGGCATAGCCTTTAAATTCATACAGACAAAACGTGTTCCATACGGTCACTGTCACTTCTATGGAAGGCCAAACCTGTCTTAACCCGCGTATACGTTTTATTACGTTACAGGTGTTCAAAGGATATACAGATATTTACCTTGTTTTTATTACTTTGTATTAAAAGACTGTTTTATTACGAGTATTTCAGGAAGGGGGTCCCATAATACAAGTTTGACTGTATCTGATATACTAAATAATTCACCACGACCCTGAAGAAGGCTCTGTAAGAGCCGAAACATTGGTCTTAAAATCAGTGTCAAACTAAACCTGCTTTGATTGTGTGGTTACATTACACTTCTGTGTCATTTTATAAATAAGAAACAAGTACACCATGAAATTTCAGTTCTAGGGCATTAAAATAGTTCACTGTATACAGCTTACTTGAGGCTGCTGCAGCTGAGATCTGACTAGTGGAAATCTGTGCATGACCAGATGCTGTCTGTGAGGGACCTGTTTGGGGTAGTGGGGTTGAGGCAGCTAATGGGGTCCCGACTGCTGCAGCTGCTTGACTCTGTAAATTAATAGAAGTAGGAAAATATGTATACTTTACAAGTAAGAAAATATTTAAGTTTAACACACATACTTAGGTCAAATTACTAACTGGTGATTGGTGAAGATTTAATTGACTGTATATACTTAACATCTCACATGTATATTGCAGTTTATATATTCAGTCTTCTTTTTCATAAAAGTAACAACCCCATTGCACTGAATTCTCCATCTCTAAAGTCTGCATTCATCCCTGCTGGATTCTGGCATGACCTATCTGTGTTGCATTCTGTTCTTACTGGATCCTGGCATAACTTACCTGTGCTGTACTCTGTTCTTGCTGGATCCTGGCATACTGCAACTTACCTGTGCTGTACTCTGTTCTTGCTGGATCCTGGCATAACTTACCTATGCTGTACTCTGTTCTTGCTGGATCCTTGGATACTGCAACTTACCTGTGCTGCACTCTGTTCTTGCTGGATCTTGGCTTGTCTTTCCTTTTCAGCTTCAGCTTCCTTTCCTTCCTTGTCTGCTTTCTCTGTTTTCAAAGGTAAGGAAACTAACATCATAATACGTCAGAGCAAGTATAACAATAGGGTCATGATGCCCCAAGATTTGTCACCAGAGTTACACTCCCGCTCCATGATAACACCAACCCAACAGCTATGTTACACTTCTGATAATATTATTTCATTTTAGTACAAGGTGTACAGTGATCAGAAAACAATTATTTTGTTATAACCTTCAAATATTGTCTCTAATGTTTTAGAAATTTTCTCCTTTTTACATGTAGTGAAAATCATGTTTTTTAAGAAACCAAGCTCTCTTGAATGATCCAGGTCTCACCAATCATTCTGAGGACAAATTTTAAGTTTTCTTTTCAAAAATATTATATTGTGAAACGAGCCAATAACAATGCTGAAAGTTGATGTGAATTGTACATGATAGACAAATTCTAAACGTTCATCCGAAAAACTTTGCCCAGCTGAGCTTGACTATGTCTTATTAGTTTATACTAATTTATTTATTCTCGATTGCGAAACAAGTTCTTACAACTTATATTAATCGCTCTCGAGACTCATTCCAGGTGGAATCAACCTCGAAGAGAGAGAGGCAATGTGGAATTAATTGTGTCTTGCCTAAGGACACTGCCGACATGGAGATGGTAGGGATCGAACCCGGGGCCCTTCGATCCTGAGGCGAACGCGCTACCACTGCGCCACCACAAGTATGTATTTATTGTATACAGCATATCTTAAAAAGGTTGACTGCCTCTTATTTAGATTAAACTTCTAACAAGAGTCTGAACAAAACTGGATTTAAATCTAACTGGCAAGAGCATACATACAAGTGGAAATAAATTGTCATGTCACTATGTTGTTCACTGTGCATTCCAAACAACTAGGATTTAATCCCCTGTCAATATAAATGAGGTGTGTCCCTGGGCAAGACATGTTACACTAGACATTACTCTGTGTTCAGGTTGGCCTCGATAGCTCAGTGGCTAGGGTGTTCACCTCCCGAACAGGAGGTTCCGAGTTCGAATCCCAGCCGGAGCACGAGGTGTGTAATTGGGTAACAACAATAAAAACTCGCTGCCTCTCTCTCGCAAGTGTGATAACATCTAGAATGAGTGTTTGAGAGCAATTAAATAAGCTAATTGAACTCAAGTAAATTTGCATAAACTAAAGAACTGCGCATTTCACTTGAGTTTGTAATCATCTTACCTAATTCTTTCTTGATAAACTCGTATGCATTACTGGCCTGGTCTAATATTCTTCCACATTGCTCACAATGTTCAATGTTGACCTTCCCATTCTGTTCACATGCCCTTCTCACTGCATCAGCATTAACAACTAGGGTTTGGAGTAAATGCATAGACTTTTTGGCAGCTTCAGATATGTGACTTTGGTATTTATTTGCTGTAAATTCAGCTTGTATTTTGATAAATAGTTGGTTGAGCTGGTTGACACTTTTTGTCAACTTTTCTTGGCGCTCTTTGTTTTCTTTCTCCCTAAAAATAAAACAGGGTGCACTTCTTTTGATTTTGGTTAAAAAAAAGAAAGTTCTTCAATATGTATGAAAATAATATATTTAAGAACATGTAGTCATATAAAAAGGTATAAAGTCCTGTCACGTATATCTGTAGATTTGAAATAATACGCTACCAAAAAATAAAGTGTTGCAAATGCTTATGAAATTCCAATATAAACATATAAGGTAGCGGTGCCGTAAAACCAGCATTTCCATACAATTTTTGCAAATTCCTACCTAGAATTTCACTTTCATTATTGATTCTAGCTTTTAGTTTCATATTTATGTTTTAGTATGTCATTTTTTAAAATTCTATTTTTTCAAACAGCAACTGAGAGCAAGCTGCTTTAACCTCTTCTTAAAGTTTTAACAAACTCTGAAGACAGTCTGCATTTATGTAATCTATATCAGGGATCAGGAAATTTTGAAATCTCAATCGGTCCCGACTAGCCGAGGGTACATCGTCACCCCCCCCCGAATAAAAAATCACAAAAACGCAAAAAAAAAAAAAAAAAAAAATTTGTTATTTATATATTTTTCAACCAGCTTTCCATTGTTGTGCATGATCATGGAACGGTAAAAGTATTTCATTCCCTCCTTTTGATTCCAAAATGTTTCCAAAAACGAAAATATTTATCTTCTTTCATTATTGATTAGTATATCTCACGAGTCGATAAAATAAATGCGCCGTTCACGTGGAGCGTTCCATTTTCTAAGGGATAAACTTTACATCGTTTTCGCCATAAAAAAATAAGAAACGGAATTTCTAAGTAATAAGAAAAATATCGAGCCAGTTTTCATAAATAAATATAATAATTTCCATGTGATTTTATCATTGAAAGTGTATTCAATTTCGATTAGAACTGATTACGTTCAAAGTCACCCCCACAAAGTTTTGTAATAATCCCTGCTATTAAATTTTTGTCGTATGGTTTCGTTTTTAAAATTATTTTATGTTCTCGGGTCGCCAGTCTGATTAACATTATATGTCGGCTTGCCCTTCCGACTTTCGGAAACATTGACTACCGGTTGCCAGTCCAGTTATTTGTTTCTTTCGGGTTCCCGTTATTATTCTCCCGATTACCATGAGCCGATTTGCCATTTCGGTCATTTGATTTTTTGAACATCGCAAATATGTTGCGTTGTGCTATTTCAACAATAATTCGAAAGGCATTGAAGGCATTTCAAAGTGTAGGTAATGATTAGCGGCCTAAAGACAATCGGTCCGGCATAAAGTCAATCGGAGCTGCTAACACATTAATAAAATCCTTTAATCAATAACGTGTTAGCGACGCCCGAGGTATTGTAGAATTGGTGTGTTGGACCAATTAGGTAAAGACCGCCGGGGTTATTCAAATGACACGTTTATTGGGGTATTAGATAGGTGCTAATAACACAGATGATATGTGTAATTACACAAGCAATTCTTTTGTCATATTTGAGCGATTTTATGGCTTTTTAAAAAAAAATCTCGGACCGATTTTTAAGTAACTTTTGGTTACGTGAATCGGTCCAGCAAGTTGAAAATCGGTCCAGACGGGCAAATTTTCGGTTTTCCTGATCCCTGATCTATATGATGTCAAAACTTACAGTAAATAATTTCATAATATAAAGTGCTAAACAAGATGACTTTGAAGTTAGAAACTGCTTACCTACTAAGGACAACACTTCAATAATTAGACACTGGTATTTCAAAGTCTACACTATTTTTATGTTGCTTTTGGAGAAAAAGGGTTCGATAGCAAATATTCTGAATACACAAACTTACTTTCTTTTCATTTCTTCGAGCTGAAGTTTTCTCTTGGTCTGTTCTGCTTCTTGTATCCTGGCATCATGTATCTGGTAAGTAATCAAAATGTAAAATGTATTTGGTAAGTAATCAAAATGTAATCTGTATCTGGTAAGTAATCAAAATGTAATTATGTATCTGGTAAGTAATCAAGATGAAATCATGATTACATCTGTTTTCACAATGTAACTGATTACATTACAATTATGTAATCAAAAAATATTAGTGATTACTGATTACATCTGATTACTTCAAATTTTGTAACTGATAACAGCTGATTATGATTACTGATTATGATTACCCCAGGTCTGTCATAGTTTACACAGCATCCATTACTGTAACTGTTACAATACATAATACAGAATTGATACAGAATCTGGCATACTGGAATTTAGACTTCACACATCCAAGCATCCAAAATGCAGCCAGGATGTTCTCTTTTTTCCCCCCGAAAAACAGAGTAAAGTATTAATGTATCATGTACCCTTTAGGCGTTAGTAAGCAGATATGATGTGGAAATGGAATTACTACAGTTTACATTTTCATAGTCATAGCAAAACTGAGTAATTTTTAACTTTGTGGAACAGCAGTAAAGAGACATCCTATCCAATATTGATCAAAACTGCTTGATCTACTTGGATTCTAGACATTGCAGAAGATGAAATACAAGTTTTGCTAGAGAAGAGCAACTTATATGTATTACATTGTACCACATACCAAGTAATACATGTAACTGTTAGCTCTCTTTCATAAAAACATTTCTGAATTCTCTTTAGGCCAAATAAAAAATATGTGTTTCGGGCAACCTGACCCTACCTAGCTAAACTCCCCGACCCTAGAGTTTTTTGTTTTTGTTTTAAATTGAAAAGAAAAAAAAAAAATTTTTAATGTGTCCCTATCCTACCTAGCATTCTTGGGACTGTTGCCCTAAATACAGATTTCTTTTTTGGCCTAATTTAAATGTTTCATATATATATATATATACCTGTTTTCTTTGCTCATGTGTTTCTCTCAAAAGTTTGTGTCGTTTGACAATTTCAGCTGCTCTGGAATTAATACAGATGGATAAGTACAGGTGATGTCCCACCCATGTTCAACAATACCAAAGCATATACTGGTAGATTAAATATATTCTATATAAATGTAAGCTCATTATGGAATTTCAAACAGGTGAAAGTAATGTCTGAATTATCTATGTAATTTCAACAATGTATACAGATTATTCAAGTACAGAACTGTGCTGCGGACGTATGAAACAACAGTACAGCAAGCATCATGGGAGCTTAAAAGGTTTCAAAGAAAATTAATGTAAAATAAAAACTTCTTAACAATCGTTTTTCCCTGAATGTATGTATATGATCAACACCTAACAAGTAAAACTTACCAAAACATGATGAATATGTTGGGTTTTATGGTTGGTACTGGTTTCCCACATGTCCAACGCCCCCAGAAGAAGTTACTTAAGTTAGGTTTCTGAAGATATTGCAAGATACAGAAAGCGTCCCAATTCCAGAGACATCCCTGGTTCTTTTAACATGCCAGGTGTATAGCACACATACATGGGACCTCAGTTTTTGTCTCATCCGAAAGATTGTTAGTAATTATAGTTGGTCAACACCAGGAACTGAACCCGCTACCGCGAGATTACAAAGTCGCGTGCTCTACCGATTGAGCTAAGCATGCTGACTAATGTAATCTAACACCCAGATTCTAATAAACAATAATTAATAGATACTTGTATTCTCCAAGACTATGTGGAGCCATCTTGGTGCAGAGGTATCACATGCACCTCAGGATCGGAGGGTCCAATCCCAAACAATGCCAAGCAGAAAGTGTCCTTTTGCAAGACACAAATATTTCTATATTGCATTTCTCTCTCTCTGTCGTCAAGGTTGATTCCATCTGGATTGAGTCTCGAGAAAGATTAATAGTAAAGTTGCAAGAACTTGCTGCGTAAACTGAGAGTAAATAGATTAATACTATAAAAACTAGAACTATCACTGAAGGTGATGAATACCCCCCGAACATCCCACTGACACAGTATTTAAAATTTATGTAGTATTTGATGCTTTAATTATTGGACCTGCACATCTGTGAAATATAATTAAATTTTGACCAGCGGGTTTGGAGATTAAAAGCACACAAGATTTTACTATCTCAAGCCCCTGTGACCTTTGATCTAGTGACCCGAAACATGGACCATGCACAACTAGTTATTGTACTTATCACTTCTATGAAGTATCATTAAATTCTGACCAGGGGTTTTGAAGATTTAGCGTCCACAAGATTTTACCATCTCGAGTCCCTGTGACCTTGACCTTTGACCTAGAGACCCGAAACCTGGACCATGCACAACTAGGCATTGTACTTATCACTTGTGTGAAGTATCATCAAATTCTGAACAGGGGTTTTGGACATTTAGCGTCCACAAGATTTTACTATCCCAAGCCCCTGTGACCTTGACCTTTGACATAGAGACCCAAAACCTGGACCATGCACAACTACGCATTGTACTTATCACTTGTGTGAAATATCATGAAATTCTGACCAGGGGTTTTGAAGATTTAGCGTCCACAAGATTTTACCATCTCAAGCCCCTGTGAACTTGACCTTTGACCTAGAGACCCGAAACCTGGACCATGCACAACTAGGCATTGTACTTATAACTTCTGTGAAGTATCATGAAATTCTGACCAGGGGTTTTGGAGATTTAGCGTCCACAAGATTTTACCATCCCGAGCCCCTGTGATCTTGACCTTTGACCTAGAGACCCGAAACCTGGACCATGCACAACTAGGCATTGTACTTATCACTTCTGTGAAGTATCATCAAATTCTGAACAGGGGTTTTGGACATTTAGCGTCCACAAGATTTTTCTATCCCGAGCCCCTGTGACCTTGACCTTTGACCTAGAGACCCGAAACATGGACCATGCACAACTAAGCATTGTACTTATCACTTGTGTGAAGTATCATTAAATTCTGACCAGGGGTATTTGAGATCTAGTGTCCACAAGATTCCGTCTACAGACGGACAGACAGACAAGCTGAATCCAGTATACCCCCCCTAACACTTTGTGTTCGGGGGGTATAATAAATTATGAGATATTCACAGTTTTTCCAGTTAACACTTACTGGGATTCATTCCTCAGTTCCATATCTTGAACTTTCATGAGTGTTTCAAAATTAGCTTTTCGTTCTAATTCCTGTACTCTAAGCTCCGCCTCCATTTCAATTCTGTTCTGAATGTCTTCAAATTCTCGTTGTTTCTGCAGCCTAGCTTTCTGAAGAATAAAAGCTCACCTAAACATTCTGCATCACAGCTAATTACAATTAGTGTCAAACTGTCATAAAATATGCCCGTCATGTTTGTGGTAAATCAGACTGCATGGAAGTAAAGGCTGATCATGATCTACACTAGTTGCTAAGGCATTTAATCATGTCAACAGCAAGCAAATTTGTGCTAATCATTCAAGTAGAAGCTCTGGCAGTAGTAATTTTGTATCTCAATATAGGACCATAATGACTGGGCGATGTGCCTGATTAAAAACTATCATACCCTTAACAAAACTTTAACACCTTTCTCTTCTTAACACAATAAATGAATGTGTACAAGCATATTTGTATGTTTTATGCAATAAATGTGTATTGTATTGTGTAAAGATACGTTTAAGCCCTTAAATGACAAAATGTGTTTACATGTATTTATAATCAAATCAAAAAGCAACTAGGTATAATTTTTCTGCAAACCTAAACAAAATTATATACCCAAGTGATACTGTAACGGAATAAATATTTGCCCATACAAATTTTCAAGATCTGACATAATTATTTGGTTGTTCTCGGCTGTGATCATTATTGAGGCTTCTTTGATTAAAAGTGTGTATAAACTTTCAATGGGGTTAGCATTAACAGTTATTTAAAAGTAGGTGAAATAAAGCCATACTTCTTTACATTTTTTTAATGCATTTTTCCTCCTTTTCAATCAGTACTTTTAGTAATAATTCATAAAATAGTACATCACAGACTTTACATTATCATGTTGTTGAAAGACTAACAATGATTTAAAGTTCATTTTGACACCCATCAATGATGTATACATAGTACATGTAACCTTGAGTTTGTAGCTTGTTTTTCAGTTATAGACATTTTCACATACTTAGATAATGTTTCTATAATTTACAATTTCATTTTGCAATGTTTTATGAGAATATTTCAATAGTTCCCTTAGAGACATGTTCTTTGCACTATTATTAATGAATTTTGGTCATTTACAACATTATGTCACCCTAGTGCAAAAACTCAATAAGCCCAATTGTTCAAAAACCGAATAAGTGCAACTGTTCAAAAACCGAATAATTGACCATTGTTCACAATAATTGCACTTATTGAGACTCTGCACTAGAGTGACGAAATTAACAGTAGATTTTATGGACAAACCATTAAAGCTGCTCGCTCTCAGTTACCATGGAAAAAAATTGACAATCTTATTCATAGATATAAAACTAAAGGCTAGAATAAAACAAGAGCTGTCCCTCACAAGTGACGAATGCCCCCCGAAAGAGGTGCCTCACAGTCTGTGTCCTCTCCATGTGCTCAATAAATGTGCTATATAATTTTAAAATCCTTCCATGCATGACAGAGTAATCATGCATACAGTATTCCATTACTTTAAACACTAAGTGTGACCTTGACCTTTGAGGTAGGAACTTGGGTCTTGCACGCGACACATCCGCTTGATGTGCTAGACATTTGTGCCAAGTTATTTTAAAATCCTTCAAAGCATAATAAAGTTATAGTCCGGACACAAATGTATGCATATATACAGGATTCCATTACCTATAAACTCTAAGTGTGACCTTGACCTTTGTGGTAGGGATGTGGGTCTTGCACGCAACACGTCGTCTTGATGTGCTAGACATTTGTGCCAAATTATATTAAAATCCTTCAAGGCATGACAAAGTTAAAGTCCGGACACGAATGTGTGCATATATGCTTATATAGAGGAATCCATTACCTTCAAACTCTAAGTATGACCTTGACCTTTGAGCAAGGGACGTGGGTCTTGCACGCG
Organism: Saxidomus purpurata; assembly: GCA_022818135.1. NCBI lineage: Eukaryota > Metazoa > Mollusca > Bivalvia > Venerida > Veneridae > Saxidomus > Saxidomus purpurata. The sequence continues at coordinate 19,444,994 of JAFMSR010000007.1, forward strand.
ACACGTCATCTTGATGTGCTAGACATTTGTGCCAAGTTATTTTAAAATCCTTCAATGCATGACAAAGTTACAGTCCGGACACGAATGTGTGCATATATGCTTATATAGAGGAATCCATTACCTTCAAACTCTAAGTATGACCTTGACCTTTGAGCTAGGGACGTGGGTCTTGCACGCGACACGTCGTCTTGATGTGCTAGACATGTGTGCCTAGTTATTTTAAAATCCTTCAATGCATGACAAAGTTACAGTCCGGACACGAATGTGTGCATATATAGAGGATTCCATTACCTTCATACTCCAAGTGTGACCTTCACCTTTGAGGTAGGGATGTGGGTCTTGCACGCGACACGTCGTCTTGATGTGCTAGACATGTGTGCCAAGTTATTTTAAAATCCTTCAATGCATGACAAAGTTACAGTCCGGACACGAATTTGTAAGTGGGGACGCACGGACGGACGGACAGACGGACCGACGGACAGACGCATTAAAATAAGCTAAAATCTAGGTAGGAATTTGCAGAAAACAATTGAAAAGGTCGGTTACATGGCACCGCTACACTATATGTTTATATTGAAATTTCAAAAGCGTTTGCACGCTTTTGAATTTGGTAGCGTATTTTTCGAATTTTAGAGATAAATGTGACATGAATTTATACTGGAGCCTTTTTTTTATCACCAGATGTTCTAAACTACGTTATTTACATACAGTTTGAAGAACTTTATTTTTTTACCAAAATCTTAAAAGACACTAATGACACAAACCCTAGCTTTCTTTCCCAGTTCTTCCTCATATTTACATATAGCCAGTCTGGACATTCCGAATTCTGGGGATGTCACGCTGTTTACTTTCCTTACATCAACTTGCAGCCTGAAACATGTGAACAATACTTAGTCTGTAAATTAACCAACTCTCTTTTAATCATTTCCATGTATTTATACATCTAAAATATGAAGAAGAACAATAGCCGACATCTTCACATTTGCTGTCAAACTAAATAAATAACAGAATGGTATACTTTAATTGAAGAGACGGCATGATTTTTCTGCAGCAAGAGTTTTGTGATGGATACACAAATTGTATGGATACAAAACAGACTACAATGTGTTAAAATACACAAATTCATCTACAGCCATACTGACTTTTCCAAATCTAAACAATGGGTGTTGCACACCATGCTTCGTTAAAGAAGTAGATTCTACTAATCTAAAATAAACTTTTCCACAAGGAAACTTAAAACTTTTAAACCAAAATTGTGATTCAATACAAAATGTAAATTATGGCATTTTGCCAAATATATTTAGTTACCTATGTCCATGTATTACATTACAAAAATTTGATCTTTTTCTTCAAATATTCAAACAAATCTACCTAGAATCAGATGAACTTGACCTGCTCCAAACTGGTAATCTTATTTCTC
>JAFMSR010000007.1:19446913-19666913 GCA_022818135.1 Saxidomus purpurata
CCGTTTTCCATATTTTTTTATTATTGATACATGTATGTATTGTTGAAACAGGCAGAATGTTGTTTTAGATTGTTTAGTACAAATCGTGTTATGTCAGACGTAAAACATTAACCGAAAGAGAGACTTAACCCCTTTCTAGGAACATTCGTTAATAAATACACAACAACGATGCTAAATTTACCCGAATAATGTACTCAAGTACGTCTTGTATAAACTATTTCAGGGATACGAGCGGGCTGGAGCACTATTTGGCGATGATATCAGTGTACCTTAGAAGCGCCATGGTAAGTGCATGACACACACAGAGTCAGTTTGATACATTGTATCATCACATCTTTTTCACATAAACCACATTCTTTGCGACAACCTAAGTGCCTTATATAATTATATAGTTCCCACATTCTGTAATGGTAAAAGTGACAATAAGTAACATTTCTCTGTAATTAAACCAGGCAAGTGTTTGTACAACAAAGTCACTGCAATAAAAAAATGTTTACTATTGTCCAAGGTAATATCAATACCCGACTGACTCGCCTTGAAAACTAGATCTATATGCATTTAGGGCCAGAAAGCAAACATTGGAAATTTTATCGCTTTTACAGGGTGTGATGTTTGTATACGACATAACGAATGAGAAGTCATTTCAAAACATGAAACATTGGCTGGAAAATTCAAAGGAAGTAAGTTGTAACATAAACTCTTATCACATGGCAGACATTTGGCAAACAGTAATTTAAACTATTGGCATGTAGAAGCCAAAAGCATTTTATCCCAAAGTGCAAGGATGTGTCAAAATAAAGAATGCGTTGATTAAAGCTTGTTCAACTTCAACAAAGCCTATGTTATTAAACATTGTTTTTTTAATTCGCTTCGTCTCTCCAGCAAGAGGTGGAAGTTTTAAAGCAGTCAAATTACATTCTGTCGATTTGAAATACTAAAGATATCTGACAATTTCAGCAGTTGGTCTTTTTGGTTCTAAACAAGAAACCAACTAGATGCCCACGTGCAACATGTCGAGCCCACCATATGTCAAAAGGGCTAACTCCTTACCAAGTAGAGATGGGTCAAAATACACCTAAATATTGGATGTAACATGCATGTTGTACCACAGAAAAGTGGTCTCGATTTTTCTCTACGGCCAGTAATAAAAAAGTTAAATATAAGCTTTTTATAGTAACAACAAAGGGAAGTAATTATAAAAACAAGGGAAGTCCATGGTGGTGAACATTTGTACAAAGTAACATCAAAATCCCTCCATGCATGAAGAAGAAATGCTCCAGACAAAGATATTCTTGACTTTGAACTTCAACCTCTAAGTGTGACCTTGACCTTAGACCTAGGGACCTGGTTCTTGCGCATGACACTCCGTCTCATGATGGTGAACATTTGTGCCAAGTTAAATTAAAACCCCTATGCATGAAAAAGATATGCTCCGGACAAAGTCATTCTTGAATTTAACCTTTAACCTCCAAGTGTGACCTTGACCTTAGACCTAGGGACCTGGTTCTTGTGCATGACACTCCGTCTCATGATGGTGAACATTTGTGCCAAGTATCAAAATCCCTCCATGCATGAAAAAGATATGGTCCGGACAAAATCGGACGCACGCACGCACGCACGCACATACACCGAACCGCCAAAAGTGACGACTAAGTCGAGCTCACCGCAAGCGGGCTCGACAAAAATGAAACCGATGGATATTTACTGTTGTATTACTGTTCCTGGATCGAGTAATATCTACTTACGTACTTGAGGATGAGTCACATGTTATATTAGATTGTTCGTTGTACGATGACCTCAGATTTGAATTATTTTCGAAAGCTATTGTTTTTTAACCTAATTTCGCAAATTTTAGTAATGATGAAAAACTTATATTTTTGTTCACTAATAATTAGAAATTGTGCCAAAACCTGTCGGACTTTGTCGAACAGGACGTGTTCAGGCGAAACTTCCCTGAGGCTCGACTGAAAATTTGCCTATTCCATGTTCTGAGAACGTTCAAGCGTGAAATCACCACAGAGAAGATGAACATATCGTCAAATGAACGCCAACAAATTCTGGACATCATACAGAAAATAGCGTATGCACGATCAAATGCCGAGTACGAAATATTACGCGCAAGTCTCATACAAACAGGCTGTAACGCCGTCAATGCTTATTTCAACGACTATTGGCATCCGATCAGAAATGAATGGGTCGTCGGCCTTTCGTCGGCAGATTATTTTGGCAACCAAACAAACAACAGGCTTGAAAGTTTGAACCAGAAATTAAAACAGGTGATATCGAAGAATTTAGATTGAACGGATTTGCCACGGACTTTTTTGCATTCCTCGGCACTCGACGCACAGAAATTGACGGGAAGTTGTCAAGAGCTGCCGTCAAAGTTCCCATACACTCATCAAATGACGAAGATCGAGTAAAATACAGACAGTTGCTCACACAGACATACATAGACATGTGTATACGGCCTTGTGGCGCTCATCGAGCTGCCGGCCAAGTGTAAATAGACATGTATATACGGCCTTGTGGTGCTCATCGAGCTGCCGGCCGAGCGGTTACACTGAATACCGGAATCGACTTTCTTACCGGAATCTACCAAAATCGATTTTCGATTACCGGAATCTACTTAAAACAGTCGTTCTATTTACTTAATTGTATAACATATATATATATATATATATATATATATATATATATATATATATATACATACGATATAATTTATGATATTTGACTCGTATGCAAAGCTTTAGAAAATAGTAATAAGCCGAAATTCATTTTGATGAGTTTGATGAGTAAAATTGTAGTATTCGGCGACCCTACGAAGTGTTACAATTCAAGTTACCCAAATCATGTAATATTGACTGTAAATAAAAAGTGTACCATTATTTGTTTAAGTTATGCAAAAGATATTTAGTGTGGTATTTGTATGAAATGTTGATACATTGATTTTTGAATCACATTAACTATCTGTATGTGATATTCTAGCAAATTGCTTCAGGGACAGTTGTTTCGTTAAAAAACATGACTGTCAGGGGATGTGGTTGATTTCCATATAACTGTTTGTTCATAGTAAGTTAAGCAAAATATTTTTGTCAACAATCATAGATCAGAGTTTACAACAATTACACTAAAATGTGATTGTCCTCTGATCGGCGGGTTTGTAAAACGTAGAATAAAAAAACTGGCCCTATTATGTATATATGTATGGTTAAAGTCCCAGTTTCGCTTTAAATACTCCAATATTGAATAATTAATTCACTTTATTTACCCGTCTTTCATATTTTTGTCGCTTCTTAACTAGACAGCATTGCCAGAAAGAGATTCTTATGTTTTGCAATATCATGAAAAAAATACTGCGCAACATGTGTAGCATGTACTTTCGATTAAGTTACGTCATGAATGTATTTCGTACAAACAACGGTCATTTTCGGCGGTAAGACATTTGTCTTGGTAATATATATTAAGAGCTACAAATTATTTTGTATCCTAAGTGTTCCAAGAACAATATGACTTTGTATGGTTAACATAAATATTCTCCCGTCGTTAGAGTTCAAGGTTGACGCAAATGAGGCGAGGTGGTCATCTTGAATCTCTTAATATGTCTTTATATACGATGTTAAGAGTGATTTCCTGAACTAACTTAAGTTTGGAGTGAAAATGCTTAACTGTCTTCCCCGATTTTCAGAAACACTTGAAACTACGTGTCTAACACAATAGAGTTTGCCGTTTCCACAATAACCTCATTGAACATTTTTCTTCCTGTTTCGGTTTTGTTCAATAGTTTAAATACATACAAGAAATACATTAATGTACGCTTAAAATTTAATGGTCTAATGTTATTTACCAAGCAAAAGTAATGTTTCACTGTGACTAGCAAGATATTACTAGTAATCTGCTGTATTTTTGCATTTGTATTTAAATCCCAGATATCACGTGGATCAGATGAAAAACTCTCAGAAACTTTTTAAGTGTTTGAATTTAGGTTGGGTCAAATATAATGGCACATCTATACATAACTGAAATTGGTACTCAATAATGTGATTTTATACTATAATATGTTCACTTATCCAGTACAAAAGCACAAGTAAGATTGAATGCTAATCTTTCTTGTTTTCATATCGACAAAGGGATATTAAAATTTTGTTTTCTTGTTATAATTATGTTTGCAACTTCCGTTCAAATCTTAGTGACACTTAGCATATATACAATTACAATTTATCTTCTAATCCCCACACCTCCCCTTGTGTGGCAACCACTTCGAATAGTCAAGCATACATGTATATGTTTGTATCTGATACAGAGCTTACTATTTATTGATTATTGATGTGTATGATGTGTTATATGGTATTTGTTTTATTGAAAATTGTATTTTTTGTGAATAAAACACTTTTTTCTATTCATTTCCCTCCCGATGCTGTATTAGCTTACGACCCGTAAAAACTATAATTTCATTGATTTATTTTTTCACAAATGTACACGTTCATTATAATTATGCTCCATCAACTAGATGTTTATATTAAAGGTGTTAATGTGATTCGCGCATGTTCGCAAATCTTATCAACACCGATTCGTAACATAATAACAACTTGAAACAAAAAACCTCCCAAAGTCATGTTTGACTAATATTATTTTCTAAAACTTTGCATACGAGTCAAATATCATAAATTATATAATATGTATATATATGGTATAATAGAACGACTGTTTTAAGTAGATTCCGGTAATCGAAAACCGATTTTGTGGATTTCCGGTATTCAGTGTAACCCCCGGCCGAGGGGTAGGGGCGGATCATGGTTAGAGCCCCTTCTCGTGGTGTGGCCTGGATGTGACAGAATGAATCAAAAATATGTGTTCAAAATGACTTTTAGTTCTAGCTTTTAATGGATAAAAATATTTTAGTATCATATTTGCAAAGTTTAAAACGCATTAACAGAAAAAACACGTGTTTTATATTTTCCGTTAAGATTCATTCTGTCATAACTGAACGCTCTTCTACTTACTCTATTGCTTTCTTATTTCACGATAACAATATTTATGTGATGTTATTCTAACATCAGTTTAACACTGTAACATTTCCCTTTCGAAAAACTAAACTACTCTATAGTTGTATTGTATCGGTGCCTGCACGGTAAGCCGATAACGACACGCTTATTTATTCGTCCGCATCATATTACAGCCGGAAGAGCGGAAGGCGAAGGAGATCATAACGGCAATCCTCAAATTGAAAACAAATGCAAATAAACTGATAATCCCGCATTTTATTGCCGTTTAAATGAAAGTTTTTATTTATAAATATTAAATAATCCATTTTCTTATCTCAATAACCTGTAATATATGCATAAAAACAAGTCCGGTTCGCTAGTGTATAGACGGATATAAACTAGAGAACCGATTCCGGTTCGCTAAGGTCGCTGTCTAGGGAACCGGTTCCGGTTCTCTAGACACTGCCAAAATTATTAGTCCAGACATATGGCAACTTTTTACGGTAAGCGGACATTATCCCCTTAGCAGGAACCGTTTATAGAGTATTCCTTCCCCATAGATCATACTTTAAAAAAAAATGTTTCTCGACAATAATTCTCACTAAACTATGCATTAATTACTTTAATTCATGTAAATCACGTTATTCATTTTTGTTTATTTCAAAGCAGAACAATTACAGCATCCGTAAACTTTATTCGAAAATACATCATTTTTTTTCTAAAATATTTCTAAATAATCGCCGACTTTTTTCACAGTTAACATATCTATATGTATTATGATTATGATAATCACGTAGAAATGATGTATAAAATGACAAAATCATTACCAATTACGCCGTAAAAACTTGTTTAACCTGATTGATGTTTATAAACTATTACGAAGTAAGTGTCAGCGATGGTTTCATTTGTGCAATTTATCATCGTATGACGTCACAGCCGGTAAGGGACGCAACTCTTGGTCGGTAGATTATCGATTAATTGAAAGGGTGTATAGAGGGGTCGTCTTAACAGTCTTAAGTTGGTGGTTTATTCTAATAGTATGTCATCTGTTTGCCGCTTTTGACTACTTCAGGTTCATTCGGTAGTATATTTCCAGGTCTTTATCAAAGTACTGAAGGCACTTGTGGTGTTCAGCCAGCCATAAGGACTGACGAGTTTTTGCCTGCTAAACGCAGACATTTTAACATGTATTCCAAGGATAAACGAAAAGTTTACATATGGCCCAGTATATACTTCTTACTTCGAAATAGGAAGCACATGCTCATACATACTTTTCATTGTGTGGAACACATGTACTGGTAGTATCACGAGATTGTGTCCTTCTTGCTCTTTTTCAGGACATTTCTGATCGTGTAAAATTCATCATTGTCGGTAACAACTGTGATTTGGAAGACAAACGACAAGTCAGTCAAAACACGGCAAGGGAGGTAAGCATCAATGAACAGCTTCAGAAACTTAAGCGCCATCTTTTAACTATTTCCACCGTGGCTCGTGCGATCAGATATCGATTATTTGTACTATGTCATTAATGTGTTTAATATCACCTCCAAATAAAGACCAGTCGGGAGAAAACTGTACAATATATGTAATGAAAACACCTATGAACAAAGACCACCTGTCAACAAAGACCACCTGTCAACAAATACGACTTGTCCTTGGTTCACAAGTTTGACTGTAAGTTGTATGTTTGAAAAATGACTGCCTTAATTGCAGTGCATATTCTAAATTTTAAAGACTATGAGACCCAGAAAAATACGCTAATTATATATAATTCAGTTAGTTTCCGTGTTTGTGTATTTCTTGCTTTTTTTCCTTAACATGTAGTTCGCATCATTTTATGGAGTACACTTCATGGAAGTGAGTGCAAAGGCAGCTATAAATATAACAGAAGCCTTTCATGCTTTGGCAGCAGATATACTTGACAGCAAAGAAAATCCGTGGGTGAGTGGTATAGATACTCTGTAAACTGTATATATTATACAAACTACTGTAGGATTATCTTTCAAATAAGTGAATGTATCTGCAGCGAAAAATTGTATGACCGCCTAATAAGCAAAGGTCGTCCTCTTGGAGTATATTGTTGAACTGTCCTGTTCACATCTGACTGACAGCCGGTGTACTTGAAATAGTAGATGAAGTCCACAACATATAAACGACGTAATATATGTAATTCTCAATTAATATTTGAATAATAACTTATGACGTTGTCAGCAGTTGCACACTGAAGGAAAGATAATGAAACAACTGGTATTTATAGACCTATGCCAGCCTATCTCAGTAGGAGTTACATGTATATGGAAATATCGAATTGGTCAGAGAAGTGAAAGCAGTAGAAAATTGAAAAATAATATCATAGGAGTATGTGTAATTACATGCAGAATAACTTAAAGAACAAGACAAAGAAACAAATCCCACACACTACTGAGTATTAATCAGGTTAAAGATTTGACTGGATAAAACATGAAAACAAAAGGAAGCGAAATATAAATGTACAAAAAGTTATGTTTCATCACTTGATTTTTAGGCACAGACGCAACGACTAACTACTAAAGATGCAAGGGAATCCGAAGAACATAATAAAAAAGACACAAGTTTTTTTAAAAGGATTTTAAACCCGGTAGGTTATGCGTATTCGGTTTTTAACATATCTGTCCCCGAGTTCTCTATTGTTTGTTGGCAGTATCCCTGTAGATGTAGTATCCCATATTCTTTTTCCTAAAACTATGGAGGGTGGTTGGCTATAAACACTACATTGTATTAAAAATGTAATCTAGTAACCATAGAGATGACGCTTATAGTTTAACTGAGCACGAACAGTCCATGGCGAGCTGTTCTGATTGCTCTTTATCCGTTAGTCGACATTTTACTTCAACAATTGCTTCAAATAACATCAGCTCTAAAACAGTTTTTAACATGAATCTTCATAGCAATCATCCTAACATGATATAGCAAACTGAAACCATATCTCCTGCTCTCCTACTCAGAAACAACATACTTTGACAGCAATGATTCTAGTTTGACCCTCTCACATATTTCTTCAATCCATTGTCGGTTCTACAAAAGAGTGAAACTGATTTCACTATGTGAATATTTAGGCAACTTGTTAGATTCGTCCTCTCAAGAACCATTGGTCAAAGTTTTTATTATTATTCTATTTCTTACTTCATTCTCATGTAAATTATTTCAAGTCCCAGTCGTTTACAAAGAAATAAAAACATGTTCCATCGTACACAACTGTTTCTTAGGCGACTGTCTACTTAAGTCCTTCATGAATGGACATCAGAATATGATATGGATGCTAAAATCTCTGAAACCTTTGATCAGCTTTTAAAATACATGTAGCTTCACTTGTATTATTTTAATGTACAGATTGTTCAAGAAATGTTGATTTGTCATAGTCGTTGTTGCCAGAGGGTGTGGTTGATTTTCCCAATATGTCTAGATAGTGAATTTTCTTATATCTGCGTGCTGTACCTAATTTGTGTCCCTGAAACATTGGCGTTGTCACTTATGAAAACTGTACTGAATGAGCTTTTTCTTGGTGGACATAAATGCTTTCTTGTTTGTTATATGTTTCATTCTGGTAAAGCCGGATTCTATATCAAAAGTTTAAACTCGGTTCAACTTTTTTTAATCAAGAGTTAAAATTTGTTTTCAGATTTTTGGCGGACAGACGAAAACACCATCATCTGGTAGGTATATTTGAAGATAACGTAACAGAACCTCATTATGTTTGGCTTATATTCTTGCTGCTTCCTGCTAAGTATCATAGCTGATATGGAAAAAAGGAACAAAAACTTCCTTTTGGCTAACGACAACCTCCATTAGAATAGAAAGCAGAAAGCAAGGAGCGGATGCCAAATGATGTTAAAGCTGCTTGATCATAGTTACCAGTGAAGAAAACCCTCCAAAATGATCTGCTTAACATAAAATGTACATGTAATGGCTAGAATCAACAACACAAGTTAAAATCTACATACATGTAGTAGTTTGAGAAAATACTTTGTAAATGTTGGTTAGCTTGGTAAGCTACACTATAATTATGTTTATACTGGAATCCGTTCTAAAATATGCCAAGTTCAGACAGATCGAAGAACCTTGTTTTGTTCCAACAAAAATCTGAGAGCGAGCAGCTTTGAAGTACGAAACGGAATGCAAAAATTTGCCACATGCAGATTTTACTGCTCCTGAATTGGTAGTTGCATTTTTTCATTGATCAGCTAATTTGCCGAAGTTCTGTTATATTTAAGCATCAGCTTCGAAATATTTGAAGTAAGACGTTGGGAAAATAATCACTCATGAGTATTATGTCAATAGAGTCGATATGATATTCTTCAATGGACTTAATTATTCACCAATCTTGTTGGAAAACAATATATGTTATACATGTAGTTCTCTTTTAGTAACAAGAACTTATCAGAATGGCGGTTAAGTGCATTGCCAAGGAATTTTTTTGTGGATCCAGTGGTCTTCAAACTATTGTATGGTTCGTTTAGAAAAGAAAGAAAATAACCGGACAGAATTTTTAATAGAACACTAATTCCCTGTTGTTACATTGAAATCTCTAGAAAAAGTTTTTACGACAGCAAAACAGTTTTGACCTGATATCAAGGAATTAAATACACCTGTTCAGTAGTAGCTTAATATCAGCATTGTTTTTATTTTCTTCCTCACACAGTGCCAGAAGAGATTACAGAGGATCCCTATGCGTTAGATCTGTATGAGAAGGCTTTGAGGGATGGTACCGAAACAGACCGCTCTATTCGCATTAATATTGTTGGCAATTTTAGTCAAGGCAAAACTTCACTGATGAGACGGCTTCTTAGACAGAAGATCGGTGACGTTGGAAGTACGGATGGTATAGACGTAAATCATTACAAGTACCATCGTAGCTCTGACGGAAAATTATCTTTCAAAAGGACTGAGGAGAAAGATACGTCTGACATTATTGGCCGACTCGTTTCAGTTGCTTTAACGTCAGAACATACTAGTACTAAAAAATCTGAACCTACTTCTGCTTTCGTTTATAAAAGAGATCAGGCTTTACATGCAACCGGGCCTATACCAGCGATATCACTGTCTGTACAGAATCCTAAAGAAAGTAACGATTTACAATTACCTTTGGATGGAACAAATGAGAGAAAAACTAGCTCTTTCGATACGACAGAATGTTCTACTGACAGTGGCCTGTCATCCTCGAGTGGATATGAGCAAGACAAAAACATTGATAATAAAAATAAAATAGCCATGTTGTCTGTAGAGGAAAGGGCGAAATTTGCTAAAGAACTAAAGAAGAAAAAATCACAAAACTCGAGCAAAGAGATCCAAACATCATTCGACATATGGGATTTTGGTGGACAGTATGTATTCTATGCCACGCATACATTATTTCACAGTAAACGTGCTATTTACCTGCTAGTGGTTGACCTGTCAAAGAAGCTGGACGAAGTGGTAGTTGACAAGGATTTTCCTGAAGAATCTAATGAGGAATGTATGGAATATTTCATCCATTTTTGGATGAATTCTATCCATTCATTTGTCGGCTCTGAGGATGGTTCTGAACCAACGGTTATCCTTGTAGGTACACACAAAGACAAAGTCAAAGGGAATGCGGCTACCAAACGAAAGAAGATTGAGAAGTATTTCAATAAAATCAGAACAGCTTTTGACGGTACAATAATGTTAAATCACTTTCATACGGAAGACTTTGCCGTTGACAATACTGCATCGAATGACGAAGTTATCGGAGCATTGCGCGATACAATCATACAAATGGGAGATGAACAATGTAGGACAGTGGAAATACCGGCAAAATGGATTCATTTGGAAAAAGCGATCATTGAAAGAAAACACATTAAAATCATTGCAATGAAATTTGTGTGTGAGATAGATGCAGCAAACGAAGCTCCTTTAGGTGACCTAGAACAAATCAAGTTGTTTCTACGATATCACCACAGTAAAGGAACATTTATTTATTTTGATGAGGAACCAATATCAGAGTACGTTGTTCTTGACCCGCAATACCTGATTGACGCTTTCAAAAGCATCATTACAAGTGAACGCTTTTGTACACATGACCCAGAAATCAGACCCCTTTGGAAAATGCTGCTGACAGATGCCAGACTCGAAAGAAGTTTGATCGACAAACAGTGGGGAAAACATGAAGATAAATTGTTTATGGAACACAAAGACATACTGCTTGCGTTTCTAACAAGGCATCATATTATTTCTGAAGCTTCGTACTTCCACGACACTGCACAGGAATCGTTTGGACTTGGTTGGTTTGTGGTTCCAAGCTTGTTAAAAGCAAAAATACCTGAAACTGAATTTCAAAAATTTCTGGAAGGAAAGAGGGGGACAGTTTCGCGTTTTGTGATGTCGTTTGATAACTCAACAATAGTTCCTACAATATACCATCGTCTTATGGCTGCTCTGATTGGAAAGTGGTCGATCGCACAATTTGGAAATCGAAACCTTATTTCAAAAGATCAGTGCGTAGTCAGACTGAATGTTGACCACGCTGGGATAACAGAAATGAGATATAATACAATTGAACTGGTGGTTGTTAACCTTTGTCCATCATCAGATGTCAGTTCTGATCAAGCTGATATTTTCAGACGATTTTCTGAAGCTGTCGTCATCCACGTGCTCAAAAAGATGCACAGAAATAGTGACGCCCGCTCCAAACCTTACTCAGTGTTGTACAGATGTAATCACGAGAGTCATGGTGCTAGTGGAAGTATTAAAATCATTGGTGCAGACAACCTCAGGAAACAAACACTAGTCCCATGTCCTGACCTAATGTCTCATGATATTCAAGCGAGTAAAGCACAAATACAATGGACCAAAGACTCCAAAGAAAAGTTGCATGTAATAAATCCTGACCTGACCGACAAGGTAATAAGCCGAGTCTCTCAATGTGTAGGGAAAAACTGGCAGCTGCTTGGATTAGAACTCGGAGTAAACCAGGTTCAAATAGAACAAATAACTGAAAATTATCCAAACAGTGTTGCTATGAGGATTTACTACATGCTGAAAACCTGGTGTCGCCAGATGGCGGATTCCGCAAACATGAATGTTTTGATACGAAAGATGCAAGATTGTGCCAGTGTTAGTATCGAATGGGATGGCATAAGAAATATCGTCGATGACATGAAATGAAAACGGCTATCACTATTAATGTCAAACAAGTGCATGTCCTGAACGTTTTCCTTGAAACAAGTCACATGAAAATATATAACATACAGATGATTTTGCAGATATAATCATAAGTTATGATGGTCTCCTGGTCAGTTTTGAGTACTGGTATAAGTTTTGCTTAAGACTGCAATAGGTGAAACCTCGTGATTTAAGAAAACAAGTTGATATCAACAATAGACGGTTGTGGAATTTACATTAAGAATTTTGTGAACAGTCTCTGTAGTAAGGCAAATGCGTTTACAGATGCGATAGAATGAACGTTTAAAATAATTGTGAATGTCTGTGAAATAGTAGGACAAATAGAACGAAAGCCATCAGATATTTTTAGCAATCATGGATTATTTTATCTATGACTGGAAGGCATGGAACAAATAGACCTGGACCTATGTGACAGTGGTAGAAATAAACAAATAAGAAATAACATTTTTATTGTTTTAACAGATCTTAAACTCTACACATAATGAGCCTAGTCCAGTCTCATTCAAGCACAGATATGCATTAACTGAATTGAAAGGCAAAGTTGTCCCACAAACGTATTGAAACGGAGAACTATGAAACATTCCACCAGATTCCGTGTTGAGACTGGTATACATGTCACCTTTGATGGTTAACTGGATATCCTGCATATCAACCAGTCAAATATATTTTGGGGTAAAGACAATGGAATCACTGTCACTTTTTTTATAAATGATGTAAATAAAGGTATACTTGTATTTCAGAATATAGAAGTTGCTTGATTACTCCTCCACCATACAATAGATCCTCAGTTCTGTATGAAGAGTTAGCCACTCAGTACAAACTTAACATGTTCCATTAGTATTTTACCTAATACTACACTATACGTTACATATTATGTTAGGTATTCTACAACATAAACAGGATCAGTTCTGTAATACAGAATACGGTTTTATTCTATGTGTCAGTTAATGTTAATAGAGCCGTATACTCCTGTGATATACTGCTAGTAATCTGATACTTTAAACATACTTTATTGCTGCTAAATATGTTTAATAACTTAATAAATACTTTAAGTCTGTCTCGTAATACAGATTACAAAGCTATGATTACTATTTACCGACTACAATCACACCGACAATCCCGTGAAACCAATCGAATGGCTCGTCTGCTTCTTGTTGATAATTGGATGTCATGCCACTTCCTCATTTACACTGCGTCTCAAAAAAAGAAATGCTAGAACTGATACATGTGCTGTGGTGAAAAAGTAACATTAAATTCAATTCGATGTCTTTATTTCCATCCGAATGGTAAAAAAATGTACATAATAAAACTTAACAAATAAAACTGACAAAAAAACTTACATGCTGAAAATAAATACATACACAAGGTCACGTGTTAAATATCTTACAAGGTATAATAAATCGAATTCAAATCATACACATTGTTTATGAGGCATATGAATATTAGAATATGTGTCATGGCAAGCAAATGATGATATATCAGTTATCATCTTCGCTCATGAGGAGCTAGCTAATTTTGCAATTGTTTCTTGTATCAAATGAAAGTATTTTTCAAAGAGAAGAAACGTGGCAGGAGTTTACCTCAGCAAATCATCAACTGTTCTTCTAAATAGAGGAGATGTAGTCGACGCCATTTTGCAAAAAAATAATTTACATAGTGCTAAATATCAAATTCTATGTCCTTTTTGTAACGCTACCGTTTGTATGCATACACAGGTGAGAATTAAAGTGCTAGGATCTCTTTGAATTTACTAATATTGTAATATACTGATAGGATAATGACAGCATCATGTTCTATTCATTCTAAAACAATGTTGACATATTCATTTCTTTTGTACTCAAATCGTTTCTTCATGAAAAAAGAGTTGCAAGAAAGCCTATCAATGTCATTAAAAAAATACTGCTCTATATTTCGAACATGTACATTGATTTAAACAGTTAAGTTAGGAATGTTTTTGGTACAAATAAAGGTCATGTCCGCCGATAAGACAGCTTTCTTGGTAAAATAAGAGCTACTTGTAAATGTTGTCCTGGGACTTTAACCAAAGAATATGAATATTGCCTAATCCCTTTGTGTTTAAAGTCTGTCTTAATTACTCAAATATAGTGATAGTCTGTTTAAACAGACATTCTGTCTCGAAGAGACATACTTAGTGCAGATACAGGTACTAAACTGTATGTTAAATATATTTAACAGTGTATATAATAACAGATACTAAATGTATGAGATTTCCCTTTACTATAAAGTCATTAAATCTAACTATCGTTACTGCTGTCTTTCATTGAAATGCACAGTATTTGTTTATACTTAAAATAATTTTAGTTTTTGAGTGGTTGAATGGTCATACATCGTGGTATAAAAATGATTTCACCATATCTACACATTAACACGACCTGTCTTTTTTAAGTCTTTTATGAACAATTTTGCAATATCAATTCATAATTATACCTAATTTAAGAAGATACAGACCAGGATTGAAACCTGTACCATGCAACGCAAAAGCTTAGGATTGTGAAGTTAAATTCAGTAATATAGATCTATGGAACTTTTGAAGATAATAGTACTAATCATCTTATTGTTAAAACACCTAAAATGTCTTATTAATTATAACTTTCTAACATTGTATGTAAGAAAAAGTTAAGTATGAATGATTTAATTACACGACTGTTGTTTACAACAATTTTTAAGTCTTGAAGTTGATGATTTTGGCAGTGGGCGGTAAATGGTTGTTTCTTCCAGATAAAGTTCATATTATTAGTTGTAGAATTTTTAATCTACTAACGCGAGTCTTAAAGTTAGTTATGTCTTTAGTTATAATTTAAAAGTCGTTTTCTGTAATCCTAGATAATTTTGACATGATACAACTATATTGTAAAATATTTCATCTGTGTTGAGAAGGTTGTTTGGTAGGAAAGATTCAAGTAATTGAAAGTCATACCGTAGAAAATTTAGAATGAAATCGAAGTGTTTTCCGGATTTATCAATGAAAATGGTGTTGTTGGTCTTTACTTTTGGTGTTTTGTTGGAGTCTAAGGCTGCAAGTATGGAGTATGGCGACTTTTGTAATGTGATTAGGCTGGTGTTGAAAATGTGCCCTCCTTTGTTTAAACGGATGAAGGTTTCTTGTGTTTTCTGGATGTAACCAGGTTTTTTCTTTATATTCTGTCATCATTTATGATTGGTTCTGGCTAAATTTCATCATGGTCAATTTCTGAATTCACTTCTGAGGTCTTATGAATTAATTTTCCTTGTGCAATTCCATGTTGTTGATTATTGGTTCACTCGTAGTGTTAGTTTTTAGAGTTGTAGAAGTAGTTGTTGAAGTTTTCTAAAGCTGACTTTTGTTCATGTTGTTGTCTTGTTTCTTGGTTTCGTCGTGGAATTTCGAAGTCTTGATCTGATAGGATTATTTTTTCTGGGTGATGTTCCATTACCTTGTTTTGTTAATTTACGTTTCTTTTTATTTGTTAGGCACAGTGTTTTATTCACTTGTTTTTTGTCTAGCCGCTTGCGAAAGCTCGATATAGCTGTCCAAATGGCGGTTGGGTGTATGTGCGTCCGTGCATCAGTGCGTGCGTCCATTCGAGTTTATTTTGTCCGGGCTGTAACTTATCTATAGATCAAGGGATTTTTAAATAACTTGGCACAAATGTTCACCATCATGAGACGGAGTGTCATGCGTAAAAACCAGGTCCCTTGGTCTAAGGTCAAGGTCACACTTAAAAGTTAAAGGTCAAATTCAAGAATGACTTTGTCCGGAGCATATCTACGTCATGCACGGGGGATTTTGATGTAACTTGGTACAAATGTTCAACATCATAAGATAGAGGGTCATGCGCAAGAACCAGATCCCTAGTTCCAAGGTCAAGGTCACACTTAGTGGCCAAAGGTCAGATACAAGAATAATTCAAGAATGACTTTGTCCGGAGCATATCTTATTCATGCATGGAGGGAGTTTGATGTTACTTGGCACAAATGTTCACCAACATAAGACGGAGTCCCATGCGCAAGAACCAGGTCCCTAGGTATAAGGTCAAGGTCACACTTAGAGGTTAAAGGTCAATATCAAGAATATCTTTGTCCGGAGCATTTCTTCTTCATGCATGGAGGGATTTTAATGTAACTTGGTAAAATGTTCACCACCATGAGCTATTCTTGCTTTTAGAAAAACTTCCCTTTGTTGTTACTATAAATAGCTTATATTGTAGCTGTTTTATTCCTGGCCGTAGAGAAAAATCGATACCACTTTTCTGAGATACAACATGCATGTTACATCCAATATTTAGGTGTTTTTACCTATCTCTACTTGGTAAGGAGTTAGTTCTTTTGACAGCTGGCGGGCTTGACATGTTGCACGTGGGCATCTAAATTCTAATTGGCATGTCCTGGTCTTTGTTAGTTTTGTTGTTTTTAGTTGATTTATATGTTCTTTTTTAATTGGTTTAAGTAGTATTATTTGTTTTGGTCACCTGTTTCTTTTTCGTTAGTGTTTCAGCTGTCTCTTTACTGTTACTTGTAGTTCCTACCTATTTATTTTCAATTGTCTTATTTTCTTTACTTGGTTTTGTTTGTTCTTTTTTATTGTTCTTGTCTTTAGTTTTTAGTACTTCCTCGTTTTATGTTTTACTCATTTCCTCCTTTGAATCATTTAAATTTTTCGTTTCTGTTGTGCTCATGTTACCAGTAGTTGTTTTGCTTGTTTCATTTTTTGTTATAAGGTTTTACATTTTCTTTGTCATTCGTTTGTTTGTTTTCTTGTGAGTTAACAGTTCTAGGAGGCTCTTCTATCTCGAAATCATCAGGCATGTCTGAAAAATTGAAATCATCAACGCTGTCTGTGTCCGATAGTCCCAGATCATCTTTAATTTCTAGTAGCTTTGGTTTGGTGATGGTACTCTTCAGTTGTTTTTCTTTTGGAGTTTCATAGGATTTGTATGTTGGTTATTCTTTTGCGTAATAACTTTTTATTTCTCTTTGCAGATAGTTGTCCATGTCATGTTTTCCAGTAACCTTTTAGCATCTTTGCCTATGGCGCCTGCTTTTGGAAGGTATAGTTTCATCTGTGGTAAACTTGGATAGTTTGATGTGATGTGGCGGTGCGCATTGGGTTTTTGTCCTGTACCCTTTGTCTATATTCGGGCATAATGTGCAGGTCCACACCCTGGCCCGGAATGATAACAACGTGTTTAAATGGTTGTTCTTTCATACATTGATGCAAGCTATCTTATAAGTTATCTTGTCAATCAGATACTTAAAGGCAATTCCTGTTATAAGTTCTAGAATGACTTAGTAATATTTCCTCTCAGTGTAAAATTACAAGGTTTCAAGTTCCTTTTTCCTGGCAATATGACTAATTATGTACAAAAAAACAAAAATAATATCAAACAGGGAATGCCACATACCAAAAACGCAGCCTCCCCAAAACGAGCCCCATAGCACCCAGAAGTGCACACCAACACACACACACATACACACACGCACACGCACACGCACACACACACGCACACGCACACACACACACACACACACACACACTACCAACACACACTTAGAACGAATAACATCATATCCTGGTATTCTTAAAAACAAAAATAATATCAAACAGGGAATGCCACGCACCAAAAACGCAGCCTCCCCAAAACGAACCCCACAGCAATTAATTAATTAATTCTGTTTTTAACTTTGAATCATAAAATGCATAATGTATGCATAAAATATAACTGTAAAATACATTTATTATTATGGTAATTTACAGGTATGAAGTATGGCAATATTTGATGCCTTTGTAGTAGAGAGTTCTTGGGAAGACGATTGGAAAGGAGACTACTGGTACTCTTTTGGTGAATATAGTAACAAAGTAAAGGTGTTGCAAAGTTTATAAGTATCACAACAACAGATAGGTATCTGCTGATACACATTTTACGGTGATAACAAAGTCAATATTTCACGGTATTCACAAAGTTTCAGTGAGTACAAGACCTTTGTATCTACAAGAGAATTAATTCTGGTTACATTCTTTTGGTTTGAACCAGGCTGGTGCATTTTCACGATTGTATTTCTTCAGCTTATCATGATGTACAACCAAGAGTCGAGAGTTTTGTTTCTTTTTGATGGTGTTCAATACATCGCCGCATTTTTTACTATAACATAGGGTCCAGTCCAAGTATTTTGAAACTTTGGACTTAGTTTCTTTTTTCCGGTGGTGTTGGTAGTACCATACAGCCATGCCGGCCTGAAAGTAATTGTAAAATTTCCCTTTATCATAGGCACTTTTCATATTTATTGTCGCTTGACCTATATTTGCACGTGCAATTTCATGTATGTTTGTCTTCAAAGTCAATTATATAATTTGCACTGTATTCTGATTTCTCTTCAACAGGTTCAAGATCTGTTGGGAGTGACATTTCTTTACCTAACATACTCATGGAATGGGAGAAGCCTGTGTTGCTGTGTAGACTGCTGTTAAATGTCATTACTAACAAAGGTAATTTCTCGCACCAGTTGCGTTGGTTCTTGTCAATGAATGCAGTGATTCATGTTCTGTATCACACGGTAAGTGTGTTCAATCATTCCGTCTGAGCTTGGTCTTTTAACAGTTGTTCGAGTTTTGTGTATGCCAAGAAGCAGACACATTTCTTTGAAAACTTTGAATTCAAAGTGTGTGGCAAGGTCAGAGATATGTTTATGTGGTACTCCTGGAACAGATATGAATTTGTTTATAAGCTTAGTGACTACATATTTGGCCTCCATGTTCTTTAAAGGTATGGCTTGAAGGAAGTTGGTAAAGCAGTCGACTTTCATTAGTACGTATTTCATACCATTTACGAAACTGGATACGGACCTTGAATACCCATGGCAATGCGCTCCATTGGTTGTTTAGCTTGATATATGTGCAGGGGTCCTCTGACTTTCCGAGGTGATTGTTTCCATTGTGCACAGATTTCGCAGTTTTTGCATCATTTTTCTGTGTCGCTACGTTTACTATACCAATTCAACCGTTATGTTAGCCTTGCAAACTTTTTCTGAAACCAAAATATCCTGCAGTGACTTGACAGTGTAATTGGATAAATACTCTTTTACGGGGGCTATGAGGTGTCAAGATTACTCTTCGTAATGTTTTCATTTCTGTTTATACTTTTTGGTACAATACATCGTCAACGCCAAGCAAAGGGTAGTTGTGCCAATAATATTTTATTTCTGACCCTTCTTTTGATATGTTCTGCCATCCCGGTCTTTCTTGATTTTTCATGCATGTTTTCACTCGTGTCAGAATTTCGTCTTTGTCTTGTTCAGGTTTTGTATGTCAATGGTTTCTTATTTAGTAACACATTTGTTATCGGTAGTACCCATAACTCAAACAGATATATTGTCATCGCACTGTCCTTACCTTTGTTCTGCTCTTTAGCAATGAGTACATAAATTGTCTGTGCATGGGTGACAGCTTAAAGAATCTGAGTAATTGTGTAACCGTCCTGGACGGATTTCTATCTGGAATTGATAATTACCTAGGATTTCTAACCATATGGCTAGCTGGCCTTTATAGTTCCTGGAATGTTTTTATCCATTGAAGTGATCCATGACCTGTACGTATTTTAACAAAATTACAATGTACCATATAGGTGGTGATGGTAACGTTTTATGGCTATAACAGGTGCTTATACATCAATAGTTAAACACTCGTCTCTAGAAAAATATTTGGAAAAGAAGTTTATGACTCTTTCTTGGTCATTCTGGCTTTGGCTCAGTACTGCTCCAGCTTCTAAATTGGACGCGTCTGTATCAAAGATGAAAGGTTATTTCTCACACGGAAAAGCTAGAATAGGGGTAATACATAGCTTTTCTTTTAGGTCCAGAAAAACGTTTTCTGTCGAGTCATCCCATGTAAAGGATCTGCAATCCATTGAGGAAATATACGTGTTATCCCTGAGCGATTCTATAGACTGATTTTTTTTTTGGGGGGGGGGGGGGGGGCAGATGATGGGCACACAATTTGTCCTTTACATATACTTTCCTAAAGTCTATACAAAATCTCAATGATTTACCATCGGGTTTAGGAATGGGTTCTACTGGGCTTAACAAGGGACTAAAATCAAATAATGTTTTAGGAGTTTTTGTATTTCTGCTTCAGCAAGTTCTTTCTTTGCTAAAGGTTATCTATAGGGTGGGGTTCTTACGGTTTTACTATCACCTGTTTCTAAAAAGTACTCCATTAAATTTGTATGGCCAATATCATCCTCTGATTGTGAGATAATATCTTGATATTCTATAATTAAGTAAGTCTCGGAAACCTCCTTTCTCTGAAAGAGTCATTTCATTTGAACAACGTAAATAAAAACAAAAATAATATCAAACAGGGAATGCCACGTACCAAAAACGCAGCCTCCCCAAAACGAGCCCCACAGCACCCAGAAGTGCACACCACCAACACACGCACACACACACACACACATACACTACCAACACACACTAGCATACAAAGCAAACACACGAGGACAAAACGAACAATTAAAGAAACACAGTGGGTCATCTTTGCTATCAAATTTTGGAGGCTTCAGTTTAACTGCACAATGCATATTCAAGTTTTCGGTATTTCTCCTTTGAAGCTTTGGGAAGTCAATCTCTGGGTCTGTAATTAAATGGACATTATCACTTTGTCTAGTAGGGTTAAGGTCATGCCTTCTGGAAGGGGATTGGCTCTCACCCGCAGCTCCAAGATCTCGGTATCTAGGGATACCATTATTTTTTTGTGATTCTCTGTTAAAAGTCGTAACATCTAACTCTAGGTTTCTAACCCTTTCTTGAGTTTCTTTATTTTTATTGGAAATAGTCCTTAGGTTTGCAATGATCTCTTGAGATATTATCTCAAGACGTCTCTCCAAACTGGACTCTATATGTATCATCATAATTGTACAGATTCTAGATATGAGTCTCGTTTAGGGTCAGGGATTCGTTCCTCTTTAGTATTACCACACGTACTGTTCATTTATATCTCACTATCCATAATTTATGATTTTAATGAATACATGTATGCAGTTACAGGCAGTATAAATATTTTAGTTAATTCATATCATATTTATTTTCATGTCAAAACTAAAAAAGTTTCTACAGTCTATGGGTCCTTTGGTGTTTGGCAGCAATGTGCGGTTTGATATCTTTCGAGCTGGATCTGCTCTCCAGTGAACGGACCCTCTCGTCTAGAGAACAGGTGGTCAATCGTAGTCTCTATTTTACAATTTACATAGACTGCAATTTCTTGTGTGTGTTTTGTTAATAAAGTATTGGAAGTATATCTCCTCTCCTTTTACGTTTTTTTGGAACTAACTACCGACGGATGAATTCAGATTGCTGAAGTTCTGCGGCTTTTCCTTGAAGAATTCTCACATTTATGGAATCCCACTACCCCTACACTAGCTGTTACGCCAGTCAGCCTGCCTCTAACCCGGACAGTTGTTACTGTACAAATGTATATAATATTTATTCAGGCTATGGGTTCCAGATCAATTTAGGACAGGGAGTTTTCTTGAGTAAGGAAGAAGGTACAGTTTGACATTCACACTATAAAATATCTTATGTATTCAATAATCACTCAATAACAGCAGCAAATGTAAACAAATGATGGCATTTATATATGATAACAATACAGTATAGTCTACTGCACATATAAATACAGAGAATAACTAAATGGCATAATAGGTTTATATGGAATGCAGCCCAAGGATCCTGGATGATCTCTGGATTAAATGAGAAGAGTAACTCTCCAATATCACTTTCTGATCTTAAAATTCAGGACCAACACACTTATATAAGACGACTTGTTATTTAGGAGATTAATTACTACTCCAATCTTACTTTTTCTCATCAGGAGCACAGGATGGAATTCTATAGAGAGCTGACTCTCGATCGGATGACGTTTATAAATAAGTTTTTCCATTAGGTATAAGAGAGCGATTGACCTCAATTGAGCGAATCAGGTGCTTTATCTCAAACAATATTTATGATTTGAATTTGATTTATAATACATTGTCGGGTATTAAGCATAAGACAGTGTCTATGCTGTAAGTCCCACAGTTGTCGCAATTTTATTATGTCATACAAGTGGAAAAGCGACATTCAATTGAATATAATGTTACCTTTTTACAGCTGCCTATTTATGACTTTTAATTCAGCATTTTTGAGACACAGAGTAGATGAGCAAGTGCCATGGCATCCGATTATCAACAAGAAGCAGACGAGACATTCGTTTGGTTTCTCAGGGCTGTCCCTGTAAATTTAGTCACCCAATAGTAATCATAGCTCTGTAATCTTTTTAACCAGACCGTCTATAAATTTAGACTTTTTTGCTAACTTGATCACGAAGTCTGTCTCTCAACATTTGCCTAGTTAAGACTTTAGGTCATATTTAGTTTATACGAATTTATTTTAGTTCGATTACGAAGAAAGCTCCGTAGCTTATTTAAACGCTCTCGAACACTCATTCCTGATGTCATCACATTCGCGAGAGAGAGGTCATATTTAACATCCAATCTTTATGAAAATTTGTCAAAACGTTTATCTCAACGGTTACCAAGTCAGTTTCGAATCTGGGTCCCCTTGGATCAGAAACTAGGTCACACTATCTAAATCAAAGAGGAACCTTCTTAACAGTCTAGAGGCTGCATTTAACATTCAAGAGCCCTATCGCCATTTTTGGGGACTTTTGCCCGGGGCCTTCTGGCAGAGAAATTCGCCGTCGTTTTGAATAATAGGGGGAATTTAAGTGAATTTTGTATAAATGCCCTATTACCAGCCAAAGGCCTTGCTGCCGGTTTTTTGAAGGGGCTTTAGGCTGTTTGAATTTTGAAACCGATTGAGAAAAGGCTTAAGTATTCATTTTTCAGTAAAAAATCATTTTTCAAGTAATTCTAAACACTGAATACAATACGGTGGAAAACAAATGAGCAAGTTTAAGTTCCCGCATTTACATTGTCATGACCTGAGACATTATGCGCATCTTACTGCACATAGTGTATTTTTGGTGACAGTTTTATAAAAGCAATTTTTGGTTGCTGTGCATTTAAATGTGTTAAACTTATGATAATGCTGCATTAGTATTTGAAGTTGGTGCTTTGGAAATAAAAAAATGGACTAATCAAATAATAGTGCTTTTCTTCGCAGTGATCTCCCTTGTGTTATTGTTGTTGTTGGTAGAGATTTCGGCAGTGGCAGGGGAGCAGCTCCTACATGCAGTTGGTTTTTTTATTGACTCTCCCAGTCAAAATAGGAAAATTAATATTTGGAAAGTTATTATTTTGTACTGGTAGCAGGAAGAGTTTGGTGTATTGTGTTAAAAGCTATTATTTCCTCTACCCTTTTTACACACACATATTTCAACTGGATTTTTACTTGAAAAAAAATGTGCAGAATTCCACATTAAAATGCCTGTTAAATTAACGAAATAACATCCGTTCCAGCGGTGTTCAGTGTTTAACGAACAATAATTTGAAGTACTGATACGCAGTAATAAGCCACGAAGGCCGGAGGCCTCAGTGGTTTATTACTGCGCATCAGTATTACAAATTATTGTTTATTAGACGAAAACAACACTGACAGGATGTTATTACGATTCTAACATGACCAGATATTACAAAAGGTGAATAAATGCAAAACGTTTTTTTCTATGCGAACGCGAAAATCGGGGATAAGTTGGGTTGCGAAAATAACAGACAGTCGGTGAAAAATTGGGAGGAACATCGGTAAAATATCTTAACTATTATAAAAGTTTGTCAGAACTACGCAGTTTCTTATACCAGAACTCCACAAGATAATTTTTTTTAAAAATGTTAAAAAATACAATTTAGACGATATAATCATAATATCCTCGACAAACACATATTTTTTAATATATTAATAAAACATGGCTTATTTTTCAAACAAAATTGATAGAAAAGGGGGTCGCGAAAATATATGACAATCTAAGATAAATGTGAATATTGGTAGATATATTTGAAATTTTTTTTCATTTTTACTAAACTCTTCATTTTACTGCTTGTCATCTATACTTCGTCTGAAATATGAATAACACAAAACATTCATCTAAAAACGGCCAAGAAAGAAATTAAAGACATGTGGTGGGGATTTTTAAACAAAAATAGAGGACAATTGTATTACTTCAAGAGGGAAAACACGTTAAATGAGGGCCTTGTAACAAAAATTATCATGATAATTGGTCAGAATGTTTGTCTCAAAGACTTCTAGGCAGACTTTGAATTTGATTCACCTGAACTAGGTTACATAGTCAAATACAAGAAAAACCTTGTTGACACTCTAGAGGCCACATTTACTATCCTCTCATCATGAAATAATTGTCATAACCATTGCCTCCATGATCTATAGGTCATGTTTAATTTTGAATTACATGTTATCAAAAAACAAGGTCACATAGTCAAATCAAAGATTAATCTAAGTTATAATAACTTGTTTCGCAATCGAGAATAAATTAAATTAGTATGAATCAAAGAATAACCTTGTATACATTCTAGAAGCCACATTTATTTCCCAAGCATCTTGAAAACCGGACAACATGTTGGTCTTTCTGATTTCTAGACCAAGTTCTATTCTGTGTCGGTCACATGGGTTCAGAAACTAGGTCAAATAATCAAATCAAAGAAAACATTGTTTGACGTACTTTTTGTCCAATGGTTCTCAATTGAGCGATACATGGCCATTATGTCCCGCTTGTTGTTTTGTTGCATCTGATATTCATGTTTGCTGGATGCGCCCATGTAACCAGACCGCGCGTCTGTGTAAGCAGAGCAGGCAAAAGAATACCGCGTCGGTTTCTGATTGCGTGTGCGGGACAATTAGGTTTTCGACCTTGCACATACTACCGTTATATAAAAACAAATAGCTTACGAACAAAATGTCATGATAAAATACTTTTAGCATCTAACCATCACAACTTAATGTATCCGCCTTGCTATTAATACGTTCATCTTAAAACCATTGAATTGTCGGCAGATGCAGACAGTAATACATCCGACAAATATGTACCAAACTTGCCAAACTCCTCAGATCGATTTGATGGATGAGCCCCGCTCAATGTAAGCGATTATTTTTTGTGTTGTTAAAAATGCCTACATAATGGCCTGCCAGCAACATAACTAAAACAGGTTGTGCCAAATATATTCACATATACAACATTCGTACAAGCAAACAGATACAAGCAAAAGGGTAAGGCCTAACGTTATTACAACATTATTTAGGGCTTATCCGGAGATGACCGGATGAGTACGTTCGGTGTTTCCTTTGAAATGTTTATTTGTGCATAAACGCGTGATATTTTGGGCTTACATTTATGGAAGCATAAAAACCATCATTTGGCATTTATTAAAATCGCATCGCTAGAAATGCGAAGTCTTGGGTGAATCGTGACTTGTTTGATGAATCTGCCATCCACATGAATACTTCTACAGAGGTCATCAGTAAGTTCCTTGTATTAACTTAATTTTGTCTTCATGTAGTTCCTTAGAGGAAAGCTTGGTTCTTATCTGGTTTTGCACCGCATTGTGAAGTAAACAGGGCAATGGTCACTGATTCCAATTTGTCCATCTACTTCCCTTCTGATATGACTGTGTATGTTTTCAGTGAAAAAACCAAGGTCAGGAGCAGAAGTGTATTTAGTGTCATTAGTCAACAATAATTTGTGTTCATCTTGCAAGGCTTCAATCTCTTCTCAACGTTTGTCTATGTGGCCATATCCCAAACTCCGATAGTAGCTGTTAAAGACACCTATGACAAGAACGTTGGTGTCCTTGTGGGGGAAAACATTGTGCTTTGCAAGCTCTATACCTGTACGTGGATTATTGCAGGTGCAAGCTGATATCAGTACATGCATCCATGCAGAGTATTGCGCGGTAATAACCTTGAAATTGTTATTTGATAACCTTTCACACTTCAGTCATATAAAGAGCGGTGTGTGTACGGATATTGCATTTCTATTTTGTGCGTTTTGACAGCTTTTAGTGTTCTTTGAAAGTCTCTACGAAATAAACTTCATTGCGCTAAGTTTGTTAAATATGAGTGCCTGTTTTGAAAAAAGTTACTGTAAATTAATTCGCCTCATAGGTGGTATTATATTAACCATAATTGGAATTGGTTTTGACTGGAAAAACTTTGCAGAGATTCAAAGAATGTAGATCTCATTGCGGCAAAGAAGGAAGATGTAGATGAAAATAAAATAAAACAAAATAAACTACAGACATGTGCTTGGACGATCCTAACTTTTACTATTCTCAAACTGATAACATTTTTCATTGAAACGCGAATGGATATTTTTCGTTTTATCCGTGAAACTGTTTACAATGAAGAAGAGACCACCATATCCGGCAATAGACTTCAATTGAATGATGTGAAAATGATGTTCTTCAAACTCGGCGCTGTCTTACTGGAATGTATTGTGATAATAACACTCTTAATAAAATCAAATTACTGTTTAACCGCACAAGGCAAAAATGTCTTTCCGGATATTAGTCCTGACCTGCGAAATGACTTTCTGGGTGGGATTTTTGGGACAGCTGGCATCGTAATAAATCGGATCGGTTTACAAAATATATCGAAAATTTGCCATGTTGTATGTGCATGTCGCAACTGTAAGAAAGTCCGTGATGAGTTTGACTGTTGTAATAGAATACTAACCACTCTTTTTGCATTGTCTATCATAATATTGATTGTGTTAAATGCGCTCCTTATTGATGCATACGCGAGTATTTAATTTAATGCTGAACATTTTAAATACAAAACTACTTTCACTTTGACCGTTTTCGTTTGATTATTGTTTTATAATAGCACATATAACTCGCAGACAAGTTGGTATGGGATTTAAGTTCAACTTCCAATTTGAAAGTAACGACATTTCTTTCCAACAATTAATCCAAATGTGATCTACATGTGAATTGATTCAAATCACCGTTGGAAAATGATCAGTGAGAGATGTACAATTGACATAGAATTCATCAAGGCGAATAATCCGACACCAGTACTACAATTTCCTAGAAATGTCATATTTGAAAATAGATTCATTCAACATTGGACACGTTAGATAATGCCTAAATCTTGGGATAATCACTCTGAATCCTAGTTTGAATGTAAACATTGAAGCAACGGCAGCTGGGTTTTACTCCACGTGATAGAGCTTTAAACACTGTTTTATGTTAGCACAGAGAGGAAATACCCTGTCGAATTTGAGTTCATATTACCGTCAATGAATTTGCTTCAATTGAAGTACATTTCTCACAAAGGGAGTTTTTAAAGTTTATGCTCTTTATAGGTATGGATTTGAGAAACTGTGAGTTATTGCTCATTGAGTTATAAAAATGTTTTGTACTTAATCTAGTAGTTAGTTTGAAATAGTGCTCGAATGGTGATGGCTAGTTCTACTTTGTACAAAAAGCCAGACTCTGATGGCGTCTTCTGTCCTATAGCATGAGAATGTCTATCCTTATGCATGGGAGCTACACACCCATCTTATCTGGATGTTTAGAACCTGGTTATGAAACATGCTTTAATCACTGAAAGTATGCATGGGTCTTACAAAATGCTCCTATAGAAAACAATTTCATAAAAAACGAATGAATATTAATTACAGATTCAAAGATTCAACAATTATGTCCACGTATATTCCATATGCTCTATAGATACTGGGCTCTTCTAGTAGCGCGTGCTCTAATGGCAACCAAACATCTACTGCGCATTGGTACAATGTTAGGTCGACAAACGCGTCAATATTATTGTTGAATATGTAATTTCTTTAACTTTAAAACTATTTTTATGAACTGGTGTTCTTAAATTTTTCAGATTGTTTAAAGTTTTGCAATCTTCCTAAAAATAAAAGGTGTGTGGTATATACAGAATTTCTACGGTGGCACAGAGGTGACATCAACAACACTTTATTTATATTGTGGCCACAACTTATTAAGTTGAGGCCACAACTTAATAACTTGTGGCCACAACTTATTAAATTGAGGCCACGACTTAGTTTAGCCAATCAAAACGGCTGTTTCATCTTTGCCGCTTTATGGTAATTACACAGTTTGCACCCCGGATTCAAAAACGTCATTTGTACTCACGTGTTACATTTCAACAGACCAACCGACACTATCAATATTATGCAGCCATGGAGGCTATAGCACAATTTTTGACACGGCGAGGTGTTGAGCGTGAGGTGATGAACAGAATGTCGGAGGAAAAGGTTAGTAATAGACGTACATGTGCAGCCCTAAATGGAAATCGGAACTGAATTCTGAAAACGGAGAAACGCTCGAAAATGGTTCTCTTCAGTCTTCTTCTGTAAATAAACATTTGAAATGACTGATGCGCAAACTCAAGTAAAAGAAGGATGTGTTTTACAGTGTTTTTGATGACTGAATTTCCTTTGAAATTGAATTGCATATTGATATTTACGCATCCACATGATGTATTGTGACGTCAAAGTGTATCCGTTTTCTACGTCATACTTGTTTACAAGAATCTCAAGCCAATCATGAGTTTTCCAATCAAACGTCATACTGAGTTGTTAAAACTAGAGCTTTCACTGAAGGTAATGAATATCCCCTGCTTCAGTGCCTTGACACACATTAGTGACAATTTTCGCTAATTATACTACGTAGCGCCCCTTGTGACCTTGCTCGATATCCTATATTGGAGTTTTCTCCCTTGTTGTGATTTATGGTTTATCAATTACAGATAGTGGACCATAACCTTGCTATGGAAACTGGGGTCATAAAGCAAGACAGAGATAGATAGATTAGATCTAAATCTCAAACATGTCGATTAATTATTCAGTTCCCCTCGCCCACACTGAAATAGCTAGGAACTATGCAATATGGGATTGGGGTGTATCTGGCATTCCACTAGCAAAATACCGCCAGTCAACACGTCCACTCATTGGGGCTCAGGCCTTCTGCTCCCTATTCATCTATCTATAGGATGGATAGGAGTATAACACGCCAGAGGCTGCGCTTCAATCTGCTACATGGAAGCTTGGGGCAATACTACAACAAACTAAACCCCATATATGTGCCCAGTGCGGGGAGTAATTTAACACTGAACACTTTCTGCTTCACTGTACCACTTTCAGTGCTTAAAGGACCATTTTAATTGCAGCCCTTAACACGCTGGGTTTTACTTTCAGTAAGTTTAATTTATGGAACCTCAGCAAGGCCATCAGAAAGTCAGGCTATCCAGCGCTGGAGGTGTTCATTCTAGATTGCGAGATGTCCAACAAAATCTAAATAATACAAATATATAATGCCCTGGTCAGTCTGTATCATTACAGGTATAGAATGATTAAGCCCCTGGTCCCCTGTATCAATAATAAGTTGTGGACCAGTTAACCTTGTCTATTTGGAAGCTGGGGCCATAATAGCAAGACAGAGATAGATAGATTAGATCTAAATCTCAAAACATGTCGACTTAATTATTCAGTTCCCTCGCCCACACTGAAATAGCTAGGAACTATGCAATATGGGATTGGGGTGTATCTGGCATTCCACTAGCAAAATACCGCCAGTTGAGGCCACAACTTACTAACTTGTGGCCACAACTTACTAACTTGTGGCCACAATATAAATAAAGTGTTGCGGATGTCACCTCTGTGCCACCGTAAATTTCAGATCGATTAACTTCCGATTAGATGACTATTTGCACAATATACGTATACTTAGGGGCGTTAGAAGTTTCAATATCTATGTTTATTCTATCCTTATATTTTATATGGTACCATGCATCTACTTGAGATATATATCGTGAAAAGTGTTACCTGATTTAGTGTAAAAAGTATTTGAACCTTGTTTGACAAACAAATTACGTGTAATTTGTACGTGCCTATAAAGATAAATGTAGACTATAGTATGTATTTTTCTCTCCGAATGTTGTGTAAATCTAACGTGAATTTTGTAAAGCTATTTTGTAAAACCATTTCTCGTTATGCTGTATGTTTATATTGGTAGAAACGTTCTTAAAAGTTTGAAACTGAGTACCTTAGTATAAAGTATATTGAATTAAAATCTTGAATGTATTGCGTAACTATGCATTGACGCACTGTGTTGTGTGACGCGACGTGGCGTAAGCAGTGCATACATTGCATATTACAGTGTTATACTTTTATCATGGACATGTGAAAACCATTGGTCTAGATATTCTATGAAAAGTTATCAGTGATTTTGTTTTTATAGTAACTTTAATTAGAGAGGCCACTATATATGTCTCCATTTTGAACGTGTTTACTTTCCTGTCACTGATACCTCCAGAAAAAACAAACAAGCACATTTTCATATTATCTGAAGCCATTTTCTTTGGAAACTAAACCGTCCCAGGATTTATCAAATTAGTATGTGACATCTCTGATTTTACAAGATCAGGCCATACACCGCTTCTTTAAAAAAACACAACTATCATTAAAGAAATGAAGGAGTCTATTTTGACCTTGAGGAAGGTAACCATTTTTAATATTATTAACTATTTATAAATACTGATAAGTTAATATTCAGCACTGAATATATACATATTGTGTCTAATGGATCTTCAAAATGTTGGCATGTTTGTCATGTCCCTTAGCATTTAGCGTGTGTGATTATTTTCTTTTCCGATTCTTGATTTTGACCCGATCAATAAGGAGTACCTCTGGTTTCCATCTGTTGTAAATTGCATTTACATTTACAACTTATGATTTAAGTCTCGTGAAAAACAGTGTCTGGTATTCGAAAAATTGTATGCTAGTTATAGGCAGTTTAAAATCCTTGTGAACCCCCATAAACCTTAAATATCTTTAAAAGTAATGCACTAATTTAATTAAATTTTTTTACATCCTTCTAAAAACAACCTTACCAGCTCTCCCAGCAAAATGCAGAATTTTCCGTCAATAAAAATGTATACTTTGTATATATATTTTATGCAAATTTCAAGCCTTGAATGAAGCTAAATACACATGGGTTAGTGAAGTGACTAGAACAGCAATGTTCAACAATTCTTTCAAAGTAATATAACTGTACATTCTGAAGCACATCACTGCCCATTTTCAGAATGGCATGAGGCCTAGACGTATGTATTAATTATGCTTGTATTTAAATACTACCATTTGTTTTCTCATTTTATTTTTACCATTGATCATTTTAACTAAAACTTGTTCTTTAGAACCATAGAGACTTTGACAAATATCAGTATCTTTCTAACTGTTTGGGAGTTATTAAACTATACATATATCCAAGGTGCTCATTGGTTGCCTGTATGTCTTCAAGTGTCAGACAAATTTATCCTTCGTAGTTAAATCAAGAGTAAGTCAACGTTTACAGTACATATCCAAGCATAGTTTTTACAAACACAATATGCATAAGTCTCACTCCATGCCCGTAATGGTTTGATTCGCTCCCATGGTTTTACTGGTTTCAAATTCATAAATTTATACATTGCATCAAATGGCAAAAACTTTAACGAGTAACTCAAATTTTTTCAAATTTTTACATAGAGTTAGTAAAGGTGATTCAGTGAACTGTGCACATTCTTATTTGAAATTGCTATAAAAATTTAAGAGATAAAGGTTTATGGGGGTTCAAATGGAGCTCTAACTGCCTATAGAAGAATGCAAGATACATGCACGGAAACATGTCTGTGTTTCCCTGTGTCGCCTTAGGAATGTTCTAGTAGAAGTGATTCAACTTTTGGAGAGGGATTTTAAATGAACTATGAATTCTTTTTGCGCGGTATTCTCATGTTGAGATAGGAGTTGCCGCTATATCTTTTCTTTCTTCTTATAAACTTGTTATTATTGTATATACATTTGTAATTTGTGTGAACATGCTTCACTTCTAGTTAGTTTTGACTTGCTTTTTCAGAAACATGCCCAGTGCTTATACATGCTTTTGCTTGTCGTTAACTGAGTTCCGCGGACTAGAACATTTCAAGCTAACTGTGACATTGAGAAGTGAAGTTATTCCCTTCTCCAAAGTTAATACGGCGCCGGGATGCAAGTTGGGGTCGCCATCGACATAATTTTAGTTTGATTTTTTTCATCATTTTTATTGCATCCCTTAACATACGCACTTAAAATAACATCAATTACGCTGGCATGTGTTCTGGTGCCTGTGGGCTATAGATGGCTTAGGGGAAATTCACTCCGCATCATCTTTTGAATGAATTGAAATTCAAAGTCTTTATTTCGTGGCATTCTTGTCGGGAATGTACGTAAATCATATATCTTTTAAAAGAAATTTATTTTATGAAGATAGTGATGGTGAATATAGATGTAATCGTTCGTAAATAAGAAAATGTTCAGTTATATCATAAATTTGAAAATCAAACTACAAACTCTTATATCGGGCTCTGTACGTTCTGTATCCATGCTATGCATAAAAATTATGATTATCTTCCATAATCAGCGCAAGTTGACATTAAGGTATTACACCCCTAATAGCCACTATTTCAAACCTTGATCACTTAATATTTTCATAATCTACATCTGTTAACTGATTTGAAGACATTTCACCGTTTAATTAAAAGGATATATCGTTTTTTGTTGACCCATCCCTACTAGAAATACTGGCATTATTAAAAAGTACCTGGAAAAATGTGCAAGTATTTATGAATATTTGTTTTTGTACTAAGAAGAAGTACAAAACATGTACTAACAGTCTATGTCTTTAACATAGGTAACAAAAATATGCAATTATGTCAAAAATAGGGGATTCAATTTATCACGAGACATATCACACATATAAACCTATAAGAGTGTAGCAAAAGATTCAGAGTAGAGGTATCATACTGATTACTTTTATAAGTAATATATGCACTGCAAAATAAGGAGACATGAACATATTTCACCGTCCACATTTTGAGATATTGAACTTTTTAAAAATGATCAAGGTCAACTTTTATATTTTCAAGTAATTGTACAGCATGATCAAATTAAGGAATATTAAGGCACAGTTCTCATATCTTGCAAAATGACGTCTATTTTGATGAATTTCAATTTAATCAGATTGAGTCAGCATTTTGTGCACAGGTTAGCTCAAATGGGTTTAATGAGCTTTCATCCATATAACACAAAACTAACTAAATAAATAGAAAGCATGTTCTCCTAACAAATGTTTGTGAGCTGAAACACTAAATGAAATGAAACTAAGGTCGATCTGAAGTGGCGATTTGGCTGGTTATCAAATTTGGCCGAGATAGTAGGCCAAAAATCACTGCAAGTTTAGTGTGAAGATTGGTTAGGAATTGTTTAAGTTAAAGACAATACGCAT
Source organism: Saxidomus purpurata (assembly GCA_022818135.1). Lineage (NCBI taxonomy): Eukaryota > Metazoa > Mollusca > Bivalvia > Venerida > Veneridae > Saxidomus > Saxidomus purpurata. The sequence continues at coordinate 19,480,350 of JAFMSR010000007.1, forward strand.
CTAAATTTGTCCAATATTGACAATTAATGGGCAATATCTGTGGTATGACTTGAAAACGGTTACAAAGTTACTTGTTTTAATCAAAGCACTGAAAGTACTGGTAGAGCGATTACCTTAAACAACAGGAGAGGTAGTTAAAGCACATAAAATCATTCTCTAGTTTTCTTTAGCACAGTACCTTGTCATTTTGTAAAAGTATAGCACAATGTCTCTAGATTTTTCATCAATGAGAATCAAGCCCGATCCTAATTCTCTATTCATTTCAATACAAATACTGTTTTTAGGTAGGACAAACTGTAAGCAGTTATGGGTTCATATAACAGGAACAAAATACATGTAGAGCTATTACTGAAGTCCGCTTCCGTGGTCAAGTGGTTAGAGTTGATGACTTGAAATCACTGTAACCTCGCATGCATAGATTGATGGTTATGGGTTCGAGCTTTGCTTCAAGCCATGTCTTTTTATGAGAGAAAGTTGGCAGTTTCTCACGGAGGATAGGAGTCTAGTACTGGTTCTTCTCAAAAACAATGGTTCGGTGAACTGTTAAAATGACCAAAATATGTTGGAACAAGTTTTAAATTCTTATAACAAGCTATCACTAAATATAGTTTCATGACCTTTGACCCTTAATTGTGACCTTGATCTTAAGCTGGCACATTTCGAACATAAGTGTTACGTGTCAGATAAATACTCTGAAGATTTGACCTAAGTCTGATAAGCTTTGAATCCCAAAATGTAATGTTGACCTTGATCGATGCAACATTTCAACCTAACCTTCAAGAAAATCATTCAAGAGGTTTGAGAAATATACCCTTAAGTGTAACCTTGACCTTGAGGTACATGATCTTTGTAAGATGAACATTCTTATCAAGTTTCATTAAATTCCTTTAACGGGTTAAAATATATGGAGCAGACACTGAAAATGAATCACCCCAATGTATGACTTTGAGCTGATGGGGTTGAATTATGTGTTCTGCATGTCATCTTGATGAGTTAAACATTTTACCAAAAATCCTTGAAAACCTTGGGGACATGGGTTCTATGCGTTGCCTTGATAAGATGAACATTTGACCAAATGTTCATGGAAATCCTTCAAATTGAGGGGACACTAAAAACCAATGACCCCTATTAAAAGGGTGACCTTAAGCCAACAGACTTGGAATATAAGTTCTTTATGTCATCTTGATAAGATGAACATTTGACCCAAATTTCAAGAATATCCTTCAAGGGTTCGAGGGCATTATGGAAGCCGCCCGACTGACATATCAACATACAAACTGACTGACCAACGGACTGACTGACCAGTTGACTCCTATATACCCCCAAACTTTGTTTGTGTGGAGATAATATACTTACTGCTGTGGTTTGCTAACGCTCCCTTGCAATAAATTTGCTTGTTCCTTTAATACATACAGACCTAAAACCTGTACTTATCTGGCACCTGCATTTAACAGGAAACCAAATTATGCAAGTTCTTTGAGCGATAAAAGCTAGGTAAGACATGAATAGGATTGAATATGGTTTTATTTAAAATTGGTCTATATTAATTTGTACATATTATATCGCAAAGCTTCTCGGTCAGAAAAAAAAGACAAGTGTATCTCAAAAATAAAATCAAAATTTCTCAATTTTTATTTAAAACTTTTGCCAGGGAATCATACATGAGACAGTTGCTGTTTTAGATATTTACTGTTATGAGCATATATAATAATAATAATAATAATAATATAGTCTTACTAATACAGCTAGTACACTTTAAGCAAAATTTCATGATTTTCAATTTGCCACAGGTTAAAAGTAAGTGGAAATACCAAGTTCAGACTTTACTTCTGACAGATATTCAAATATTAAGGCGTTTGTAAACATTAATAAATTTAAAGAACAACTGAGCATGTAAATTAACACTGCCAATTAGCTTCATGAGAAATGGAAAATTCATACTCAAGGTAGTCATATGCAGTATTTACTTATTGTAGGCATCAGTTATTAATTTGAAAAGACTTTCACAAAACTAAAACTAAAACATGTAAGACCCCTTCTATGTGTACATGAATACAGTATGCCATTTTTTTTAACAGATAATACTCTTGATACATTTTGTGTAGCTCTCTAAGTATTAAAGTGCTTTCATAACTAAGACATGTTTTACTGAACCTCAATTTCCTAACAAATTATGAACTGCATGCTTTTGGAAACCTATTGCTACCCCCTCAGTTGTCAAGCTGCCTTGAAATCACTACAATCTCTCATTGACAGGGGTCATTGGTTAAAGTCCTGATACCGATCATGGCTTTTTATACAGGACAGGGTTCTAGTGCAGATCAGAATAGAATAAACTTTACTTCCAATCAGGGGTCAATTAACGTGGCATGTTAATCACAGAGTAAATGCATAACAAATAAATAAAGATAGTAATGTTAACAAGGCTGAATTAGTATTGGTATAACACATTTAAGAAGGCCCGTCCAGGGCAATATATATGAGATGACAGGTAGCCGTGGGTTTTCTCTGGGTTCCTCCAACAGTAAGTATGCCTACACCTGTGCAGTTAATTCGAAAGGTTTGCATTATCTTATGTTTATATCTATTGTTTGTATCTTGCGACTTTTAATAAGGTTATTATTTTATTTAAAACCCAACTTAATTGACTCTTCTTTTAATAAGGTCATCCGTCCAAATAATGAATTACTGGCATTTCAGCCCCTAGTCATTTCATCTCCTTAGCTGGTTCAGGCTCCATAACTGAATTTGATGCCTGCATTTCAAAATAGGAGAATAAGAAATTAATCAATTATATCTTTGATAAGAATTTTAAGTTTTTTCCAGGGAAAAAATATGATATTAATGATATTAATAGTTTCACCAGTTTGACATTTTTTCTTAAATTATTTAAGTATTTCAACTTAATTGATCACATTTTATTTAATATTTATGCTATAATGCTATTATTTCTAATGTTTGATGCCCATTTTCAATCATATTAAACGAGTAAAAAATCAACTCCGAGGTCCAGGGGTTAACGCTGTGGACTACCAATCCGGAGGTCTCTGGTTCGAATTCCGATCGGGGTAACTACTAGTATCTGAAATTGCAGAAACGTTTTTCCAGTGTTTTCCAACCAATATCTTTGTATGTGTGAGTTTTTACCGTTGGTATCCATATTACCAATACCCCCAGAAGACTTTTAGTTATTTTATCTTTCGGGGGATAGTGCAAGATACAGAACGTGTCCCATTCTGGTTCTTTAACGTGCCCGGTTTACAGCACAGAGACATGGGAACTCGGATTTTAGGTCTTAGTATTCGAAAACCCATTTGTTATGTTAGTGGAAGAGCTGGGGATTGAGCGATCCCCGGATTACATTGGTCCAGTGCGTTACTACTGAACCACTGATCCGCTCCTTTCCCACCTATCTACAGACGAACTGGTTTAAAACACAGAGGTTATATTGTCTAGGTGCGGCGGTCGAGTGGTTAACGGTCTTGACTACCAATCCGGAGGTCCCCAGTTCAAATCCCTGTCAGCGCTATACACCGGGCATGTAAAGAAAAGGGTCTCTTCGTAAAAGTGCTAGGGTCTGGTACCCGGATTCCCTTATATCTGCATCTGTCTCTCTTCAACCTGCGCCTGTCAGGGGTCTTGGCAAGTTCTCCCTGGGAGAAGTTCATCCTGGGAGAAGTCCTAGGGTGGGCCAGGACTATTAAACAATCAAAATGAATATAGTATTGCGTGTATCTGTGCTGTACACTGGATGCATAAAAGCACCACCGGAGTCTAGTACCTGTATTCCCTTGAATGCATCTGTTTCTTCAGCCTGTTTCGCCTAAGGAGTATTCCTAAGGTCGGCTGGGACTCTAAACAATCTAAAGCACACAAAGTTAATCAAAAGGTGAAATGACTACTACATGGTTAAAATCATGCGTAGTGTTGTATTGTCAATGTTATATGGTCTACTGTTGATAATGGGTTATCGTATTAATACGCAGGGTATTCCTTAATTGTATTTTCTTTTTGTATGTGGACCACTGGTTACTTAGTACCGAATGGCCGAGCTTGGACTTAAGCGTCCGCAAACATGTCTGGCGTAATATTTTTTTCGTCTCATGTATTTCTCATGTTTGTATAAACTTACGGATTTTTTACTACAGATGCGGAGGCACGAGAATCGTATTGTACTTTGGTAAAAGGTAAATTTCTGGATTTTCTGGTATACTGTTAACTACAGAGCAAGATGACGTCATTGCTCTAAAATGCTGATAATGGAGTAATGTACAGTGATGTGATTGATGTACATAGAAAGGAACATGATGAAAATGAAATGTTTTACAATAATCTGATAGACGATGATAACGATGAACATAGTAAGAATACGGAAAATAGTGAAGGTGATATTTACGACAATGCTGCAGTAAATGACACAGATATTGGATATGAAGTCGTTGTTATGATGAGGCTAGTGATACGGATGATGATGTGATGGTCTTTAGCAGTTGTGATGGAAATGACACTGGTGATCAAATTTGTATAATCTTGATCAATCTTTTTATTTTAGTAACAGGAATATTTACCATGGTTCCATTAACCCTAACTGCTTATCAATCCTCCCTCTATATATGAGCAACTTATATTCCAAGTTTGTTTACATCGCATGACCTTTGACCATGGCCTTGAATTAGTACCGATTCTGCAGGTTGTCTTGATAAGATGGACATTGATTCCCAGTTCCAAGAATATCATTTATGTGTTCGGGAAATATAGCCTTATGACTTTAAGTCCATAAATTTGACCATTAACTTCAGATGACACGGAAGATGAACAGTTGAGTTTGAAAGATTTCGAGAATTTGGCCAAAAACTCTACATTCGAATAACTCTCGTACACCTCCAAAGATTAGTTTAGCTCTACAACACTGTGAAGCCCATTTAAATTTTACTGCTTGGCTTCAAAGACCCTCAAAAAAGGACTCGCACTAAGGCGTTTAAATAGCCGAATGCTCTTCGTGCAAATGGGTGGTATCTATAGAAAAATAACAATCTCCATTCAATTTTCTGCATATGTTTATTTGAACGGTAAGTATGTTCACTATTCACTATAAAGTATATTTTGTCCATGTTGTTAAGCTGTGATTTATCAATACAAGCAGTAAGGCAAAAGTTAGTTTCTGTCTGTATTTGGTAAAAGAATGAGAGTGGAGAAAGGAGAAGCTTTACTTATATCTTGCGTAGGTGTTGTCTACTGCTGAGTCACAGTGCGTCAATATATTAACATACATGTATATGTCAGAACGCGGTTAATTCGGGGGTACATTAAAGATCCATGGCCTTTCCATTTCCGTGAGCTGAATACATAGAAACTGTAATGTGTGAGAAAGATATGGACGTTTTTGAAAATAATTTATTTCAATTTATGTTTTATTCGAAATGCGAATCTTTTAAAGAGGGAGTTATTTCAGAAGATCGGAATAGGGTTAAGTTGGAGTGTAGCGTGTTCAATTTATCTAACATATGTTTTTATTTTAATGTTTCATAAGATGTCCGCAACGCACGGAGAAATTAAATCTTTGTTAAATATCGGGATAAAAACAACATTCAATGTCGTATTCAATTGGACTTCCGCCTTCAAAAGTTCTTAATAAAACGATACAAAATGCCAGATTTTATTCTGACATAATACGGTTTAAATAATTTACCGATGGATTTTCGATTTTGTAGTCTCAAGTAGAGTTTTAACCGATTTGTGGATATAGATTACTTAGCATAACTGAAGACTACAACTATATCTTCTTGACGTACACGCTTACAAAATATGCAAGAAGCTTGTAATTTATATAATTAGAAACAGAACTAAATGTTTCTTACACATTTTCATCAGCATTTCACGCTGTATGTTCATCTGAATTACGCTAACGTTTTACTAATCAATACGTTTTTTCAGACTCACAGTGAATGATCACGACAAAATAAGTAGGTTTGCCATTCTTTGTATCGAATTCACCGTATAAAGCGTGTGCAGTACCAATGTATTTTCGTTCTAGTATATTAGAAATCCAGAAAAAGTAACCATGCGGAAGACCGATGTTGAAATAAATTCAATGTTATCCATGTAAATGGGTTTGAATCCATACTGCTTGACCTCTTTCAAGCTTTACTATAGCTGAATTACTTCCCATGGTGTTAACTTGTGCAACTGCATCCACAGTATTAGTTCCATCAAGCACAAGTCTCATGTTTGCATGAATTGTGTTTGAATCAATGCTGAATAAAAAGAAATATTCACCAGGAGTGTGAGCGGTGAATATACGTGTGTTAGAATTATATCCATCACCATCGTTTATGATTTGTATACTATTCTTATTTCTTTTCAGTTGTGTCTTGCCCTGTGACTGTACTTAGGTGTTGATTGCATTTTGCATGATATTGAAGTGCCGAGCGTTTCAGCTGAAAAAAATATGTTTTAGGCATGATGTCTTCAACTTTTGACAATAACCTTGTCCAAGATCTACAGTCAACTGTGTATTTCATTGGCTGTTTTTTATGATGCCAAATGACTTTTTTTTTTCTGAAACATAAATGAATATTCTGTCATATTTATATTAGGGTGTGTTAATTTGAATCAGGTCATTCTAACCCTGTTGCTTTAAAGAGTGATTTGTATCTGTGTTATAAGAAATGTACTGGTATACTCGAATAAGCCAATGCATAGTGCTATATGTAATAGCCTTTCTTGTCTATTTTTTTTACTGACCTGCTTTTATTACTTCACGTACAGTGTATATAGAATTATACCTGTGTATATTTTATAAGAATATATATTTTACAGTTTCCTGTTTCTGCAGTTTTGTCTTTCTAAGCAGACCTTTTAAAAAAGCATTTTTTCACACTAGACTTTCAAACTCCTGCTTATGTCAAACTCCTGTTATGTCAAGGTTGTTTCTGGTTCATCTGATGTGGTTACACGGTACATTAAGACTGTTTAAGTTAAATTCCCTTGAGTTGATTACTTTAGACTAGTTCCACAGTCTTTCCATTTTCAGACAAGTTCCACAGTCTTTCCGCCTTCAGACACATTCAACAGACTTTTGACCTAGGAGTAAATTAGCTGCTTGAACAAAATTTACATCTTTGAAAATGCTATGTAAAGTTACGAAAGACCTGAAATATCTTATGTTTATTATTAGCATATTTGAATATATTCTACATCAGAAAACTTTACTTTTTATATATGTTCGTGTACTTCATTCCAAAGTATTTGCGCTAACGGCTGTTTTTAACTAGCATAGATTGTATCAATGTATCAAATTCATTAATTTTATACTCAAGTAAACATAACTTCCAACAAAGTAAAAAACATGGTGAATAGATGTTAGGTCATCGCGGAACTCTCTTCAAGGTCTGTACCTATTTCTGCTTTCTGTCTTTGTATCTTACTTTATCTCTTCTGTTTTAATTCTGTAATGATTGCATTTTATGACATTGTGCAATGTATTTTTGTTTTGTTTCAGCTGCTTTTGTATATAGGACTTTTGTGTGGCAGCATTGTAATTTCACAACATTTTATATTTATATATACAACACAGGAAAGGAACTTGATTAAAACCCTGTGTAATCTCATTACTTTGAATACACTCATAAACTTTGATAGTTTCAATGCATTCATAGTATACTGTACCTTTCCATTTATTAGGACTCTTTCATTGAAAGGTTCAGTCTTAGAACGTGCCTCGTTAGCTGTTCCATTCTTTATCTCATTCCCAGTTAACTACGGTATTTATCTTTTAAAACTTTTTTTGTAGAACAGTATTAAATGGGTGTTAGAAATTGTTAACCATTATAATATATAAAGAGAAACTTTTAAAAGCCTTCCGTCAGTAGGTTTAATAGTACTGTAGCACAGTCCATTTAAGAAATTTTACTGGGCAAGGGTTAAAGTCCCAGGATCACATTTACAAGTAGCTCTCATTTTATCAAGAAACATGTCTTACGGACATAATTGACCTTTATTTGTATCAAAGCCATTCCTAACTTTGTGTTTTAAATGGAGAAATGCATATTAGAAACATAGTGCAGTATTTTTTCAATGATATTGCAAAAAATAAGATAAGCTTTATGGCAACTCTTTTTCTTGAAGAATCGGCTTGAATATGAAAGAAAGGCGTGTGTCAACATTGTTTTAGAGTGAATAGGACATTGTGTTATCATTATCCTATCAATAAATTCATGTTACTATATTGGAAAATTCGAAGAGATCCTGTCACTTTAAACATGTTACTGCCATCTTCTTCTTAACTGGGATTTATGATACTCATATAGAAAGTATTTTAGTCAGCAATGCTTAGCTTTTAAACGGCATTTGCAATTTTCTATATTTTATATTCTGTCATGTCTTTTTTTTCATATTGACTTTTAATGAGATTGTTTTATTCTCAAAGTCTTTGTGCAACATTGATTTTCGTTTCATATTTGAAAATAAGCTCTGTATTTTGTTTATTTTATAATGTCAGTTGCTTTGGTGTTTTTTTAAGTGACAACACTTTAAGGCAGAAAATATAGGAACAAATTTGCTTCTTTTTCCACGGAGAATTAAAGCTTGAAACGTTGGTAAGAGCGTTCAAAGAAGCAAGACCCTTATTTGTAAAATTGTGATTTGTACTTTTCCTAAAATAGAATGATTTGAAAGAGTTTCAGTACTTAAAGCGACATTCAGGTTGTGCACTTTTTTGTGTATTTGAAATGAACTTTTTCGAACAGATCAACACATTTTCTTCACAGTGTCATTTTGTAAGCCAACTTGCTTTATTTGTTCTATTGGTTTTTATACACAAGATATTCAATAGAAAGGCATTTGCAGAAATCAAGCACGGGTGACAGGATACAAGAGCGTTCTAGTCTGTAAAAAACATTTACATCTATTTGAATGCTAGTGACATGAAGTGTTAGACTTATTTTACATTTCCTGAGAAAATATATAGCTGCTCGGCCTCGGATTTGGGTGAAAAAATAAGGTTCTTCAAACTTCTGTAATTTATATATTTCAGAATGAATCTACAAACAAAAAAGTTCCAGTATAAATTTCTGTAAAGAAGTTCTGTATTTTTTAAATTGGATGCCACCAAATTATAAAGCGTTGCAAATGCTTTTGAAATCCCAACAAAACCATAAAGTGTAGCAGTGCCGGAAAACCAAACCCACCAACTTCTTCAATAAATTTTCTCAAAACTGCTTTGATGATCTTTTCATGAGTTCTTGACTCTAGCATTTCTAAGTTTATTTTTTAATGTATCATTTTGGAGAATTTTTTTTTCACCAAAAACTGTGAACAAGCAACTTTAAGAGACAGAAATGGTCTCACCTTGTGATACATTTGTATATTAAGAATGAGAAAACACTGGCATTTGATGACAATATCGGGTTTAATTGCAAAGCTTTCCTGGATTGTGAATGAAAATTTTGTAAATTAATTGCTAGATGCCAGATGTATGCTTTGTACAAATAAGTAAACATGAGCTTAATATTAAATTTAAAAATAGGTAAAATTAGTTGCTTATTATCGGTGTCTTACTAGTGGAAGTGTGCATTCCGTATTTTGTTACGTATGCCCTGTCTTGCCAAATCCAGCATGAACGAACCAGTAAAGCTTTCTTTAATACAAACGTTTCGTAGTTGTAAAGAAAACACTTAATTGTCATTGATCAAGTCATGAAGAGGTATCATATTTACAACCCCACGTTACACATTTATTTGGCATCAAATATTTTTATGCTGCATCTTGCTATCACTTTTGTTTTGCTGCCAGACTTGCTCCATGCAGTTTACTCCAGCATTGTATCAGAATGATGGCTTTGTAAACTAAATTCCCATCTTACCAAAGACATTATCATTTACGATGAAGAAACAACTGACCAGCTCTACTGTTAGGGGTTTGCTATAATCAGAGAACAACTAGAGCCCCCCTCCCTCCCCCCTCCTCACATCTCTGCTGATTATGTGTTAGGGATTTCTAACATCTTACCAAAGACTGGAAAGCAACCCTGGTCGTTCATAATCTACCAACTGATAGATGAAACATACTCTTCTGCTGGTAATACTCTACTAAATAGGTAGGACTTGGAACCAATGTATTTCTTTTTTGGACTTGCGGGCCATATAAATAGATGGCTGTGGCTTCTGGTTGGTAGCACTAAATTTTTATTTTAAAAAAATCGAAAGTTCATTGGTTAAGCATAACAAAAATCTTTAACGAATTTTCTTGTTAATATAGCTGATGAAATATGCCCTATATCTGTCTGAATATAAGTTGCATTTTTGACAGACTATAAATAAAATTCCCACAGACGAGAGGGTGATGTCATACTTATTTACATAAAAAGGCATTTGTTTGTGTGACTAATGTGGTTGTACATATTTATTGGGGTGTAAATACTCAACAAATGTTTAGGCATACTGATTGGGAGAAATCCTAGGGTCGGTCGGAACTATAGACAATCTAGGTAAAGAAGAAAAGCTGTAAAGCAACTTTGGTTCAAGCGAACCGGTCGTACATGTACCGACTAAACAACTTTTAAATTAGTGAACAGGTATCTTCGTTGAAAGCACCTAGATGAATTCTCATACACAGGCCCACATTTACAAAGACATGCCACTAACCGCATTTTCACATGCACATACACCATATGAAAATGTTAAAGAAGACTTTCAAATTCTCTATTCGAAAATGCTGTAAACTTTTAACTTCCAATGTACCAAAGCTGCCATTTTGTCTCGTTTGCGAGATTTGAACAAGTGGTCAGACTTCGATTTAATTGATTAGAAATGAATATCCCTTTCCTGGAAGTCAATTGACCCTTTTAAAATGAGGTCGCAAGAGGCTCTCCTTAGACTGTTTTGTTATGTGTTGTTCACATGAACAACTTCGGAGGAGGATAACGATGCTTTAAATTGATTTGTTTTCTGTCTAAACATCTGTCCTGGCCGCTTCCATACATACCAAAAGCACAGACACACGGTGTATGGAAAGTGACCCCGATTGCGAGATCCCAACCTTTTTGGTCGGCATAATTTATTTATTCATTTGGTGATAAAATATGCCGGCCAAGTGGGTTAGAACCTGTCAATGCCAACTGTACGAGGCATTCGGTCATTTTAGGCGTTTTTAATCAAGTTGCGGTAAGACAGTATCGGTCTTTCATATTTTGATGAGACTATTGAACCCGGAGCCTATACGACTTTACTTTTCATTTACAGTACTGTCTTTAAAAAGTGTAACAGTGGTTAAATCTTTGGTTTTGGTGGCGGTTAAAAAGTAAGAGGATTTTCAAATTTCTAGTCTAGTTTGAACTTCCATACATTGCAAATAATGTCGGCACCTTGTTAAAACAGTTACATTTATGTCTTGGATATAAAATGAAAAATAAATTCAGCATATCAATACAGATTGTTTTCAAAATATGAAGTGTCTTATCTCTACCGAAACATGTCACCTATATATATTTTCGCCCCTCCCCCCCCCCCCCAACAATCTCCCCATACGCCCAACCCCGACCCCGAATAAAAGATAATTGGAAGCTAGGGTCATCATGTCTCTTTACTGATGGTGTGGTGAAATTTTATTTGTTTCCTGGGCGATTGTTTTATTATTACTCGGACAAATTAACCTGATCCTCCTGACCTCTATTAGCATAATTTCACGGTCGATTTATTGCCTATATCTATCTTCGGTTTTCATTTTTCGGATATGCACGTGGTAAGCTGGAAGGAATAATTGATAAATATCTTTCAGGTGGAAGGCTATCATCGATCGGGTCGGTAGCTCAGTTGGTAGCGAACGTGATTTTTTTTTAAATATTTCAAATATGTACATCGTGCGTTCGAGTCCTGCCAACGTTAGTGAATTTGTTTCAATGTTTAGTCCAGTGATATTTTAAACTTTTTATATTTCAGTAATATAATATTTCATCTTATTCCTTTTGTAACATTCTAATATTTTTTCATTAAGAAAAACAAACCAAGTAATGTTCGTGCATTTCGTGTTTGACTGCATTCCTTGTACTTACTAATACCAGATATTAATTTCTTTTTAGAATTTGAATCAGTTTACGTTATTCGAACCCTTGTATTTCTAGTGAAGAATTCTGCATGCTAATACCTCAGCAACGGCGGTCAATACATTTCTAGTTATCGTATATTAACAGTTTAAACAGCTGTAAACCGCTGAAAATTTCCGTTATTGTAACAAAAGGTAACGCTATTGCACGAAATGCTCACGAAAGTTGATTCATTCAGCCCAATCACTGAACAAGAATACCATTGATGCAAAGCATCAAAGGGCGCCGAAAATAGTTTCTGTTTCAACATTTATTAGTTATACGGTTTTGCATATCGCAATGTAGCCTGACAAAAACGTAAAACGATTTTGTTATACTGCAACAACCTTGTTTTATATCCCCTTCACACACGCGGTTTTTTCTTACAAGTCCTTACGGATCGCCAACTCGTAGTCAATCGCAAGCATCCGTACATAACTCGTTGGTATCCGCTAATAAGTCGTCACAACTTGCAAACACTCGTGAGGATCAGTGAAATTAGAGGCAAATTTTTTGACATGTCAAACATTTTCTTGCGATTCTCCACGGATAACATTTCCGTACATAACTCGTAAATACAATGTAACTTGTAACAATCCGTCAGTATCGTAAACCGGTCGCAACAACATGTAACCCTCCGTAAACTACTCACAAGAATCCGCAATTGCAGAAATTCGTTGATATGACTGCAATCTGTTTCTCTCATATGCCATGTTGTCTCGCTGGATGTCAGTTGTCGAATGATACATAGAGAATTGCATACTTTTTTGCAAAAAAAAACATATGTACAAAAGTCATAATTGTTTGATAGTTTAATATTCGTTGTGTACATTTAAAAACATTTTAAACGCTCCAGTTACTTAAACATTCAAGTTTCTGTTCTGGTGCTAAATATAGTTATCGGAAGTAAGATCGATAGTAAATGGTTTAAATACGTGATCGCTGAAGCGAATGTAAAATCGGATATGTTACTTTTAATCAATAAAATGGAAATAATGCATAGTTAACAAAATGGCGAAAGGTTATGACTACAGGTTCAGACTTGGTCTCATAGGTGAATCAAGTGTTGGGAAGCCACAGATTCTACAAACGTTTTCCGAAGATCCATTTACTTCTACATTTAGGTCAACTATAGGTATGTGTGCTGTTTTGTAATATTAGCATTTTTTCATTTAAAAAAGTAAAACTGATGGTGTCATATATCTGTTCACTTCAACTTATTTCAGTCCGCAGTCATAGCCGCATGCCATGTCACGTCCGTAAGTATGTGTGGAATGAAAACCATGACCTAGAGTAACCATATAATGATACAGAATGAAATGAACCATGCAATTTATTGAAAAGGGCCTTTGAGATGTCTTCACAGACCTGAAAGGCACACTAACAATCAGTGATATGGTGATTTGCGTCACCCACAGCCCACCCCTCCCATCACCCCACGAGATGTTGGTAGATGTCTATTGTTAATTAGGCAGATACCTGTTTATGTTTCTGAAATGATTAATAAATTTACAAAATTACATATTTCCTCACCCCAATTACATTTATAATAATTGCATAGAGAACAATTGATAATACTTAAATACGTAGTTTGTGTTGAATAACAGATTTATGTTACAATATGATAAACGCGAGTGGCATAGAGTTAAATAAAGCTAAAGCGTTCAACGATATTGCCCGGTCGCTTTCTATTTGCCAGACGGATTGCATTCTTATTCCCTGGCTCAGTTTGACGGTAATTCATAATAAACATTAGATAAGTCACTCCAAAAATATTTGAGTTTTTAACTTTTTTCTTTTTGTATATTTATTAGGGTTTGCCCTACAATTTTGTCCAATGAAAATGTCTAAAAAAATTTAATGTTCTCTGTCTATTAACTATAAACATCTGACATGTTATTCTATATATCCTATCTTAATAGAGGGAGGCTCTATAGACCTGTTTGCGCATGACGCCATAAAATGTAGTAAATAAAGTCTAATTGTAGGGCAAACACTAAGTCAGTTAGTTAATACGAAGCTAAAATTTCGAAATTTATCGAACATAGAAACCCAATCGGTCGCTAGCGCTCCATCCTATGGGTTTCTTTGTTGTATAAATTTCTCTTTTTAGCCTCTAACTATTACATATAAACTAAGCAAATGTAACTGTTGATGTAACATGTATGTCATATGACAGAAAACATTAACTTGCATTTCAGGTATTGACATCCGTAGTAAAAACATTGAACTCGGTGGAAAGAAAATTAAACTCGAGATATGGTAAATAGGATTCTTTGTTATTTATTTCGACGGTTACTCTATAGCAATATAACTTTTTTCCAACTTGATCTTAAAAAATAGTACTTATTTAGGTCATAAGTTTTTGTATTATTGATATTGATAATGTATATTTGAAACAAGCAGATTGTTAATACAGCCTGTGTTTGATCGACAAAATTATCATCACTTCTGATCAGTGGGTAGTTAAATAATGATTACAAACTTGTTTTTAAACGGCATATTCATATGATTTCCTAGTGTAACGAGCCGCAGCAGATCCATTCAGTGAAAAGTATACTCAACCCTGAATGGGTCTCTGTGCCTTATATATACTACCCTAATCCCCATCACATGTACATGGGTTTTAAATTTACAAACAGGATAAGAGTTAATTCTTTTATGAAAGAAAAACATGTAAAGATATATTTTTCCATTGATAAATCTAATTTCTTCTTATATGCTTTGTATATATTAAATATTCATTGAATATATGGACTCTCTTGTGTTGTGAATGTAAAAATTACAACTTCCAACTTTATGTAGAAAAATCTTTACCATCAAGTAAGAACATCTGGGCTGACATCATTGATAAACCATGAAGAAACTTTGGGACAAGTCCTGATAATAATAACATCTCAAGCAGAGGTAACAATTTAGCGTTCATTAATAAATAATAAATTAAATACACGACAAAACGATGATTAATTTACCTGCACATGTACGACGTTAAACGCCCTTTACTGGTCTTTTTATCAGGCGGACAGTTTTGAGTGTACCATTGAAAGACCCAGTCCTAGACTCCTACCCTCCGTGAGAAACCGACAACTTACACATAAAAAGACATGGTAGTAGTATGTATTACGCTGTAATTCCATTACTTGCTGTTCCTGTTCCATATGACATCAGTGACCCCCCCCGCCTTAAGGTTGACGACCTAGAAAAATATGTCAGTAAATACAGAACATACGGGTCGAAGACCTACAAAGGTCAGTCAGACGCGGTCAGTTTCGGGCTCCGGGGGCCCTCCCCTGTCTAATACTATGTTCTGCAATTGTCTCGGACACCGTCACAGACTTCCAGGATTCCCGGTGCCAAACGTGTTAAGGCCAGTTACGACCTCTACGGACCCTCCCGAGTCGATTTCAATGATTTGCGACTGTCTCCGGGACCCTCGCAGACTTCCAGGATCCCCGGTGCCAATCGAGTTAAGGACAGTTTTGGTCTCTAGGGACACTCCCGAGTATAATACAATGGTCTGCGACTGTCTCCGGAACCCTCGCAGACTTCCAGGATCCCCGATGCCAATCGAGTTAAGGCCGGTTTGGTCTCTAGGGACCCTCCATAGTCTAATACAATGGTCTGCCACTGTCTCTAGCACCCTCGCACACTTCCAGGATTCCCGGTGCCAATCGAGTAAATGCCCGTTTTGACCTTCAGGAACCCTTCCGTGTTCAATGCATGGGTCTACGACACTTTCTGGCACCCTCGCAGACTTCCAAGAACCCCGGTTCCAAGCGAGATAAACCCAGTTTCGAACTCTAGGGACCTTCCAGGTTTATAGAGTCGCTATGAAATATTCATTAGCATAATGAGATACATTTCTAGGGTTACGTAGACATCGTGTTTCCTTTACAATAGGTTGTTTTTGTGATGAACAAATCTAGCCATGGAGGGGGTAAATATGCCTCTAGGGACCCTCCCGAATTGAATGCATCGGTCTCTGTCTGTCTCTGTCATCCTCGCAGACTTCCAAGATCCAAACGAGTTAAGGCCAGTTGCTATCTCTATGGGAACTTTCTTAATTGATTACATTGTACCTTATTATACTTTTTCCGTAAGAAATTTTAGTGTTTTATACAAAATTCCTATTTCGAAAAGATACAGTATATAAGGCACCTCGTTAAACATAGAGTGTCTTTATTGCAGAATCGATCACTTCGATTATACAATTTAAATTTCGCGCCCATGTTTTCCCTGTCTAATCTAGGTCACTCATTGTAATATACAAATGTATCATAATCAGGGGGTAAATCACTAATGTTTTTGTATTTCACGTTTGCGTAAGCTTAAGTGAATTGATATAAATCAAATATAACGTTTAATCGTCTTTACATTTCAAACGTTTTTAACATAAACACGGTCGGATAGCAATTTGCCGATACGGAAGTAAACAAAGCGTTTGGTCTCGTAAGAATTTTCTATTGTGAGATTTACGAGCGGTTGCCGTACAGTATCCGTACAGAGAATCCTTAAATGCCTAGAGATGTCGTTCGTTAATATCTGTTTAGCTAGAAAACTAATATATTAGAAAAGTCTCCTCCATTTTATAATGTGTTACGTTTAAACAAACAATTATAGTTTCAATTATTTTTTCGCTGTTGTGGTGTGTGTTTAGTAAGGATGACAACGCATTGACAAACCACGCAAAATGGTTTCAATACGAGAATGAAGAGAACAGATAATTCATTTAACATTCGTTTATTGAATACTTGTCAACTAAAAGAAGTCAGACATTTCTTTGAAATCGATATGTAATGATATGTGTGATTAACAAACCAGCATTATTAATGTCTGAAGAAAACTAAGAACTTCCTTCTCCTTGAGAATTTGACGTCAGTGCCATTTCGTCATTTTGATTACATAGTATACCATATCATCAGCGCGTATGTATACTAGATGCGCCTGCTTTCTTTTCTTCACAACCATCCTCGGAATAATTAGACTCTTGTCGTGTATCATATTCAAAAAAGCATAGTATCTTTGTGTAACGTTAATGTAGTTAGAGGATCTGCCTTATATGTCGAATCTAGATTCTAAATACTTACAGGAAGGTAAGTACGTCTATCTCGACTGAACGTTCGATCATTCGGAAAACTGATCCTCGTCTTCTTCTACCGACGAAATTTCGGCTTCAATTTTGTCCAAGAATTTATCAAGCAGAAATTGTCTTTTGTAGATTCCATACTTAAGAGCTTCCATAGAGTCGAATCCTTTTCTGTCTACCAGTTGTTTTATGGTATCCTTGATCTTCTTGTACGTATCGTCACGCTTCATGGATTGAATCCAAAGTAGCTTCCTCGCTAATTCATTCATCATGGCAGTTCTGTATGAACCTCTCAGATTTCTGAATACGAATACCTTGGCTTCATTTTCGGTGATTCCATCCCGTTCTTTCATGAGCTGATGAAGTTCTGATTCGTAACGTGTCTCTAGTCCTTTCACTGCCTGGCAAGTTATTTCTTGCCAAGGATCGCCGTTATCGGTGTCGACGTCAGAAATATCTAAATCATCGGAGTCAAGAGAACTGTCGGAATCGGAGTCACTGCTGGTCTCGAATATGTCTCGTCGCTTTGAAGCACCATTCATGGTTTCGTCCTCGTGCGAATCTTCGTGTGCATGCAGAGCTGTTTTATGTCGAAGCATATTATCCCGTCTTGAAAATGTTTTTAAATAACTATCGCACTGAAACATTCCAAAAGCCAACACTCGAATGAACTGTAGACTGCCGACCGCTCACTTAAGTACTGGTCCTATCAATGAGACGGTTTCAGATTTTCCATATGCAATTTCTTCTTTAGATTTCTTTTCTTTACACGAAATTTTGCTTCTTTTTATTCTTTTTGTTGTATTCGTAGCTCGCTTCCTCTTGGGTGTTGTCGTCTTTGAAGTTTTTGCGTCGTTTGATTTCTCCTGCGACTGCCGTTGTCAACATGCTTTTTGCCATGGCCACTACCCTCTCGGCCGGAATTACCGCCTTAATGTGTATTTCGGAATGTGGTAGGTGACTGTATCGATCAACATTGGTCAAAGCAAAGTTGCTTTCCTTACGCGGTTTTTTAAACAAGTCCATTCTTATCAAATAAGCTTCACGTCCTCACAGGTGAATGACAATATTTAAACTGATGAAAGATAGTCGAGAAACACGTTTATACATGAACGCAACAGCTATTTTAACACTAGAACACTACCAATCTCACTCCAATTGGAAGAGTTACAGTTATAAACTTACTGCCTGTCTCTTACTAAATGATGATACAGATGTACGATCGGTGTCTAGCGTTTTCCGGGTTTGAGAAGGACCTCGGAGGGATTGAGGAAAGATGAGGAGGTACTCATAGGGATGGAGGAGTGCCTCCTCTTACCCCGTAAACGCTAGGAACCGCATGTGCTATTCTCAAGATCACATCACACCCGGTGAACCTTTTAAGATTCTATATACGACAGCGTATGTTGATACGGATGTACGGTCGGTTTCTAGCGTTTACGGGGTAAGAGGAGTACTCCTCCATCCCTATGAGTACCTACTCATCTTTCCTGAATCCCTCCGAGGCCCTCCTCAAACCCGGAAAACGCTAGACACCGATCGTACATCTCATTTAGTAAGAGACAGGCAGTAAGTTTATAACTGTAACTCTTTCAATTGGAGTGAGATTGGCAGTTTTCTAGTGTAAAAATAGCTGTTGCGTTCATGTATAAACGTGTTTCTCGACTATTTTTCATCAGTTTAAATATTGTCATTCACCTGTGAGGACGTGAAGCTTATTTGATAAGAATGGACTTGTTTAAAAACCGCATAAGGAAAGCAACTTTGCTTTGACCAATGTTGATCGATACAGTCACCTACCACATTCCGAAATACACATTAAGGCGGTAATTCCGGCTGAGAGGGTAGCGGCCATGGCAAAACGTATGCTAGAACAAATCAAACGACGCAAAAACTTCAAAGATGACAATACCCAAGAGGAAGCGAGCTACGAATACAACAAAAAAGAATAAAAAGAAGCAAAATTTCGTGTAAAGAAAACAAATCTAAAGAGTCATTATGCTAATGCATTTTTTCATTTCTCACAGTCTCTAAGGGGTGGGGGTCACTAAGGACATATGGAACAGGAACAGCAAGTAATGGAATTACAGCGTAATATATACTACTAATGGTTGATAGCAAGGTTTTAGCCCATGACCCTTTATCTATGAGAGGTTACAGTGATTGCAAGTCAGCGAACACGGAGGTGTCCCCCGCCCCACCCCCTGATATGTTCGCAATTACGTCTTGTATCTATACAGGAGACAAATTAATCTCTGTTTCAGGGATACGAGTGGACAGGAGAGATTTCGGACTATCACTTCTTCGTACGTTAGGGGCGCCATGGTAAGTACACGGTGGAAACAAAGCCAGTCTAATATCATAATTAACATCATTTTCATATACACTACATTCTATTTTTTAGACAACCTAAGTGTATGGAACGCCTAAGTTACTGTCTTGTTAGGTTGTATTGTATTATACTTAGAACATTGTCATGTATACCAGGTACATATTTCATTTAACATGGTACATGCACATTTAGATAACTTTTTCGGTAACTTTTTCGTGATATGCAGTGCCTGTTCTTTTTATATAGGGTGGTTATTTAATTATATACAGTGCAAAAGTATGGGTATACAGTACAAGGCCGTCGCGGACAGTCCGGCCGGTACGGCCATGGCCGGACCACTATTTTGGCTAAGCATACTATAGGCCGTACCATTTTCCCCTTAACTCTCTCAATTTTCTTTTTTACTGAAATGATCAAAAGTGCCGACGTACTTGCACGCTAATGCAATCATCGACTCTTATTGCCTGAGGGTGTGAAAACCGACAACTATATTTAATCCAATAACCAATTATTAAAGATTATCTCAAGCGAGGTATCAAAGGCACGACAACTGGTCAATTCTGTTTGATTTAAAGAACGACCTTTTTATTTTAATAGTTCTTAATCTGAAACCTTCTGTGGGTATGTTATTATTTCAAAATGGATATGGAGTACCAACTCAATCTAAGACATTTAATTTTCCACAGCGTACCTTTGGTCAAAAACTTCCAGTGAAAAGAAGTTTTCAGTCTTCGTGATTTACTAATAGACCGTGGTTGCATTATTCAGCGTTGCGGAGAATCAAACATACATACGAAGCACTATGACACATGTTAGATCCAACAGTCTCATGACTATATACGTCCATAAACACAAAACAGACGCTCTGGATTTGAATGAAATTGCAAATGAATGTATTGCTGTGCATGAAAAACGTAGATTCGTGTTTGGTTAATTAAAAACAATGACTACGAGCTCAGAAAAATGTAATGCTTGAACACAGTAGCTCTGAGTAATAGCTAACAGTATTTCCATTCAGTTTGGTTGTGTGCAGTTTATACAATGTCTTGGTTTTGTCAATTATTATACAATGTAGAATTACTGAAACTGTGGAAAATAGTTTGGGGTATATAATTATGCTCCTGTCATGGAATTCGTTTGTTTATCTGTTAAAAAGTTAGCTCAGAACAATGTAATGCTTAGTCATGCTATGATTATGTGTTTGCATTGTATACGGTGTCATGTAGAATAAATAAATCTGCTAAATTATTGCCCAAAAATATGGTTTTCCATAACATCTTTACGAAAAAAGTTAAAATTACAATCTAGAATGACACTCGGGATGTAATAAAAATGCATCTTAAGGCATACAGAAACTAAAAAATTTCTGGGAGAGATACCCCCCTTACGAGAGGGAATGAACCCTCTCGTGCGCTCCCCCATCTCATGACTTCAGCCCAACCACTTTCCAATAGTCGACGACGGCCCTGCAGTAGAATAACCAATCTTATGTTGTACAAACAACATTATATCTCGATACATGAGGTGGTATTTCGAATACATATTATACGTTGTATGTTGATTAATAGATGTGGTAGATATTTAAATGTGTGAAGTGCGTTCGTTTCATTGTATACGTGGTGAATTATTACTTGTACTAAGATCACTGTCGTGAATGCGCACCGATACGGTGTTTCCGTAGACCGGTACAGTCAACCAAGATGACGGAGGAAAACTACCAAACAAGGTATGTGTCAGTTTAAGTCTCTGTAACTTCAGTCCAATTACGCTTAGAAGTGTATCTTTGCCATTTACTGGCGTGGAAAGGGTTACTATTCTTGTTGCATACATTCTTACCGGTCCAAGTGCTAAATTTACACTGCAAATTTCAGCCGAATGGGTTATTTCTAACCCGATGAAATTTGAATCGAGACTTGTTGCTGTTTTTGCATGAAAAGTGACACGAACGTAAAAGAATCAGCCAAACTTTAACAGACACCTGTCATAAATGTATTATCCTTCATGAAACTGGCTAAATATCAGCTTTGATTTGCCACTGTTCTTTTTATTCTTGTACTTTCTCTTTCAACAACATACCGGTACGGTCAGCACGCACCGGTATTACTTTTCCGTAAAAATTCACCGGTACGGTCGCAAAAATGCAACGGTTACAGTCATCGCTCACAATTGTAAACGGTACGGTCACCTTTTGATGTGACGCTTTCTTTGTGGGATATAACTATTCTAATTTGGGTTGTTTGTTCAGTTTTTGCTCTTCCTTTTCAGATATTCTGTAACGGTTGCGTCTTTTCACTTTATTGTACTTTTCAAATCATGATTAATCTGATACTATGACAGGAAAAATATGTAAAAATGCAGGCTTTGTGCAAATGTCAACTGTCACACTCATTAAAAATTCATGATACTGTGACAGGAAAAATAACTGTCACACTCATTAAAAATTCATGATACTGTCACACTCATTAAAAATTCATGATACTGTGACAGGAAAAATATGTAAAAATGCAGGCTTTGTGCAAATGTCAACTGTCACACTCATTAAAAATTCATAGAAAATGGCATAGAGTGCACATTCGAAAGAAATACCTTAATTTATTAACCCCGTTACACTTTTGTGAAGTGGCGGCTGTTTAAAATCTTGTAGTTGTCCTGTCGCATCCCCACCAACATAAGTAAATTAAATGTATATAATTATGTTATATATTATCACGTACAATTGGAGCCACTTCTATCCCGACACTTATATAATTCGGTATAACTGAATAATTTGTATGCAGATTTCGTTCAAATGTAGAATATAATTAATTCAACACATAATACATACTTTTGCGAAATTTAATTTTTTATTTGATTAACAAATACATATAAAACTTAAATTTATTTGATTAACAAATACATATTAAACTTAATAAATAAAAAAAGCATCGCTGTAAAATCCGAATTCACAAAATGGCATAACGTGAAATCCCAACAATGAGAAAAGTCACCGATTCATAATAAAATCCGTACATCGGAGTAAAGAAACGAAATACAATGTAATTGTATTTACTGCAGTACAGATAAATTTCCACTTTTGCTACGATTTATAGTGAACAGATTGATACTGCATAAGTTTATAAATAAAATTATTGCTAAATAAATATGATACATTTACACACGTGACTCCGGCAAGCAACATGTCAATTGCGCGACCATGTTCTTGGTTATTCATTCGGCGTGACTGATTTTTAAAATCAAAATTCTGTTTTTACGGTTTAAATTACGTTATAGAATAATAAAATGAAAATGAAAATCGATATTTTTCGCTCACCTACATTTCCTCGTGCAAAATGGCGAAATCGTACTTGTCATACGTGCAAAAGTAACCGATCGTCACAGTTGAAAGGTTTTATCATTTTTATACAGCTAATGTTGCAAAACAACATAATATTTAATTTGAAATAAATATCTTGAACCGTATTCGAGAAAATCGAATTTGAAAAGTGTCGGGTTAGAAGTGGCTCCATTAAGGGGTTACCTTTTAGCAGACAAAAAGTAGCATGACTCTGCCCAGCTTGTAAGTTGTAAGGTGATAGAGCAGCAACCTAACAATGACTAGTAGCAACCATCTTTGCAGTTGATAGAGCATACATGTATGTCAATGGGTTATTGTCTTTGAAATCTGTGAAAGAGTTGCCGTAAAGGTAGTCGTGGAATTTATCGGTTACCGCCCATTTCATTGAGGATGTTGAGGAGACATGCAGCGTGCAAGAACCATATATTTGCCTCGTTCTTATTTGTTTCCCTTTATTTTTTCTTGTCCCGAGCTAGACTCTTAAAACTCTCTTAAACCTGTATAGCAAACTAGTTATGGTTCTTGCACGCTGCCTTTTAATACTTACACAAATATTAAATACATTGGTATCAATGCGTTTAAGCTATGCTCTAGATGTAGAAACTAAAAAAATGTGACAAAGGATGAGACAAGATTGAGTTCTGTTTGTGAACATTTCTCTTTTCAAAATTTCAACCAACCTCAACTAATTTCATTCAAATATCACCAGTAATATTGAGATATTAAACAAAGTGAATCATGGTTGACCAACAGGTTGGGCAGGGTTATGTTACTTTTTGTCTGCTAAAAGACATCCCCTTAACATAAGTGATTATATAGTTGTATATATATATATATTCTTTTATTTCCTCCAATACTGGAGAGCATATATTTATATTTCTATGTTGCATGGGATGCGACTGGACAACTACATGATTATAATACACACCCACTTCACAAAGGTGTAACGGGGTTAATAAATTAAGGTATTTCTTTCGAATGTGCACTCTATGCCATTTTCTAGGAATTTTTAATGAGTGTGACAGTTGACATTTGCACAAAGCCTGCATTTTTACATATTTTTCCTGTCAAAATCATAGTATCAGATTAATCATGATTTGAAAAGTACAATAAAGTGAAAAGACGCAACCGTTACAGAATATCTGAAAAGGAAGAGCAAAAACTGAACAAACAACCCAAATTAGAATAGTTATATCCCACAAAGAAAGCGTCACATCAAAAGGTGACCATACCGTTTACAATTGTGAGCGATGACTGTAACCGTTGCGTTTTTGCGTCCGTACCGGTGAATTTTTACGGAAAAGTAATACCGGTGCGTGCTGACCGTACCGGTATGTTGTTGAAAGAGAAAGTACAAGAATAAAAAGAACAGTGGCAAATCAAAGCTGATATTTAGCCAGTTTCATGAAGGATAATACATTTATGACAGGTTTATGTTAAAGTTTGGCTGATTCTTTTACGTTCGTGTCACTTTTCATGCAAAAACAGCAACAAGTCTCGATTCAAAGTTCATCGGGTTAGAAATAACCCATTCGGCTGAAATTTGCAGTGTAAATTTTGCACTTGGACCGGTAAGAATATATGCAACAAGAAAAGTAACCCTTTCCACGCCAGTAAATGGCAAAGATACACTTCTAAGCGTTATTGGACTGAAGTTACAGAGACTTAAACTGACACATACCTTGTTTGGTAGTTTTCCTCCGCCATCTTGGTTGACTGTACCGGTCTACGGAAACACCGTACCGGTGCGCATTCACGACAGTGAAGATAATAAAGCAATATATTATGTGGTGCAGATGTCAATATACATGGTGTCAACAACTTTGTATGTAGTAAATTCCTTTTTATAATGTTTGTTGCAAACAACTATATAAGCTGCACATACGGCATTATAAGCGGTGCTTTTCCCATTATGATGATGGTACTTGAAGACAGTCTAAAAAAATTACCGAGCGATCTAAGAAAAAAATGCTATGACACCGTGCAGTCAACATCGAGTAGCACTTGCATGTAACTCAAATATTGTTTGTCTGAATGGTCATTTGTAAAGTACTGCACTAATTAGGAATATTAGTCACAACACACTAATTACCAATTGCTTATTGCAAATTACTAAGTAGATCTAACCTAGGTCACGACCAGCGGGTGCCTGACGCTTGTCTGCTTAGCAAGTGAAAAGACATAAATAAGATAAACTGCATAATTATTGTTGAATATTATTGAAAACAGTGAACTTCAACAAACAGTTAATAAGGGGCATTACTCTAAAAACAAGAGCTGTCTCGTGACAGCGCGCTCGACTGGTCGAAGGTTTGTCAGTAATATGTTGTTTTTTTTGTCTAGGTATTTTGTAATTGTGTTAGAATCGAGGTAAAAATATAAACACTATCCACATCAACTCTATTTTTAGTAAAGGTGACCTTGACCTTTCATGGACGACCCCAAAACAATCCCATGCGAGATCTTTACATTTTCTTACTATACACCAAGTTTGAAGTCGTAACAGCTGTGCAGAGTATATTAAGCATAAACCTTATCTATCTTCAGTAATGGTGACCTTGACCTTGCACAGACCGGCACAAAAAGCAGTCACAAATCGAGCTCTTCAAATGTTCTTACTTGACATCAAGTAGTTACTGAGATATGGACTTAGATGTATTTCCACTCAAAACTTTAACAGGAATGTCTAAATCGAAAAATAAATGGCCATAATTTGCATTATATGCAATATATAGTTGTCTAACTTGATTATTTACGTAGGTGTGATGAATGGAAAACCTTGTATAAAGTTTAAATGCAATACATCGAGTAGTAATTTAGATACGGACTTTAAAGCTGCTTGCTCTCAGATTTTGGTGCAAAAATAAAGTTCTTCAAACGGTATGAAAATAACATATACTGACACCAAAAAAAACTGTACACTTTAATATTGAGCGTAACTTTTTCGTTACTAAGTTTAGAAAGATAGATTTTACTATCATGAGTAACAAAATAATATTCCATACATTGCACTAATTTACCCAATATTTAAGCACGTGGATGTCCTTCAAACTGACCGAAGGCTATAATGCAATTTTTGCACGTGCTACCCGTGCAACATGTTTACAAGTACAAATATCTTTACTGGCTATGCAATAATAAAATCAAAGTACATTTAAATTTCGCTCATCAACAAGATGCCTCGGCTTCAAGAAAATGAACGAATTCATGCACTTCTGTAACTTGCATCCGGCGTCAGCGTCTCTGACGTCGCTAGGCAGTTATAGTCAGTTTAACTGCCACAGAAATACCATCATGAACCTTCGACAACGTTACCGTCAAAATGAAAGCCCTGGAGATCTTCCACGATCCTGCAGACCGAAGGTGACAACGGCATGTCAGGATAGATACTTGACATGCCCTACAACGTAATAGGACGTTACGTCAGGTCAATGCGTTCGAGAATACTTGCCTTGATCCGTAGAAGAGGAGGACATAACAGATACTGATTGATTTCCATATTTCTTGACAATTACCTGAAGCTATTATAAAGTAAGCATTTAGAAAACATACAGATTTGCAACTTTTACTTTTAACCCCTACTTCATTCAAGTGTAAAACAATAAATGCACTAATAATTACCTGAATTTGATTCCAACATAAGGCATCGTGTAAAGAAAAGATTTTCAAACATTTTGATACCAAATTTGCCTATATTGTTTTCGCAAAGGATATAACTTTTATTTCTTAATTGAACAAGTGCACAGTTTCTATTTGGTGTCAATATATTTTAGAAGATTAGTCATATAAAAAGGTTTCCGTATAAATTCCTGTAATGTATACAGTATCTGTAATAATAATAATGTCTTTATTTTCAGAAAGTAAAACTCATAATGCAAATACAAAATTAAAAGCAATGTACATTACATATTTACAATGAGGCCTTCTATATATAACAAAGTAACAATATTAATCATACAAATGCATAACCTGTGTTTTATAATGTGCTGTAATTACTTATTAAAAATAGTTTGTAACGGTACTTAAAAGCATTTAAAGAGACTGAATTTCTTCTGGTTTCTGTAGATTTGAAATAATACGCTTCCAAAATTAGGAGGAAGCATTTCACGCTTTTGATTTTGAAATCCCAATATATAAACATACATTGTATATATGTAGTGTAAAGGTGCCATAAAACCAACATATTCAATCGATTTTTGCAAATTCCTACCTAGATTTTTACTTGTGTTGTTCATTGTAGCCTTTAGTTTTATGTTCTATGTATTAGTATACCATGGTTGAAAATTTAATTTTCTCAACGGCAACTGTGAGCGAGCAGCTTTAACCTAGTTGCATGCAAAACTTTTGCCAGGATTTCTTAGTCGCAAAAAGGGCCATACTTTGCATTATATACAAGTTATCTGACTTGATTATTTAGTTTCAATGCAATACATCAAGTATTTATTGAGATATGGACTCAGTAGCGCTATACAGTACGCACGTCTATGGTTGATGACGTGACCACCATTTATAGTAATATCTGTCTGTTTTACTCAGTATTTTCCGGATAAATAATTCTGGAGAATGCCAGAAAGTATCATCATCGTAATGAAAAATGCACCGCATATAATGCTGTACCACCATGTATATAGTAGACTGGACCGAACATAATAAAAAAAAAGCCGTTTCCGCCATGTATACATGTATTACCAAATGCATTGCGTACATTGTTTTTAACGAACAAATAACTAATAATTCACCACGTATAGAATTAATCGCAAGCACTTCATATATTTAAACATCTATCACACCTATTGACCAACATACAACGTATAAAGGCAAAACTACATGTATACTGCATATAATCAAAATACCACCGCATGTATCGAAACCATGACTGCATATAATGTCATTTGTACTGCATATAATATTGTTTGTAAATTGCATATGACGTTGTTTTCACCCAATATAATGGTTATTCTACTGCGTCTTCAAGTTTTTGCACGGCATATTATCAAATAACCACCATATATAATGGAAAAGGCACTGTATATCATGAAAAATGTACCATGTCAAATGAAATATATACCTCGTATACATGAAAATGGACTTATGAACTGGCCCAGAGGTAGTCTCACGTGTATCGGTGCTATACACCGGGCATGTAAAAGAACCAAGGGGTCTATTAGTAAAAGAGCTAGGGTCTGGTACCCGGATTCCCTTGTATTTGCTTTTGTCACTAAAATAAAGGACCACAATGGAAATAATAGTTTGCTCTTTTTTGTGTTGTCCTTGGTTCTTGGTACTGAAATAAAATAATATAAAAAATAATGATGACTGCGTATAACACAATACAACATAATAAGACAGTAAAGGCGTTCCATATATAAGTGTGTCTTCCATAATTGTTCTGACAATCTTTTCGTAGTACAATTAAATGACTGAAAGTAATATTTCTCTGTAATTCAAGCAGACAAGTTTCCCTATAAAGAAAATTATATTTAGTCTCATTCCCATGCGATGTCAAAGTTTGGAATGTGTCGCAATTTATCCTACCTGACTGACTTGTTTTGCATTAAGGACCACAAACTAAACATATGAAATTGTATCGCGCTTACAGGGTCTGATGCTGGTGTACGACATTACAAATGAGAAGTCGTTTCAAACAATGAAACATTGGCTGAAGGATATAAATGAAGTAAGTTGTTCTGTATTATAAGTTGCGCACCCTTTTAATAAAACACGCTTTACCTTCTTTCGGTGTTAGTGCTGGAGTAAATCAATTGTTTTTTCGCAAAAGTATCTAAATCCAATCGTATTCGATTCAGTTTGGAGTTAGATTTGATTCAGAAAGTCGTTTTGCATCGGAAAAAAGGGATGAATTATTCTTTAAATTAAACAAATACCTTAAACATGTGATTGGGGTTTTCAGTTGTTTCAAATCTTGTATTTGTATATGTCTCGTACAACATGGGACCAGTATTAGACTGGGTGGCGAGTCCACACCCCATGCATCTTTGGAGTTTACTGTACACTCTAATCAGATCGTGGAAATTTGGCAAGCACTTATTTAAACTATTGACATCAGGAAGCCCAAAAGCATTTTATCTCAACGTGCAAGAAGAGACGTTAATTATAATAATAATTCATGTTTAATTTAGTAAACTTTTGTCCTGGGAATGCTTGTTGAAATTTCTGCGTTTAGCAAGCAAAAGCTCGTCAGTCCTTATTGTTGACTTAAAAGATGGGAACACCACCAGTGCCTTCTGTGTTTTGATAAAGACCTGGAAATTAACTACCGAATGAACCTGAAGTAGTGAAGAGCTGCTAACAAATAAAATACGAGTAATGTAAATCACCAAGTCAAGACTGTCTATGTTACCCCTGTACAAGGATATTACTTGCCCAAGAAATGCTATACAGTAAATATCAATCTCTGTTTTCATTTTTGGTTGGTTGTTTAGCACCAGGGATACTACTAGCTGCTGAAATTATCAGATATCTTTAGCATTTCTAATCGGCAGAATGCATTTTGATTGAAGATATAAAAAAATCCTTCAAAACTTTCACCTCTTGTTGGAGATACGAAGCGAATTAAATGAACAGTGATGCATAACCTTTGTTGGAGTTGTACAAGTTTATATACTTGTTTCGAAATATCAAGCACATGCTCTGACATACTTTTCACTGTGTGGGACAATATGTGCTGGTAGCATAACCAGATTGCGTCTATTTGACCTTTTTCAGCGCAATTCTGATGGTGCAAAACTTATTATTGTCGGTAACAAGTGTGATTTGGAAGACAAACGACAAGTCAGTCAAGACACGGCCAGGGAGGTAAGCATCACTGATTTTGCTATTCTTACATAACTAAGAGAGTGTGAGGAATGTGAGCGCAGTGTAGGTGTTTCATCGTGCATAAGCGTGCAAGTGGAAAAGTAACTCGTGCGTTTAGGACAGTCAGCGAAAGTGTACCGGCCCTGGAATCGAATATTTGTACTATGGCATCAAGGCTGGATCCTCGGTCCAAGTGAGTCAGGAAATTGAATAAACTGTGTCAAAGTTAAAATAACCTGTGTTAAAAACACCCCTGAATAAAGAACAACCTCCAAATAAAGACCAGTCGGGATACAATCGTATACTACTTATCTATTACGGAAACACAAAAACCGGTTCTTCCGGTCTGTGGTCTTTGTTCACAGGTTTGACCGTACAGTATATTGCTTGTCTTGTGTTTAAAAAAATGAATGCCTTAATGGCAGTGCACATTTCTCAATAAAAACCCAGAAAAATACATTCATTATTTCTATCTCAGTAAGTTCTCTTTCTTTCCTTTATGTAGCTGGCATCGTTTTATGGAGTAAACTTTATTGAAGTGAGTGCAAAGAAATCTATAAATATAACAGAAGCCTTTCATACCTTAGCTGCAGATATACTGGCGAGCAAAGAAAGTCAGTCGGTGAGTTGTAGTTTAGATACTCTTTAAACTGTATATTATACAAACTAGGATGCCTTTGTAGCCTTCACACGATTCATTTTGCTGTTCAATATCCCGAAAATTATCTCAGAAAACACTTTGCTCCGTTCCGTTTGAATCCTGAAGCGAAACTTAGACCGTCTTCTTGGAGTAGATTGATAAACTGTTCTGTTTATTTTGGACTTACAATCTGACAGTAAATGAAGCCTCATAACATATAAATGACGTCATATATGTAATTTTCAATTAATTTTAAATCATAGTTTATGAAGGTGTCAGCAGTTATAAACTAAGGGATAGCTAGTTAAACAACTGATGTCTAAAGACTTATGCCAGAATGCCTCTGCAGGAGTTATAGGGAAAGATCAAATTGGTGTAAACGAAGGCAGAAAAAAAGAACAAACAAGACATAAGAACAAATCCCGCACACTATTCCTCCGTTTTAGTTTAGATTACATGAATACATAATGAAGCGAACTACAAATGTACAAATAGTTATGTTTCATCAACTTATGTTTTAGGCACAAACGCCACGGCTAGCTAGTAAAGATGCAAAAGAAACTGTAAAACAGGATAAAAAAGATACAAGTATTTTAAAAAGGATGCTAAACCCGGTAGGTAACGCGTATCTGGTTTTTAATATATCTGTCCTCTCAATTAATTGTTTAGAGTATCCCCGTAGATGTAGTATCACATGTGCTTTTTCCTAAATCTATGCAAGGTGGTCGGTTATAAACTCCACAGTGCAATCTAGGAACCAGGGAGATTACGCTTATAGTTCAACAGAGCACGAACTATCCATAACGAGTTGTTGTGATTGCTCTTTATTGTGTGTTGACATTCTAAGAAAACAAATTGCTTCAAATATCATCAGTTCGAAAACAGATTTTGTCATAGCAATCATCCTTACATGATACAGCACATTGAAACATATATCTCCTATTCTCCTACTCAGATACAAAAAACTTTGACAGGAATAGTTCTCGTTTGAACCTCTCGCATATTTCTTCAATCCATTGTCGGTTCTACAAAAGAGTTAAACTGATTTCACTACTTGACTATTTAGGCAACTGGGTAAACTTTTCTTCTCAAGAACAATTGATCAAATTTTGAAACTGTTTTGGTATTTTATTTCTTACTTAATTCTCTAATAAATTCCTTCAAGTCCCAGTCGTTTGCAAAGAGAAAAAACACGTTCCAACGTACACAACTGTTCCTTAGGCGACTCTCTATTTAGACCATTCACGGTTAGATTGTCAAAAAAAAATTGTCATCAGAATATGATATGGATGTTAGGTAAAATCTCTGAAAAGCACTGATCAGATTTTAAAATACAATGTAGTTTCACTGGCATGATTTTAATGTAAAGATTGTTCAAGCCATGTTAACTTATCATAAACTTTCTTGTCGAGGTTGTGGTCGATTTCTTAATATGTCTTTACAAGATAGTGAATTTTCTCACATCAGCGTGCTGTACATTATTTGTGCCCCTGTGTTGTATTTTTCATACTGATTAAGCCGGATTCTATAATAAATGTATAAATTAGGTTCAACCTTTATTTTTTTTATCAAGAGTAAATATTTCTTTTCAGATATTTGGCGGACAGACAAAATCGCCATCTGGTATGTACATTTGAAGATAACATATACAAATATAACATAATTGACACTCATTTTATTGTTTCCTTATATTCTTGCTTCATGCCAAGTATCTTAGCTGATATGGAAAAAGGAACAAAAACTTCCTTTTGGCTAAAGACAACCTCCATTAGAATAGAAAGCAGAAAGCAAGGAGAGGATGCCAAATGATGTTAAAGCTGCTTGATCACAGTTACCAGTGAAGAAAACCCTCCAAAATGATCTGCTTAACATAAAATGTACATGTAATGGCTAGAATCAACAGCACAAGTTAAAATCTACATACATGTAGTAGTTTGAGAAAATACTTTGTAAATGTTGGTTAGCTTGGTAAGCTACACTATAATTATGTTTATACTGGAATCCGTTCTAAAATATGCCAAGTTCAGACAGTTCGAAGAACCCTGTTTTGTTCCCACCAAAATCTGAGAGCGAGCAGCTTTGAAGTACGAAACGGAATGCAAAAATTTGCCACATGTATATTTTACTGTTCCTGAATTGGTAGTTGCATTTTTTCATTGTTTAGGTAATTTGACGAAGTTCTGTTATTATTAAGCACCAGCTTCGAAATATTTGAAGTTAGACGTTTGGCAAATAATCACTCATGAGTATTATGTTAACTGGGTCGATATGATATTCGTCAATGGGCTTAATTATTCACCAATCTACTTGGTATACAATATATGTTATAGTTCTCTTTTAGAAATAATAATTAAGCAGAATTGCTGTTAAGTGCATTGCCAAGGAATTTGTTTGTGGATCCAGTGGTCTTCAAACTATTGTATGGTTCGTTTAGAAAAAAAAAGATAAATACCAGACATAATTTATAATAGAACATTAATTCCCTGTTGTTACATTGAAATCTCTAGAAAACGTTTTTACGACAGCAAAACAGTTTTCGCCTGATATCAAGGAATTAAATGCACCTGTTCAGTAGTAGCTTAATATCAGCATTGTTTTATTTTCTTCCTCACACAGTGCCAGAAGAGATTACAGAGGATCCCTATGCCTTAGATCTGTATGAGACGGCTTTGAGGGATGGTACCGAAACAGACCGCTCCATTCGCATTAATATTGTTGGCAATTTTAGTCAAGGCAAAACTTCACTGATGAGACGGCTTCTTAGACAGAATATCGGTGACGTTGGAAGTACGGATGGTATAGACGTAAATCATTACAAGTACCACCGTAGCTTTGACGGAAAAATGTCTTTCAAAAGGACTGAGGAGAAAGATACGTCTGACATTATTGGCCGACTCGTTTCAGTTGCATTAACGTCAACACATACTAGTACTAAAACATCTGAACCTACTTCTGCTGTCATTTATGAAAGAGATCAGGCATTACATGCAACCGAGCCTATTCCAGCGATATCATTGTCTGTACAGAATCCTAAAGAAAGTAACGATTTACTATTACCTTTGGGTGGAACAAATGAGAGAAAAACTAGCTCTTTCGATACGACAGAAGGTTCTGATCACAGTCGCCTGTCATCCTCGAGTGGATATGAGCAAGACAAATACATTGATAATAAAAATAAAATAGCCATGTTGTCTGTAGAGGAAAGGGCGAAATTTGCTAAGGAACTAAAGAAGAAAAAATCACAATACTCGAGCGAAGATATACAAACATCATTCGACATATGGGATTTTGGTGGACAATATGTATTCTATGCCACGCATACATTATTTCACAGTAAACGTGCTATTTATCTGCTTGTGGTTGACCTGTCAAAGGAACTGGACGAAGTGGTAGTTGACAAGGATTTTCCTGAAGAATCTAACGAAGAATGTATGGAATATTTCATCCATTTTTGGATGAATTCTATCCATTCATTTGTAGGCTCTGAGGATGGTTCTGAACCAACGGTTATCCTTGTAGGTACACACAAAGACAAAGTCAAAGGAAATGCGGCTGCCAAACGAAAGAAGATTGAAAAGTATTTCAATAAAATTAGAACTGTTTTTGACGGTACAATAATGTTAAATCATTTTCATACGGAAGACTTTGCCGTTGACAATACTGCAGCGAATGACGAAGTTATTGGAGCATTGCGCGATACAATCATGAAAATGGGAAATGAACAATGTAGGACAGTGGAAATACCGGCAAAATGGATTCATTTGGAAAAAGCGCTTATTGAAAGAAAACACATTAAAATTATTTCAATGGAATTTGTGTGTGAGATAGATGCAGGAAATGAAATTCCTTTAGGTGATCCAGAACAAATCAAGTTGTTTCTACGATATCACCACAGTAAAGGAACATTTATTTATTTTGATGAGGAACCAATATCAGAGTACGTTGTTCTTGACCCACAATACCTGATTGACGCTTTCAAAAGCATCATTACAAGTGAACGCTTTTGTACACATGACCCAGAAATCAGACCCCTTTGGAAAATGCTGCTGACAGATGCCAGACTCGAAAGAAGTTTGATCGACAAACAGTGGGGAAAACATGAAGATAAATTGTTTATGGAACACAAAGACATACTGCTTGCGTTTCTAACACGGCATCATATTATTTCTGAAGCTTCGTACTTCCACGACACTGCACAGGAATCGTTTGGACTTGGTTGGTTTGTTGTTCCAAGCTTGTTAAAAGCAAAAATACCTGAAACTGAATTTCAAAAATTTCTGGAAGGAAAGAGGGGAACAGTTTCGCGTTTTGTGATGTCGTTTGATAACTCAACAATAGTTCCTACAATATACCATCGTCTTATGGCTGCTCTGATTGGAAAGTGGTCGATCGCACAATTTGGAAATCGAAACCTTATTTCAAAAGATCAGTGCGTAGTCAGACTGAATGTTGACCACGCTGGGATAACAGAAATGAGATATAATACAATTGAACTGGTGGTTGTTAACCTTTGTCCATCATCAGATGTCAGTTCTGATCAAGCTGATATTTTCAGACGATTTTCTGAAGCTGTTGTCATCTACGTGCTCAAAAAGATGCACAGAAATAGTGACGCCCGCTCCAAACCTTACTCAGTGTTGTACAGATGTAATCACGAGAGTCATGGTGCTAGTGGAAGTATTAAAATCATTGGTGCAGACAACCTCAGGAAACAAACACTAGCCCCATGTCCTGACCTAATGTCTCATGATATTCAAGCGAGTAAAGCACAAATACAATGGACCAAAGACTCCAAAGAAAAGTTGCATGTAATAAATCCTGACCTGACCGACAAGGTAATAAGCCGAGTCTCTCAATGTGTAGGGAAAAACTGGCAGCTGCTTGGATTAGAACTCGGAGTCAACCAGGTTCAAATAGAACAAATAACTGAAAACTATCCAAACAGTGTTGCTATGAGGATTTACTACATGCTGAAAACCTGGTGTCGCCAGATGGCGGATTCCGCAAACATGAATGTTTTGATACGAAAGATGCAAGATTGTGCCAGTGTTAGTATCGAATGGGATGGCATAAGAAATATCGTCGATGACTTGAAATGAAAACGGCTATCACTATTAATGTCAAACAAGTGCATGTCCTGAACGTTTTCCTTGAAACAAGTCACATGAAAATATATAACATACAGATGATTTTGCAGATATAATCATAAGTTATGATGGTCTCCTGGTCAGTTTTGAGTATATGTTTTGCATAGGACTGCAATAGGTGAAACCTCGTGATTTAAGAAAACAAATTGATATCAACAATAGACGGTTATGGAATTTACACAAGAATTTTGTGAACAGTCTCTGTAGTAAAGCCAAGGCGTTTACAGATGCGATAGAATGAACGTTTAAAATAATTGTGAATGCCTGTGCAATAGTAGGACAAATACAACGAAAGCCATCAGATATTTTTTAGCAATCATGGATTATTTTATCTATGACTGGAAGGCATGGAACAAATAGACCTGGACCTATGTGGCAGTGGTAGAAATAAACAAATAAGAAATGACATTTTTATTGTTTTAACAGATCTTAAACTCTACATATAATGAGCCTAGTCCAGTCTCATTCAAGCACAGATATGCATTAACTGAATTGAAAGGCAAAGTTGTTCCACAACGTATTGAAACGGAGAAGTATAAAACATTCCACCAGATTCCGTGTTGAGACTGGTATACATGTCACCTTTGATGGTTGCATATCAACCAGTCAAAAATATTTTGCGGTAGAGACAATGGAATCACTGTCACTTTTACAAGATAAATGATGTAAATAAAGGTATACTTGTATTTCAGAATACAGAAGTTGCTTGATTATTCCTCCACTTTACAATAGTATGAAGAGTTAGCCACTCAGTACAAACTTAACATGTTCCATTAGTATTTTACCTAATACTACACTATACGTTATTTATTATGTCAGGTAGTCTACAACATAAACAGAATCAGTTCTGAAATACAGAATACGGTTTTATTCTATGTGTCAGTTAATGTTAATAGAGCCGTATACTCCTGTGATATACTGCTAGTAATCTGATACTTTAAACATACTTTATTGCTACTAAATATGTATAAATTTTTTTTTTGTAAAATGGTGTCGACTACATCTCCTCTATTTAGAGGAACAGTTGATGATTTGCTGATCCTGCCACGTTTCTTCTCTTTGAACAATACTTTCATTTCATACAAGAAACAATTGCAAAATTAGCTAGCTCCTCGGGAGCGAAGATGATACCTACGGAATTCCGTTAGGGCCATCGCCTTTGAATGTGTTGATCTGAAACGCGATACTCGAAAGGACGATGATGGAAACGCGAAATCACGAAACTACGATAACGAAAACGCGAAAACACGATGATGATAACGCGATAGTACGATAACGAAAACGCGAAAATACGAAAGTACGATGATGATAATGCGATATACTATCGTGTTTTCACCATCGTACTGTCGCGTTTTCACCATCGTAATATCGTGATATCGCGTTTTCGTTATCGTAATTTCGTAATTTCGCATTATCATCACCGTACTGTCGCGTTATCATCATCGATATATCGCGTTATCATCATCGTACTGTCGCGTTATCATCATCGTACTGTCGCGTTATCATCATCGTACTGTCGCGTTATCATTATCGTACTGTCGCGTTATCATCGCCGTACTGTCGCATTATCATTATCGTACTGTCGCGTTATCATCATCGTACTGTCGCGTTATCATTATCGTACTGTCGCGTTATCATCATCACACTGTCGTGTTATCATTATCGTACAATCGCCTTCCGGTGCGCATGTGCAAGCACAGAAGTATAAGATCTTCAAGTAAAACAGTATAATTAGACGAGTTTATACAAACTCATTTTGAGACAGGCTATACCTACAAGGAAATACTTGTTTTTACTAAAAAGCTGTAGAATGGGCTACCATCAGATATAACAAAAATAGAAAGTTGCATCATTTTAAGGTTGCCATCAAAAATCACTAATTGAACAGTTGTTTATTATTCTACTGCATTTTCATCAAACAATTGTTTTCAAACAATGTTTACTTTAGTTTAAACAATATTTATTTGTAATTATTTCATTATACAAATTTTACATAATAATACATTAAATAGCGATTGAGGAGAAAGCTAGTAGCTTATATGAATTCTAAACTGAACCTATGCGCATGGGCACCGGAAGGCGATAGTACGATGATGATAACGCGACAGTACGATAATGATAACGCGACAGTACGATGATGATAACGCGACAGTACGATAATGATAACGCGACAGTACGATGATGATAACGCGATATTATGATAATGATAACGCGACAGTAATATGATGATAACGCGAAAGTACGATAACGAAAACGCGATATCACGATATTACGATGGTGAAAACGCGACAGTACGATGGTGAAAACACGATAGTATATCGCATTATCATCATCGTACTTTCGTATTTTCGCGTTTTCGTTATCGTACTATCGCGTTATCATCATCGTGTTTTCGGGTTTTCGTTATCGTAGTTTCGTGATTTCGCGTTTTCATCATTGTACTTTCGAGTATTGCGTTTCAGATCAACACATTCAAAGGCGATGGCCCTAACGGAATTCCGTAGATAACTGATATATCGTCATTTGCTTGCCATTCATATGTCTCATGAACAATGTGTATGATTTGAATTCGATTTATTATACCTTGTAAGATATTTAACACGAGACATTGTGTATGTTCCTATTTTCAGCATGTAAGTATTATTGTCAGTTTTATTTGTTAATTTTATTATGTACATTTTTTACCATTCGGATGGAAATAAAGTCATCGAATTGAATTTAATGTTACTTTTTCACCACAGCAGATGTATCAGTTTTAATTCAGCATTTTTGTTGGAGACTCAGTGTAAATGAGGAAGTGGCATGACATCCGATTATCAACAAGAAACAGACGAGAAATTCGTTTGGTTTCTCGGGATTGTAAGTGTGATTTTAGTCGGTCGATAGTAATCATAGCTTTGTAATCTGTATTACGAGACCGACTTAAAGTATTTATTAAGTTTTTGGTACACTGAGCACGAAGTGCTCATATGCGGGCTATTGTGACGCCTTTGACCATAATCTGTCGTCTGCCTGTCTGTCTCTCCACACTTGCTTTGATACACTCTATATTGTATTAAATATCAATTCTTCAGGAAAATCAGTCAGAGTGTTATCTCAATGAATTCTAAGTCAAATTCGAATTTGAGTTACCTTGGATCAAAATCTGGGGTCACATGATCAAATCAAAGAAAAACATTGTTGACACTATAGAGGCTACATTTACAATCCTATCATCATGAAAATATGTCAGAATCTTTGTCTCAGTGATAATGAGGTCATGTTGATATTTTGGGTCACTCGTAATCAAAACCTGGGGTCAAATCAAAGAAAGAGCCCACATATATTCAATCATCATGAAAATTGGCCAGAATGTTTTTCTCAATAATTTCTACATGAAGTTAAATTTCGAATGTGGGTCACCATTGGTCAAAAACTAGGTCACACGTCAAATTAAAGAAAACCCGTGTTAACACTCTAGAGGCCACATAAATTACCAATTCGTCATGAGAATTGGTCAAAGTATTTATCTCTCTATTAATGACATTTTTTTACCTTTTGACCTATGGTTCTCATGTGAGCGATATATGGCCATCATAGCTCTCTTGTGAATTATGTTGCATCTGAAATTCATGTGTGCCGAATGCACCTAATTCACCAGACCGCGCTTGTGTTTTATATGTACTAATTTATTTATTCGCGATTGAGAAACAAGTTCTTACAACTTATATTAATCGCTCCCGAGACTCATTCTAGATGAAAGCAACCCCAAAGAGAGAGAGGCAATGTGGAGTTACTTTTGTCTTGCCTGGACCGCACTTGTATGTAGGGAATATCTCGCGTAAAATTAAATTTCCATCATTGCATATACTACCTTTATATAGACACAAATATGTCAGGAACAAAATGCCTTGACAAAATTATTTATCATCCAAGCATCACGACCGAATGTTGTTTTCTTCAGAATACCCAATTGCTATAAATACGCTCAACTTAAGACCATTCAATGGTCGGCAGATGTAGACAGTATTAATACACTTTCACCTTACATCGAGTTTATGAGCCCTGCTCTCAAAATGTAAGGGGGGTGCAAACCTACACACTATTTTTGTATTGGTAAAATGCCTTCAAAATGGCCTGACAGCAATATAACTCAAAAAGGGCATGTCAAATATTATTTCGCCAGCAAAAAATTATGAACAGATGAATTATGGATATGCATTTGCTCCCTCCGACGTTATCATCAGTTCTTACGGATGATTCCAGAGATTAGTTTAATATATATACATACAAACTGATACATCATATTTGTACAAGCAAACAAATACACACAAAAAGGTGGGGCGGAAACTTCTAACAACATTTTCTATAGCCTATCCGGAGATGGCCGAATGAGCACGATCGGCGTTTCCTTTAAAATGTTTATTTGTGTAAAAATGTGTCCTATTTTATAAAAACCGCCATTTGGCATTTATTGAAATACGTATTTGAATTTAACCTGTTTCACGGGTGGTTAACTCTCACCACCACCACAAAATGAGGTGAAAAGAATTTGTGGGGAACACACTTCCGAGGTGGTGGGGTTCTACAAAATAAACAAGAAATGTGAGTATGACTTTTGTAAATTTTGTTTTAAATTATTTTGTTGAAGAACTTTCAAAAATCGGGCAATGTAGTTACCAATAGCAATGTTGAAACTACCGTTTGCACGAATTGTGGAAACAAAATTCCATAAATTGTAGTCTCTAGAACGTTTATAAGTTGGTGAAAATCTCGATTTTCAGTAACCAAACTATCCTTATTTTTTTGTCCCTAATCCCGATTTTTCCGAATAAATTTTACATGCAACGTACGAGTACATGTACAAAATAAGTATTTATTGTCACTAGACGATCCAGTGAGTAAATAAATTGAAATTACAGCCAATTTCTCAAATGAGGTGGTGGGGTAGGGTACGAGGTGGTGGGGATTTAGAGGTGGTGGGGTGGTGCTATGCATGAAACCAAACGTTTTATCTGGTTTCGTGATAGTTTCTCGGTTATCATGAAATCCTCTTACCTGTAAAATAATTGATTGCGCATTTATGCTTCCGTAACGGATATTCGTTAACATTATAAAATATTTAATACAGGTCATTATTTGATAATGATATCCGACCAGGAACTACGAAAGAAAACAACAGCAGCATTCATTTTTAAAATAAATTGTCAGCGTCGAGCACTGTCAATTCGCCTGGGAGATTTAGGTGAGATGATAAAATAATTACACTGACACTTTTAATAGGCATTTACATGTCAAGAGACTTGCAGTATGTATAGCACCACCCCACCACCTCCAAATCCCCACCGCCTCGTACTCCACCACACCACCTCATTTGAGAAATTTGCTGTAATTTCAATTTATTTACTCACTGGATCGTCTAGTGACAATATATTCTTATTTTGTACATGTACTCGTATGTTGCATGTAAAATTTATTCGGAAAAACGGGATTTTGGACAAAAAAATAAGGATAGTTTAACTTTGGTTACTGAAAATCGAGATTTTCGTCAACTTATAAACGTTCTAGAGACTACAATTTATGGAATTTTGTTTCCTCAATTCGTGCGAACGGTAGTCTCAACATTTCTACTGGTAACTACATTGCCCGATTTTTGAAAGTTCAACAAAATAATTTAAAACAAAATTTACAAAAATCATACTCACATTTCTTATTTATTTTGTAGAACCCCACCACCTCTGAAGTGTGCTCCCCACAATTTCTTTTCACCTCATTTTGTGGTGGTGGGGAGAGTTAACCACCCGTGTGTTTACATGGTTATGAATCACATACTATGCAGGCAGGTGCACGCTGATATCAATTATTCATGCATGCAGGGTATTGTTAGGTAATAACCTTGAAATTGAAGTCGGGTGATTTAACACACTTCAGTCATATAAAGAGCTGTGTTTTTATGGATATTTCATTTCTATTTTGTTCGTTTTGTCAAGCTTTAAGTGTTATTTAAATGTCGCTACGAAATAAATTTCATAACCCTGCATTTGTTAAATATGAGTGACTGTTGTGACAACAGCTACTGTAAATTCATTTTACTCATAGGTGGCATTATATTTACCATAACTGGAATTGTTTTTGACTGGATAAACTTTGCAGAGATTCACGAGAATGTTGACCTCAAAAAGAAAGAGGATGTAGATGAATGTAAAATTCAGTTACAGACATGTGCTTGGATAATTCTGGCTTTTACTATTCTTAAACTGATAGCATCTATCTTTGATACGACAATGGATATTATTCGTTTTGTCCGTGAAACTGTCTACAATGAAGCTGATCCCACCATTGGTTGTATTAGACTTACCTTGACCCGACAATGTTGGTCATCAAACTCGGCGCTGTCTTACTGGAATGTATTGTGATAATAACACTCTTAATAACATCAAACTACTGTTTAACCGCACAAGGCAAAAATGTCTTTCCGGATATTAGTCCTGACCTGCGAAATGACTTTCTAGGTGGGTTGTTTGGGACAGCTGGCATCGTAATAAGTAGGATCGGTGTACGAAATATATCGAAAATATACCATATTGTACGCACATGTCGCAACTGTCAGAGAGACCGTGCTGAGTGCGACTGTTGTATTGGAATATTAACCACTCTTTTTGCATTGTCTGTCATAGCATTGATTGTGTTAAATGTGTTCCTTATTTATTCATGCGCGAGCTTTTAATTAAATGCTGAATATTTTAAATACAAAACTTTGTTCGCTTTGAGGAGCGTAGCTGAGCAAATACAATTTGTATGCGCACAGCTATCGTGGGAGTGCAAGGACATGATCCCCCGGAATAATATTCCTGTTAACACAGGAACGTAGTGTATATTCTACGTTCCTGGTTAACATTAAAAGCACTACAAGTATTAGTACATTTAAACATGAATATAAAGTATATTTACTCAGTGATGATATTTGCTGAATGCATACACTTGATTGTTAACATTTTGCCTAGCAAGTCTTTGTATACGAATATTATAAACATATTGTGTTTGTCGTCAGTACTATTATTAAGATTATGCATTTAGATCTATGTTTTTAAGTTTTTCGATTTTGTTAAAAGTATCATTTTGTGTGCGCGTGTATATGAATAAAAATGGAAAATTCAACAACAACACATTATTACAACAACGTTTTTATATCATCATTTTCTATGGTGGCATATTTCTGCCACCACATAACCACTTAATTATCACGTTATATTAACTAGTTATCACGTTATATTAACTAGTTAGTCACTTAATTATCATGATAAATATCTGATTAACGCGTTAATTTTTATGTTAACAGATACTTATGTCAACACAAAAAGTGTATGTTACTGCCCACTACTGCCAACAGATACCTACATAATGATATTTTAGATATCTATTAAGTGGTTAACGTGTTATGTAACTAGTTAGTGAGATAAGTATCGTGATAATTATGTCGTTAACTAGTTAATCAGATACGTATCGTGATAATTATGTCGTTAACTAGTTATGTAACTAGTTAGTCAGATAAATATCATGATAATTATGTCGTTAACTAGTTATGTAACTAGTTAGTCAGATAATTATTGTGTTAATTATCTGATTAACTAGTTACATAACTAGTTAACGACATAATCATCACGATACTTATTAACTAGTTAGTCACGTAAGTATCGTGTTAATTATGTGAATAACTAGTTAACGACAGAATTATCACGAAACTTATCTTACTTACTAGTTAACGACATAATTATCACGATACTTATCTGACTAACTAGTTACATAACTAGTTAACAACATAATTATCGTGTTAATTATGTGATTAACTAGTTACATATCTAGTTAACCACATAATTATCACGATACTTATTAACTAGTTAGTGAGATAAGTATCGTGATAATTATGTCGTTAACTAGTTATGTAACTACTTAATCAGATAATTAACACGATAATTAGTTACATAACTAGTTAACGACATAATTATTATGATATTTATCTGACTAACTAGTTACATAACTAGTTAACCACATAATTATCACGATACTTATCTGATTAACTAGTTAACAACATAATTATCACGATACTTATCTCACTAACTAGTTACATAACACGTTAACCACTTAATAGATATCTAAAATATCATTATGTAGGTATCTGTTGGCAGTAGTGGGCAGTAACATACACTTTTTGTGTTGACATAAGTATCTGTTAACATAAAAATTAACGCGTTAATCAGATATTTATCATGATAATTAAGTGACTAACTAGTTATATAACGTGATAATTAAGTGGTTATGTGGTGGCAGAAATATGCCACCATAATTTTCATATTAACGTTTCGGCGAAAGCCTTCATCAGAATTGTTTTGGTTTTTGTGTGTGTATATGAATGGCATCGTATTTATTGAAGGCATCATTGGAAATAAGATAATCGTTTTGTCATATGTGTACTGATGTATATTTTAACGTGCCACCCTCATAAAATAAAGTGTTTATTATTATTAGTGTTATTATTAAACAAATGAGATTCTATAGAGCCACATCTGCATTCTTGGGCATATTTTGACGATAAAAGACATTAATAATTGTAGTTTTGGTCACGATAAATCGGTTATATTTGCATGCATTGCTCATTAAAATTAAGAATTAAAAATCGTATACCATAAAACATGTGAAAATCATACTGAAAAAAAAGATTTCAAAGCAAAAGTTATTAATCATCTCTATGATAGTTCTAGAAATAAATCTTTTAAACATATATCTAATGAGTTATTGAAGCCTGACGCAATGTACCTGTGACTTCGTGCGTGTTTAAACTCAACCTGAAATGTTTTCTTTTCTTTTACGGCGCCGCCGTATTGAGCTCGCTTTTGACCGGAAGTATGGAACTCTTCAACGCAAATGAAATGACGAACATTTTTGAAATGAGAAATTACGCTGTAAGGCACCCTCTAGTACGACAATACAGGGTGCATAGAATAACCGAAAAAGACCTAATATACAGGCTGCATAGAATTACCAAAAATAACCGAAAAAGACCGAATAAGACTGAAAAGGGACGAAAAACAGTTTATGCAGACAGAAAACAACTTTTTTTGTCATTAGACAATGTAAAATTTATAACTGAAGTTTAAATAAATGAAGGAATTTGTAAAAAATGAATAGTCAATCAGTACTAGCTATATAATATTATCTTTAGAAAACAAGTTGTTTTCGGTCGGCAGTATTTGTTTTTCGGTCTATTTTTTTGTCATTTAACTTGATTTGTAATACAATATTTACAAATTTCTTCATCTATCAACGGACCTGTATAGTGAGAATGAGAATAGACAATAAAATACTCTTGCGTTTTCAGTGTTTCTTGGATGGGTTAATAATTTAAGTACGTATATAATTCATATCTATCAACATAATAATTATGTTGTTACCTCCAAATTAATGTTAATTATA
This sequence comes from Saxidomus purpurata, assembly GCA_022818135.1. NCBI lineage: Eukaryota > Metazoa > Mollusca > Bivalvia > Venerida > Veneridae > Saxidomus > Saxidomus purpurata. The sequence goes on from JAFMSR010000007.1 coordinate 19,525,234, forward strand.
ATTGTAGAGTATTTATACTTTCTTGGCCAGTGAATAACGGCCAATAATTCGAGCATATTTATAAGAAAAACAAGGATTATGTTTGTTTTTCTGATACATGTGTCGCAATAAATATTTAATACTCCACACAGTGATATACTTAGGAAATAGATTTTACATTTGAGTGATATACCGGTTAATATATCACTGTGTGGAGTGTAGATGCGTGGTAATGTAATCACGTAGGCCGAAGGCATCTAAACGACACACTCACTCAAAAGTAAAATCTATTTCCATTCTAACACGATAATTTAAACAAAACAATGTTCGAAGGGGTACCTATTTGATGCGCTTACAGAAAGTCGCTGCCTTAAACATTCCGTGCATTTCATGAAATTTTCACTGTTCTTTTTTACTCCTCAAATAAAACGCTCTTCGTCATATTTTTGTTGTTGTTGATATTCCTGCTGATACCGGAAGTGTAGACAATTTTACTACGATTTGTTTTACATCACGTGAATTCATTCGCCACAATACAGATCCAAGCGTATTGGCGCATGCACACTCATAGATGTGTGAAAATTACGCGGGAGGAAATTTCAGCAGTCAAAAATAGTTCCGGACGCCTAGAGTGATATACTTGGTATCTATAGGTATATCACGTTCAAATACTTTTTTGCCTATATAGGAGAAATTTTCAGTAGTGTTAGAATAACCGGTATATCACTCAAATGTGAAATCTATATCCTAAATATATACTATTGGGCGTTAGATGTTTCGATTAGTGTATTGGTTTCAATATCTATGTTCATTTTATCCATATCTTTGTATATGGTACAATGAATCTGCTTAAGCCATATGTCGTGAAAAAGTGTTGTTAAAAGCACCGTATTTTGCTGTATTGTGTTGTGTACTGTTCTTGGCGATAGCAGTGAATACACAATTCCATTTCATATTGTTGTTTGAATTCTAATCAAAACCCTTGAAGTTGTGAAAACATTGGTCTAGACATTCTGTGTCAAGTTATCAGTAATTGTGTTCTTATAGTAACTTTAATAAGAGAGACCGTTATGTATGTCTTCGTTTGGAATATGTTTACATTCATTTCACTTAAACCGCCTGGCAAAAAACAAACATTCAAGTGCATGTAGCATTTTATATGAAGCCATTTTAAGTAGAGCTGCTCTATGTATGTCCACATTATTCCTATCATTTATACCTCATGGATAAAATCAAACAAGTAAATTTTGCTTGTTATGTGAAGCCATTTTCTTTTTAAACTAAATACCATACAAGGACATCCCTGGGCAGGCCATACACCTCTGCTTAAATCAAGTCAACTATTGTCAAAGAAAATGAAAGAGTCTATATCGTAACAATTTTAATACAATGTATATATAAATACTAACAAGTTGCACTGGATACATGGAGTTTGTGTTTATGAATCTATCAAACACAAGATAATTGGTCAAATCAAAGAAAAGCATTGTTACCACTGTATCAAAATGTCAGGACAAAATACTTTTTTCCATCTTAGAATAACAGCCTTATATATTTTAGCATACGCCTTGCTGTTAAAACGTTAATCTTAAAACCATTCACTGGTCAGCAGATGTAGAAAGTATTACATTCAATAAGTATGCACCAAACTTGCCAAACTCCTCACGTCGATTGATTGGATGAGCCCCGCTGGAGCCCCACTCTCAAAATTTAAGGGAATAACTTTGTGTGCTGCTAAAATGCCAACATAATGGCCTGACAGCAGCATAACTGATAAAAGATTGCGCCAAATATATCTACATACCCAACATTTGTAAAAGCAAATAAGTACCGTGATGCAAAACTATGGAACGCCACAGCTGTCTTATGTTGTCACATTTCTTTTTGTCTTGTCCACCCCGTGTCTTATTATGTCAAATTGTTGCGTGATTATGTCAGGAAGACGTTTCATCATGTCCATTAATAATGTGATCTTGTCTATTCATTGTGTGATTATGTCAAATAGCCGTGTTGATTTGTCAATGTGTGATGTTGACTTGTCAACTATGCGTCTTATTATGTCAAACAAACGTGTCATTATGTTAAAAGGGCGTGTTATCATGTCCACTCGTCATGTGATCTTGTCAATACAGCGTGTTATTATGTCAAATGACCGTGATGATTTGTCAATATGTGGTGTTGACTTGTCCACTATGCGACTTATTATGTCAAACAAATGTGTTATGTTAAAAGGGCGGGTTATCATGTCCACTAATCATACGATCTTGTCTATACAGCGTGTGATTATATCAAAGTGTCGTGTTGATTTGTCAATGTGTAGTGTTGACTGGTCGACTTACGGTCTTATTATGTCAAACAAATTTGTCATTATGTTAAAAGAGTGTGTTATCATGTCCACTTATCATGTGATCTTGTCTACACAGCGTGTGATTATGTCAAATGGTCGTGTTGATTTGTCAATGTGTGATGTTGACTTGTCCACTTTACGTCTTATTATGTCAAACAAACGTGTCATTATGTTAAAACGGCGTGTCATCATGTCCATTGATCATGTGATCTTGTCTATACAGCGTGTTATTATGTCAAATGGCCGTGTTGATTTGTCAATATGTGGTGTTGACTGGTCCACTTTGCGTCTTATTATGTCAAACAAACATGTCATTATGTTAAAAGGTCATGTTATCATGTTCAATAATCATGTGATCTTGTCTATACAGTGTGTGGTTATGTCAAATGGCCGTGTTGATTTGTCAATATGTGGTGTTGACTTGTCCACTTAACGCCTTATTTTGTCAAACAAATGAGTCTTTATGTTAAAAGGGCGTGTTATCATGTCCACTCGTCATATGATCTTGTCTATACAGCGTGTGATTATGTCAAAGTGTCGTGTTGATTTGTTAATCGATGGTGATGACTTGTCCACTATGCGTCTTATTATGTCAAACAAACGTGTCATTATGTTAAAACGGTATGTTGACTTGTGCACCCGACGTCTTATCATGTTCATTACTGGCTGATCTTATTAAATCGATATGTTGTCTTGTTCATTTTGCATGGTGTTGTTCAAGATTTAAAGGCGCGAAACCAAACAAAGATGGCAGATGACTTGCAAAAGATTCTGAGCTAGATGACATATTAAGATACGGTATTAACAAGTAAACACCACACAGTGACAAATCAACACAGCCAATTGACATAATCATACGTTGTATAGACAAGATCACATGATAAGTGGACATGATAACATGCTCTTTTAACATAATGACATGTTTGTTTGACATGATAAGACGCATAGTGGACAAGTTAACACCACACATTGACAAATCAACACGCTATTTGACATGATAACACGCTGTATAGACAAGATAACATGATAAGTGGACATGATAACACGCTCTTTTAACATAGTGACACGTTTGTTTGACATGATAAGACGCATAGTGGACAGGTTAACACCACACATTGACAAATCAACACGGCCATTTGACAAAATCACACTCTGTTAAGACAAGATCACATGAGTAGTGGACATGATAACATACCCCTTTAACATAATGACACGCTTGTTTGACATAATAAGACGCATAGTAGACCAGTCAACACCACACACGGCCATTTGACATAATCACACATTGTATAGACAAGTTCACATGATTCATTGACATGATAACACGTCTTCCTGACACAATCACACAACAATTTGACATAATAAGACACGGGGTGGACAAGACAAAAAGAAATGTGACAACATCAGACAGATGTGGCGTTCCATACAAAACATTATCTAGAGCCTATCCGGAGATCTCCTTCAAAATATTTAGTTGTATATAAACGGGTGCTTGTTTGGAAGCATAAAAAGTGCCACTTGGCTTTAACTGAAATACGTATTTAACTTAAACTTGTGGGAAACAACGTGTTTTACCAGCTTAATACAAATGTACCAAATGTAACATGGATTATTGATCAGTATACAGGCAGGTGCAAGCTGAAATCAATGCATTCATGCAGTGTTGCGTGGTAACCTTGAAACTGTAGAGATGTGTGTTTATGGATATTTAATTTCTATTTTGTTCGTTTTTTCAAGCTTTCAGTAGTCGCTACGGAATGAGTTCCATTGCCCTGCATTTGTAAAATATCAGTGAATGTTGTGAAAACATATACTGTAAATTCATTTTACTCATAGGCGGTATTATATTTACCATAATCGGAATCGTTTTTGACTGGATAAACTTTGCAGAGATCAAAAAGAATGTAGAAATCAGTGCAACTAGTGCGACAAAGAAAGGTGTAGATGAATGCAAAATACAACTACAGACATGTGCTTGGATGATCCTAGCTTTTACTATTCTCAAACTGATAGCATTTATCATTGATACGACAATGGATATTTTTCGTTTTATCCGTGAAACTGTTCCCACAATTTGCACAAGACTTACTTGTACCTTGAATGACGTCACAATGATGGTCATCAAACTCGTCGTTGTCTTATCTGAATGTGTTGTGATAATAACACTCTTAATAACATCAAACTACTGTTTAACCGCACAAGGCAAAAATGTCTTTCCGGATATTAGTCCTGACCTGCTAAATGACTTTCTAGGTGGGTTGTTTGGGACAGCTGGCATCGTAATAAGTAGGATCGGTGTACGAAATATAATGAAAATATGCAATGCTGTGTGCGCATGTTGCAACTGCTGTCAAGCAGTTTGTGACGAGTATGACTGCTGTGATGGATTTTTAACCACTCTTTTTGCATTGTCTGTAATAGCTTTGATTTTGTTAGATGTGTTCCTTATTTGTACATACGCGAGCATCTAATTTAATGCTGAACATTTTAAATACAAAACTACTTTCACTTTGACCGTTTTTGTTTGATTTTCGTTTTATATTGGCACATTTAACTCGATGACCAGTCAATATGGCATTTCAGTTCAACTTCCAATTTGGCAGTAACGACATTTCTGTCTAACACTTAACTCAACTTGAATCTGAACTACAATGTGAATCGATTCAAATCACCAATGGAAAATGATTGTTGAGAGCTGTAAGATTGACTTAGAGTTCATCAAGGCGAATAATACGACACTTAGTACTGTAATTTCATAGAAAATGTCACATTTAAAGATACTCGGAACCAATCAACATAGGACATGTTAGATGAAATCATCACTACTAAAGATTGAAGCAACCGCTGCTGGCTTTTACTCTACTACGTGGTAGAGCTTTAGACACTATTTTTTGTAATGCGGAGAGGAAATACCCTGTCGAATTTGACTTCATATTACTTTCACTGAATTTGCTTCAATTGAAGTAAAGTTCTCACATTGGGAGTTTTTACATCTTACATTTGCTCTTTATAGGTATAGATTTGAAGAACTTTGAGTTATTGTTCAATGAGGTTTTTGCCAACACTATTTTCACCAATGCTAGTAGTAAGTAGGTGTTGATAGCTAGTTCTACTTTGTACAAAAACGCAAGCCCTTTCCTATAGTATGAGAGCACGGTAGCTACACATCCATCTTATCTGGAAATTACATCATCTGGTTTTGAAACGCGCTCGTATCACGTAAAGTATACATGGGTCTTACACGATGCTCCTATGTAAAACAAGCTCATAAAAAACAATATAAAACCTTAACAAATTAAATATTCAACAAAAATGTCAACAAATATATTGTACTCTATACTGTAGGTACAAGGCGCGAGGCCTTTGCAAAACATCTTCTTCGTATAGATACACTGTTAATAACGTTTTGCTGGATGTTGTTGGACATTATTGTTGAATATGTTTTTTTAAGTTACATGCTGTGCTGATGTGGTAAAACTTGTCATAAGTCAATTACAAATCCTTAAATGCAATCAAATTGTGGTGTACAACTGTGCAAAGTTTATTAAAATCCTTCAATGCATAGGAAACTTACAGCCCCAACAAGCTCATCAGGAAACACTGTCGCACATACACCGAGTAGCCAAAGTGACATCTATGTCGAGCCACCGCCAGTGGGCTGAACAAAAATGATCGGTTATAAAATTTAGACACCACAATATCATTCTGAGTAATTATCATGGTAACTAGGGGCAGTGCAAAAACTAGACCACTCTGACATATGACCTTCCTCGTGGCACAACGTTTTGAGGAGACAAGTTTAATCAGATTGTGTCTATCATTTTGTGCTCAGGTGAGCTCAAATGGGCTTAATGGGCTTTCATCCTTGAAACTCAAAATAAATTGAATAAATAGTAAGCATGTTCTCCTGACAAATGCTTGTGAGATGAAACACTAAATGAAATGAAAGTAAGGTCGATCTGAGCGTGGCGATTTGGCTGCGTATCAAATTTGGCCGAGATAGTAGGCCAATAAACATTCACTGCAAGTTTAGTGTGAACATTGGTTAGGAATTGTTTAAGTTAGTGGCAAGACAGGTCTAAATTTGTCCATTTTACATTTAAAGGCAATAATTGGAAAAAAAAAAATTTTTTTAATTTTTTTTATTTTTTTAAACAAAAAAAAATCCTTTTTTTTTTTAAAATTTTTTTTTAAAAAAAAAAAAAAAACACAACAAATTATCAAGGACCAATGGTTCTTCATTTATTGATCAGAAACCATTTGCAGTGACAACGAGATTTAGTGACCTAGTTCAGGACGATTACTAAATACGTTATGATGATAAACTTCAAAACGGTTACGAAGTTATTTAAAATGATGATACCGGAGTAATGTACAGTCATGTGATTGGTGATAATAAATAGGAACGTGATGAAACTGAAATGTTTTACGGTAATCTGATATATGATTATAACGATGAACATGGAAATAATGCGGAAAATAGTGATGGTAATATTTACGACAATTACTGCAGTAAATGACTTAAGACTTTGAATAAGAAGTCGTTGCGATGAGGAGGATAGTGATATGGATTAGGATGCAATGGTCTTTAGCAGTTGTGATGAAAATGACACTGGTGATAAAATCTGTATGATCTTGATCAATCCTTTTTTAGTAACAGTAACATTTACCATGGTTACCATGGTTACATTATAGAGGGAGGATTGATATGCATGAATTGTGTATTTGGTAAAAGAAGTGGAGTGGAGTAAGGTGAAGCTTTACCTATAGTAACTGGTGTCTCCTGCAGAGTCACTGTGCGTCAATATGTTAACATATATGTCAGTACGTGCTTAATGCGGTGGTGCATTAAATGTCCCAGGCCTTTCATACTTTTCATTTCCGTGAGCTGAATACATACAATCGGTAACGTGTGTGAAAGCTGTGGAGGTTTTGGAAAATAATTTGTTTCAATTGATGTTTTATTCGAAATACGTATCTTTTCAAAGTGGGACTTGTTTCAGAAGATCGGAATAGGTTCAAGTTGGAGTGTAGCGAGTTCAATTTATCTAACATTTGCTTTTTATTTCAATGTTTCATAAGACTTCCGCAGTTTACGGAGAGGTTTTAACTTTGTAAAGTATCGGTATAAAAACAACATTCAGTGTCGTATTCAAAATAAGACTGGGAAATATTTAATGATTGGACTTCCGCCTTCAAAAGTTCTTAATAAACCTTGACAAAATGCCATTTTATTCTACGGGTAAGGCAGAGCTTTGTTCCAGTGAGTGCCGATTTGTGCATATAGATTACTGAGCATAACTGAAGACTGCAACTATATCTTCTTGACGTATTACTACGCCATACACACTGACAAAATACATGTATGCAACAAGCTTGTAATTTATATAACATGAAATTGATCTAGATATTTCTTACACATTTTTATCAGCATTTGACGCTGTATGTTTATTTTTATTACACTAACGTTTTACTAATCAACACGTTTTTTCAGACTCTCGGCGAATGATCAAGACAAAATAAGTATATTTGCTATTCTTTATATCAAATTCATAGTACAAAGCGTGTGCAGCACCAATGTGTTTTCGTTCTAGTATATTAGAAATCCAGAAAAGGTAACCATGTGGAAGACCGATGTTGAAATAAATTCAATGTCATCCATGTGATGGGTTTGAATCCATACTGATTGACCTCTTTCAAGCCTTACTATAGCTGAATTACTTCCCATCGTGTTAACTTGTGCAACTGCATCCACAGCATTAGTTCCATCAAGCACAAGTCTCACGTTTGCATGAGTTTTGTTTGAATCAATGCTGAATGAAAAGAAATATACACCAGGAGTGTGAGCGGTGAACATACCAGTGTTAGAATTATACCCATCACCATCGTTTATGAGAATTTGATTACAGATGATCGTAGTTCCAAGGGCTATATTTGTTAGTTCATGATCGAGATATGACGAAAATGCAACATGTTCGATCGATTGCCTCTTTTGCCTGAATGATCGTCCATAGGACCTGGCATTGTTCAGAGAGTAGTTTTCGTTCCTGGTGAATTCAGCAGGGTTTACCTTTTGTACATTTCTTGCATATTTCTCGTTGACTTCTGTATCATTTTCTAGTGCACCATGGCTGTGTATTTGCCTCTTAGTATACTGGTCTCGGATATGTGCAGTATGATTATCTTTCATGCTAGACTGGTCAGTTTTAGTTCCTTTGAGACGTTCATCTTCCTGAGTTGATGTTCTATCATCAACACAGTTTGTGCTAAGTTCCGCAATAAGTATTTTCTGACCTTGAATCAGTTTGCCTTGATCTTCCACAACATGTTTTAGACCCAACAGTTCTTTTCGCAAGTCTTTAATTTGTTCCCTAATCATAGTTTCAAGCTTTTTTTCCCACACTGATTTCGCCGCTGGAGCATTACCACTATCGCGTGTATTTCCTTCGTATGTAGCAACGTGTCGCTTTTGAAGAATAATAAAGAGCACGTGTACGAAACTGGTATTCATAGTGATTATACAAATTTCAGTTATGGTTCAATTCTTTGTAGATCTGGCAGTTAATAGATGGATAATATTGTAATTTTGTACCTTATGTCCTGCATGGAGTAACTGTTTTCGTATTCAGTTTTAGAGATAACAATAATTGAGATTGAAGCAACACAAAAATGCTTGTTAAATAGGTCGATAAAGATAAGCATACTTTAAACTTGTGATCTGTGTAGGTTAGATATCATTCAAAGATCTTAACCAAAGTTTACGGTCGACAAAGCTAATCTGTTAATCACATACAAGATACATTATCAGTCTCTTAATTAATTAGCAAACAGTTATGGAACTTTTCACTGGCTATATTGTATAAATTACCACTTATACTAGTATATGGAAATGTTATACAAATTATGTATAAATCGGACAAGCCATTTGAATGGACAAATTTTGAAGATTCAATATGTACATCAAGCGTTTGCGTTTGACGATCCTTGATAGATGGCTTTCTGCAAGATTTTATTTCAATTGAATTTGAAATATGGCCAGTGACTTCTTGCATGAAATTTTGAAGAAAAAAATCTCAAAATAGACCCATAGAGCGGGATCGATTTGGACATATACAAGCTTCCTCTAGCAGTATTACTGTATCAGAACTATGTTACACGCCTTATATAAGCTGTGGACCTAAAATTGTTCTCCTCAATCATTCCACGTATGACAAGACAGTGATGCTGTATGTGGGTCAGTTTTGATCAAAGGGTCACGATTTAAAAACATGTAAGAACACCACTAGAAAATGCTACAGACAAAATAAGTAAGATCCAACTTTACAGTTTGGAAAAGATAATTTATAAATGTGGTCTTTTCCTTCTTGAAAACTACTGAGCTTCAGTTAAACCACTTTATTAACTGGGCACAATTCAGAAATAGGGGACTTGCTCAATTAAGCAGTTCGGCCACCTCAAACACTCCCAGGATATTTCATTCAAATATTTATTTTTTGACGTTTTGGGTCTGTTCGTTTTTAAAATAACCGGGAAAAATGTTGCCGTTTATGAATTAAGACTTATTCCGATAATTATTATAATTAGAGAGGGCCGTTTAACTTGGAGAGGGCCGTTTAACTTGGAGAGGGCCGTTTAACTTGGAGAGGTCCGTTTACTGATTGGGATTTTATTGGGACTTAACAGTTTAATTAATAATTTATAAAATCTGTTTTGAAAATGGGAAGGTGTCAAGGTTGTCAAGATTTTATATGCCAAAGGGTCTTATTTGTAATACACGTTAAAAGTAGGTTTTATGTATCCGGATGTTTTGAACTTGGCCGGGATTAATGATAAATTTCAGGAAAAGGCTAGTGAAATTAAAGTAATCTTGCATAAGTCAGTCTGAATGGAATGCTGGTTGGGACATGCCAATTGCTAATTGCTATTTGCCAATTGCCTTTTGCCAATTGCTCACTGTTATTACTTATTCCCATTTGCCAATTGCTGTTTGCCACTTGCTTATTTGCCAATTGCTTATATGCCATTTGCCAATTGCTTATATGCTATTTGCCAATTGCTTATTGCTATTTGCCAACTGCTGATCGCTTTTTGCCAATTGTTTATTTGCTAATTGCTTATAAGCTATTTGCTAGACATCATTATTTAATGGCCCTTTGCGGCCCTTTGCGGCCCTATCTACGGCCCTCCGTGCAGCCCTATATGGCACCTGTTTATTGTGTGAATGTTTTTACTGCTGCCCTATTTCAAGAAGAACTAAGCTAAATGTTTTGTTTCTATGTTTCATATCTATCAAATGAGTTCTTAAGTAGAAAATATGTAAAAGTAATATCAGGCGGTCGGACGTGATTAATGTCTCTCGGGTTTTCGAGCGCATTTTTTCTGAAGAACTATGAGAAAGGTGAGTAAAGCTAAATATTCCATCATTCTTATAAGGCTGTCGGAACAGGAAATGATTGAGTCAAGAAAAATAGCAGCTCAGAGAATACGTGCCGACTTTTAAACACTAAAATAGCAAATAAGCAATTGGCGAATAGCAAAGAGCAATTGGCAAATAGCTATAAGCAATGGCAAAAAAAGCAACTGGCAAATAGCAACTGCGGTCTGAGTGAGTTCATAATGGAACCTGACTACGATCTTGTAATTAAGAAATACACGTCATATCCTAATATATGGATTAGTAAAGAAATGAGGTGACATAGGTGTCTTTGGTATTTTCGATTAGTCAGGGGCAAATAACTCGATCTAATTTTCCGATCTGACATAATATATTCAAACTTGATTGAAAAGAAACTGTACGTGCCCAGGTTCACCGTGATACTGGCCATTGACCTAACGGTCTCATCTAATGGTCATGATTAACCTTACTTTCAAGTGGAAGGATCTTGTGATTGGGCTATTTATGGGTTAATTATCAGAAAGGAAGCAACAACTCACGATCCAGCAAATCCTCTATGCCTGTCTTGATATGCAAACAAAGGAAAGCAGGAGATCGACCTCATGAACATTTGTACATCTGTACGACAAAAGTTCTTAGTACATGATCGATCAATATCTTTAGAGACTCATTCAAGAAGGAATGCCGGCGTGGCAATGGTGGGGATCGAATCCGTGACCCTCATCTCCGGCCAACGCACTACTATTGCACCAATGTGGTCCACTAGAAAATGCTACATAACAAATGTCTAGGTCTTGTGGTTTTGGAGAAGATTTTTAAAGGGTTTCCTGTATAAGTCTATGTAAAACATATGATCCGCCGGGTAGGGCCAATACTGACCCCGGGGGCGATATCTTAACAAATTTGGTAGAGGTCAGCAAAACAATGCTACATACTAAATATCTAAGTTCTATACCTTGTGGTTTTCCAAGAGAAGAATTTTGAAGTTTTTCCTAAACCAAGTGACCCCCGGGCGTGGTCAAATTTGACCAAGGGGCATGATCTGAATAAACTTTGTAGACGTCAGTTAGACCATGCTACACTCTAAGTATCTCAGTTCTGTGCCTTGTTGTTATTCGGATGGTTTTTCTTTACAAGTCTAAGTAAAACAAGTGACACATCCCTGTTTCAGATGTAAAGAGAAGTCGTCATAGATGTTCGCGCACCTGCTGGACAAGTGGTCGAAAAAAAACGTGTTGATGATTTTCGGTTGTGGAAATTTCAGCATACCCTATCACATGCATCTGCCACCACTGCTGCGACAGATGAATCAGGCGATAAAGAAGATTCGCACAGAAGAGTCCATTTCACTATATTTCGAGGTAGGTCAAGATAAAAATTAGGTAACTTAAATCAATATTTATGATATTGAAAAATCCTTCGTCCCAAGCGAGATTCGAACTTGGACCCTTCAGTTCGTTAAGTGGACACAGTATTAATCCTCTTTTAGCGAACTACTATAATAACTGAAATTGGTTACCGTAATGAGAAGTGCTTGAATCATTATTTTACATCATATAAATTAACATCCCTGGTAAGTACTTATTTAGCAAAAGTCTCATATTTTGAGCTTAATTTCCTCTATCAAGGAGAAGAGTTCATAGCGGGGGATGTACATGTGGGCGAAGAGTGTCGCATGGTGTTCAAAGACAATGAGGGGCCACGGAATAGCTTCCACTGTTGTTTGTGGTGATGTCGTGACGACAAAGACAGGACTACGTGACCGTCAGTATATCTGTGACATGAATGAATATTCCGTTACAAAAATAGAATGTGGATTACACCTGTTAACGTAGTTAAATGGTATAAAACTTGTAGATCAACACTAAATTAATATTTTATGCACTGGTCTGTCCCAACGGAAACTACCACGAACAAAGGGCAGTTAATTATAACGCGTTACTGTGTTTTTACATGTACTAACATGTCACACGCAATAGAAGAAGTTCTCGTTTCCACAGGTGCTCAAGAAGGTCATAGATATCCTGAACGAGGTCGTCCATTCACGTTTGACCTTGTTATTAAAGTTTAAGGAGCCACAAGGTCCACTGGAGCGATAGAGGAGCTTTCCAAATACAACATGGTTGAAAAACATCGGCTTGTATTGAGGACGCGCTGTCAAGAATTTCGAAAAATTTGACGCCGTACAGAGCAATTTATAGCTGGCTTTAAGCCTTTACAAATTTGTTGCTTAAGAGAGGTAGGCACATGGACTACCAAATGATCACTAGATAAACGGACTGAAGGCGACATTTTGCACGATACTAGGTGCGTTTTGACGTTTTGGGTTCGAAAGTTGACTCTGTGGCCAGACAGGCAAATTATTGCAACCCCTTTGAATTGTTATCTTAATGCATTTACTGTGTAAAATACCGGATCTTTGCATAACCTGTTTAAGATTCATGATACATTGTATTATTATCACTACCACCGGTATTATCCTGGGGCAGACTGTTAGTGACCGCATCGATTTTGTTTGCTTAAATTTGTGGCCCTTGTGGATAGTCGCGCCTTTAGTGTCGTTGTCCTAGTCCCGTGCTTATAAAAAAAATTCTTGGGCACAATCTCATGCTCAGCACCAAATCATGCTCAAGTGATATGCAGTAAATTCACGTGATGCTTATTTACAAAATCAGGTTTGATATCAAGATACACAAGTTCAAGAACAAGCCGTCTGAGTATTTTTATGGAACCCGACTTTGTACAAAGATATAAGTTAACTTTACTTCAAATTACTTGAGCATGATTTCGTGCTGAGCATGAGAGTGTGCTCAAGAAACTTTTATAAGCACGGGGCCTGTTCTAGCAACTTGCGGGCATCCGTATACGGTTCTTGTCATTATGTTGGGAGTGAGCATGTCCAACGTTATGCCTGTTGCGTTCCCCGTTGGCTTCTCTCTGTTACGTCTATCTGTTTCATTAATTCCTCACACACAATCTCGTGATCGTCATATTTGTCAAAAAACATATATTATATGTCATACGTAATGAACATTTGGTCAAGTGTGATGACAGAATCATCACATAAAGCGTCATATTCCTAAATCTTATTGTGACATATTTGACGAGTAACTGTTGATTATGTCACATAAATTGATGAAACCGTCGCATGTATTTTAGTTCTCATCACATGTATATAACAAAATTGTCACATATCAAGGTGAAAGTACCACACGTAATGTTGATTCCACCACACGGAATGACCATTCTGTTCAGATGAACTACATTCGATCAACTAGTGATGTTTAGACAGAAGTCTATAGAAAAATGTTCTGTTATTGTGCACTGATGATACTGTATTATTACCAGAAAATCAAGTTGAATAACAAAAAGCATTTGACGCGAGGCATTTTTGTTTTAGTGCACGGGACTTAGTTGTAAATGAAGATAAAACAATACATGTAGTTATAATATTTAGCAAATCATAATTCGTGAAAATCTTAATTTTTCATAGTAAGCAGTTCTTGAAGATTTGTTTACTTACGTGTTCTGATCAGTTATAACGGAAAATGTAGTAGGCTCAATATAACTAAAGTCTGTTCCATTCCACTAATGGTCCAAAATTAGGTGGAACAGACTTTAGTTCAGCCAGCAATACTAATGTAGCACCCATTAAATCTTCTAATATAGCAGGTCGTACCAAATATACCTTGAACAAGGGTGGCGGACCATAAGCACATATAACAAACAAACAAACAAACACACAAAAGTCTAATATATCTTCAATTACATTGATTTTACTGTATGATAGTACCCTTTCTCATATATGGCAGCAAGGTTTCGGGGATAGAACACATTCAGAATCTTAAGCCATTCCGACTATAGTTTGCAAGTTTATTCTGAATTTAAAGTATTCTACTCCTAATTCCTATGGTATATGGTGATACAAAAAAAAAACTTTATTAAGAGTAAGATAAAAGATTAGTTCCAACACAATTAGAATTCAACATTATATATATAATTCTTCAAAAGGCTTTGCAGGTATAGAACCTTCAAGAAAGTTCATGGTTTTGAAAAGTATTTTAATTGTTTACCCTGAAATTTGAGTAAAATCTTATCGCAAAAAATCATTTTCTGACAACCCCCATATACACTGTTCTTTTTTTCCAGAACAGTGTATACGCGTATTTGTCAGAAAATGACTTTTGACAATGCATTGTGTATTTTTTTCATGACCGGGTACCATTTAGGTAAAGTTTTGGTATTTTGTTAAAATTACAGGGCAGTTCAGTGCTCTGGTGCAAGACGGTTATATTACTAGTTGTTTCCTAGGGACAATGGTAAGGTACACCACTCGTAAAAATGATTGAAATACGATTGAAACGGACATAAAACTTCGACAAACAATCCATAAGAAGGCGTGAATAAAAAATCCACATGAACCTTCTACAATAAAAGTCCGTATACATAATGACTACGGATACAGTTAAATTCCGGATATAACGAACATATTTTCTAGGCCCGATTTTTTATGCAAGTATGACTGCCTTGATGAAATCCAGATCGACTTCGAATATGGGTCATCTGGGGTCAAAAACTAAGTCACCCGGTCAAATCATAGAAAAACGTTGTGTATTCAATAGAGGTTGCATTTTTCATTGGATCTTCATGGAACTTGTCAGTATGATTGCCTTTATGAAATCTAGGTCGAGTTTGAACATGGGTCATCTATGTAAAAAAACTAGGTCATGGGGTCAAATCATAGAAAAACCTTATGTATGCAATAGAGGTTGCATTTTTCATTGGATCTTCATGAAACTTGGTCAGTATGATTGTCTTGATAAAATCTAGGTCGAGATGGAACATGTGTTATCCAGGGTCAAAAACTAGGTCACGAGATCAAATCATAGAAAAACCTTGTGTTTGCAATAGAGGTTGCATTTTTCGTAGGATTTTCATGAAACTTGGTCAGTATGATTGCCTTGATGAAATCTAGATTGAGTTTGAATATGGGTCATCTATGGTCAAAAACTAGGTCAAGGGGTCAAATCATAGAAAAACCTTGTGTATGCAATAGAGGTTGCATTTTTCATTGGACCTTCATGAAACTTGATCAGTATGATTGCCTTGATAAAATCAAGATCGAGATCGAACATGGGTCATCCAGGGTCAAAAATTATGTCAAAATTGTAGAAAACCTTTTGTACGCAATAGAGGTTGCATTTTTCATTGGATTTTCATGATAATTGGTCAGTATGATTGTTTTGATGAAAGTTAGATAGAGTATGAATATGGGTAATCTGAGGTCAAAAACTAGGTCATCCGGTTAAAAACTTTGTGTATGCCATACAGTTGACATTTACAACCCAATCATCATGTAAATTGGTCAAAAGGTTTGCCTTGTCAAGGTCAAACAGAATGTTTGTGTTTATGATATATAGTTTAGAGATGAAGTTTGGTCACATATTGTCATAAGTCGCAGTAGAGCGATATAGGGCCATCTTGGCCCTCTTGTTTAACAATAGCCAACATCGATTTCGGGAAGTGAGAAACTACGGTCCTACCCATTTTTTCTTCATTGTTCAATAAACAAATATAATTTATATGCCGTTGGAAATCTGACATTCTTCAGTTTACAAATATGTTAAAATATCGAAAATCCGACCGCATTTACATTTTCCGTATCGATTTGAAAATGGTACTTTTTTTTAAACAATAGCCAACACTGATTTCCGCAGTTGGGTAAATGCGGCCTTGTCAATTATTCCTTTGACGGTGTTGATACTAATGTAGAAAGGCAAATATCGTCGGATATTGTTTGATCCCTACGGGGACCTCGACCATATGGCATTTAAATGTGATAAAGGGGTTCTGATACTGGTAAGAAACCAATTAAATGATCGATGTTTAAACAAACTGTCTGTCTGTATATGACTGAAACATTGTTGAAAAACGGGCATTAAACTCCTAACAAAAATTATACCCTCATATTTGCTTGCTCCTGTCCGTCCGTCCACCGTCCGGCCGTTCGTTCGTCAGGTAGCATCTGTTCGGATTGTTTTGCCTCGTATATCTTGACTAGTTTCGTCACTGAGTCCAAACACTTAAGAAATCTTGGTCATCGGGGAAAATTGTGCAACCGTGCTTGCAATTTGTACGGGGAAAGGTATACACTTTTAACGGAAATGATATCAGTGACATGCCCGAGAAGCTAAAGGTAGAGACAGACTCTCTGCTTCCTCTCAATAATATCTATCTGTGTTTCAAGTTGAAATTCCTAGAGTTATTCTTCGGACAAAGGTGTGACGGACAGACAACGCGATGACTATATGCTCTCCCCTGGGGAGCAAAATACCCGACTGAGTAAAAGCGCGTTTTATTACAAAAACGTACAACAAAGGCCTTGGGCTATTGGACAGTGATGTTTGACTGATCACTGCTCTGTTCAAATTTCTTTCAAATACAAGTTTACAGTGAAACTGAGGATATAATTTTTTCTCCAAAATGCATTAAAAGTTTTATTCTCAGTTTTAATTTAAAACATGAATAGAATCTGGAGTTAAAAAATTGTGTGAAATGATTCTCTGGTTTTGGAGATATTTGAAGTTTTTGTGAACTTTACAATGACAATTGGTTATGAAAAGTTGTGACAGTATTGGATATAAAAAAAATTTGAGAAAACCCCTGCATTGTTAACTTTTCAAGTGTGGAGATATGATTTTTACTTGGTGAGAAAGATCTGCTTCAGGTTATTTTGTTATACATCAATAATGAGCAAGTCAAATGAAGGAAAGAAAGCTATACCTGGAGGCAATATTAAGCCTAGTGTTGAAAAAAGTATACGAGGTGGACAAAAGAAAAATGGTCAACCTGCTGCAAAAAGAACTCACTCAGAAATTAGCAATAACAGTGCTGACGAATTGGGACTTATTCAACAAAATCTAGATGCAGTAAACGAAAACATCAAACAGTTCAGGGGTGATCTCAATACACTAATGAACAAAGATGATATTGAAAAGCTGATTGCTGATACAGTGACAAACATCATGAACAAAGTGGAACAAAAAATGACCGACCTGTTGAATGTAAAATTAAACGAAAAAACAAAAGATTTACAAGAAAAAATTGAAAGTCTAGAATATGAAAATGCAGAACTGAAATCAAACTTCAGCAAATTAGGCCAAAACATGTCAAAAAAGATTGAAGATATGGTAGAACAAATAAAAAACAACAAGGCATTGGCACAATCAGCAAACAAACGAGCCAATTATAATGAACAATATAGCCGAGAAAACAATGTCAAAATATTAAATGTTCCTGTTGAGGAAAATGAAACAGTGGAGAGTTTAACAACCAGTGTCAGTAAAATCCTCACTACACAGGGGGTTACTCTGGCAGAGCATGATGTGATTGCCATACACCGCATTCCTGGTAAACCTGGACACATTAAACCAGTGTTGTTGAAACTGAGAAACAACAATGCCAAATCAGCAATCATGAAAAAAAGACAGGATATGAAAGCTGCTGGGCACAGACTAATCGATGATGTAACTCAGCTAAATCATGGCCAGCTTAATAGACTGTCATTGCATGAAGACATTGAGAATGTTTGGTTCTACAATGGAAGCGTTTATGGATGCACCAAAGACGGGAAGAGGCACAAATTTGTTAATATTACATTGTCAGTTCAGTGATTGCGTAAATCCGAAAATGGCATGTTACTAGTAACGATCTATAGGAACAAAACTATCATTATCTTGGGATAATTGTACCGAAACTTCTTCGATTTATCAGACGCTGAGTATTAATTCAATTCAGTATTACAAGTGACTTTGGAAGACTTACAAAATGTTTTATACATCAGACATTGCATATATATTCTATATTTTGTTGTAAAATAGATTAGTCCTTAATTTTAAACCTGTATACTTTTCACCTTATTGCAGTTTATCTAGTATAATATTTCCACATTTATTTGCTCTTTCTATAGAAAGTATCATATTTCTTTCTACTTTACCTTCCTTTTTGTCAGTTTAACAGTACGGCTGATAATTAGTATAATACAGCAGTAATGCATTATTAAGTACAAATTGAAATAATGAAGCACACAGTTCTAGTGCAGCTTGGTGTTTTTTCCTTTTAGACAGCTATTTATGACAAAAAAATATTGAATATGAACATTTTTGCAGGGACTGATTACACATGTTTTTACTGTAACAATTTAAAACTATACTGTGAGACATCAAATTTTTAATGGTAGATTTCTTTGTTTAGAAGAGCCAATATTGTAAACTTAACTAGTTTTATACTGTTGTAAAACACTAAAGTCTGTTCCATTCCACTCTAATGGTCCAAAATTAGGTGGAACAGACTTTAGTTAATTGAAAGGGTGCAGTTATTAGTACATTCTGTAACTTGTATTTAAAGAAGTTTTTTTGTTGTTGTTTTCTTGTGCTGCTGTAATGCACATTTTTCAAGTGCTTATGGCAAAGTTGTTTACATTTTTCTATACCTTTATGTTAAGAAGAAAGAGCTTTACTCAAAATATTAGTTTAAAACCTGGTTTCATGTATGAGAAATGGTTTGTACAATACTTAGATAATGGGTGATATAAATATACTGTCTTTGAACTGCCGTGGTCTGAATGGAAATGATAAGCGTACTGATGTTTTTAAATAACTGAAAGAAAAACGGCATCATATTTATTGTCTTAAAGACACATATTTTACAAAAAGTCAAGAAAAATTCATCTATTCGCAATGGAACAGCATGTGTTACTTCAGTTTTGCAAAATCAAATTCAAGAGGGGTAGCCATCTTATTTAATAAAGATTTTGAACACAAAGTGCATAACATGCATAGTGACGATGCTGGCAACTTTTTGGTTTTGGACCTGACGATCAACACTAAAAGATTCACACTTGTCAATTTATATGGTCCAAATCAGGATACACCTGTCTTTTTTGAAAATATTTTTAACATAATTGATGATATAGGTAATGATTCATATGTGATTTGTGGAGATTATAATATGGTTTTGAATCCTTCTATAGATTACTATAATTATAAACATACTAATAACAGTAAAGCAAGATTGAAACTTTTAGAATTTATTGAGGAACGGCAACTGTTTGACCCATTTAGAGAAGCCTGTCCAAATAAACATAGATACACATGGCGGCGTTCAAACTCGCTACAGCAGGCGCGTATGGATTTTTTCTAGTAACTGAGGACTTGCTGTCAAATATTGAAAAATGTGATATTGAATCCAGTTATAGATCAGACCATTCTATAATCACTATGAATTTAGAGTTTACTAAAGTACAACATGGTAAAGGCCTTTGGAAACACAACAACTCTCATCTACATGATATTGAATACCTTGATTGCATTAAAAATAAAATAAAGGAGATAAAGCAACAATATTGCCTGCCTGTATATAATTTGAGAAACATACAGGATGTTCCCCTAGATGAAATTCAGTTTGTGACAAATGATCAGTTATTTTTAGAAACCTTACTCGTCTAATGGAATTGAGAGGAGTGGCAATATCCTATGGTTCATATAAAAAGAGAATGACTAATGAGAATGAGACACAAATAATTAAAACAAGAGCTGTCCCTTACAAGTGACGAATGCCCCCGAAAGAGGTGCCTCACAGTGCTGATGTCCTCATAACCATGTGCCAATAAATGTGCTATGTAATTTTAAAATCCTTATGCTGGAAGTTTATCATTCACACTGTATTCATACTTTATACACTGAGTGTGACCATGACCTTTGGTAGGACTTGGTCTCCTGGACAATCGCTTATGTCTGACATTTTTCCTAGATTTTAAAATCTACAAAGTAAAATTTATATGTCCGAACTCAAATGTATTTATATGGTACAGTATTATTACCTATAAATTCAAAGGGGCCTTGACTTTGTGGTAGGGATTTGGGTCTTGCCGCGACACTTCGTCTTGATTTGCTGACATTTGTCCAAATTAGTTTTAAAATCCTTTAAAGCATGAAAATTTAAGTCAGGACCGATGCGTGCATATATATACTATAAGAGGAATCATTACCTTCAAAATCTCTATGTGTTACCTTGAGGTAGAAACTGGTCAAAGCGCCATACGTCTTTTGTTAACATTTGGTCGCCAAGTATTTTAAAATCCTTCATCTTGACTTCCAGTCGGACACTGAATGTGTGTATATTCATACACTGGAGTTTATTAAACTCTAAGTATGCCTTGCCTTTGGTTAAGAGGAGTGGGTCTTGCACAAACGTGTCTTATGTGCTAGACATGTGTGCCTAAAAATTTTAAAAGTCCTTAATGCTGAGTTAAGTCTGGAAACAATGTGTGCATAGAAAGGGATTCCTTACCTTCATACTCCAAGTGTCTTCACCTTTAGGTAGGGTGTGGTTCTTCCCTCGAAGTCACTTGAGTGCAAAATCTGCCAAGTTATTTTAAAATCCGTTCAATGGAGTTACGTCCGACACGATTTGTAAGGGGGACGGACGGACGGACGGACGGACAGACGGACGGACGGACGGACAGACGGTGCGATTTTAATATGCCCCCCTTTGTGGGGGCATAAAAATAAACAAAATTGAAGAGAATTTAAATGAACAAAGCATTGAAGAACTTCAGAACTTAAAAACCCAATTAAAAGATATAAGGAAAAACAAGTTGAAAGGGCATATTATTAGGTCAAAAGTTAAATGGATAGATGAAGGCGAAAAGCCATCAAGTTTCTTCTGCAATTTGGAAAAGCAAAATTATGTCAGTAAAATAATCTCAAAGACTGAAAGAGCAGATGGAACTATTATAACTTAACAAAAAGAAATCTTGACTGAAATACAAAAATTCTATAAAACATTATACTTAAGTAATGATGATAAACTTTCAGACGTTGATCTTGAGAAACTCTTTGAAATGGTGCCAATAAATAAATTAAATAAAGACGACAACATAAACATTGAAGGTAAAATAACATATCAGGAGGCAAGTAAAATATTATTTAAAATGAAAAATGATAAAACGCCTGGAAGTGATGGCTTTTCAGTTGAATTCCTTAAAATGTTCTGGAAAGATTTAGGTCATTTTATAGTGCGCTCTCTGAGTTATTCGTTTGATATAGGCCAGTTATCTATAACCCAGAGACAGGGTATAATAAGTTGTATTCCAAAAGCAGACAAGTCGAGACAGTTTTTAAAAAACTGGAGACCTATTACTCTTTTAAATAATGTATATAAAATAGCCTCAGGCACTTTTGCAGGAAGAATAAAAACAGTTTTAAACAAATTAATAAGTACAGAACAAACAGGATTCGTAAAAGACAGGTTTATAGGGGAAAACACAAGATTTATGTTATGACATTATGCACTATGCAGAGGAAAACAATATTCCAGGTCTTTTATTATTGATAGATTTTGAAAAAGCTTTCGACTCCATTTCTTGGTCTTTTATAGAAACAACTCTTAACTTTTTCATTTTTTCTGAAAGCCTTGTCAAATGGGTGAAACTGTTCTATACTGATACACAATCATGCATATGTCAGTGTGGATTTTTAACAGAATTTTTTAGTATTGGCCGCGGCTGTCGACAAGGTGATCCTTTGTCACCTTACCCATTTATCTTGTGTACTGAGATTCTAACCCAGCTAATGAAAAATAATAAAAATATCAAAGGTGTAAGAGTCAACGGAGTAGAACATTTACTGTCCCTATTTGCAGATGATACATCTCTCATACTTGATGG
Source organism: Saxidomus purpurata (assembly GCA_022818135.1). Lineage (NCBI taxonomy): Eukaryota > Metazoa > Mollusca > Bivalvia > Venerida > Veneridae > Saxidomus > Saxidomus purpurata. Next base: position 19,547,683 of record JAFMSR010000007.1, read on the forward strand.
ATCAAGTAAATCATTAAATGAAGCATTATCAGTATTAGACTTCTGTGCTAGCATATATGGCCTTAAATCAACTTTGAGAAAACTCAGTTGATCTGGATCGGTTCTAAAAAGTTTACTTCTGCATCCATAAAAACCAAGTTTAAACTAGACTGGGGAAAAACAAGCTTTCAGTTATTGGGAATAAAATTTCATGTTGACCTAGAAAAAATGATAAAACTAAATTATGATGATAAATTGAAAAAAATAAAAACTATGGTTAACGTTTGGAAAAGAAGATATCTCACTCCAATTGGAAGAGTTACAGTTATAAAAAGTCTCTTACTGCCATCTCTTAACCACTTATTTCTTTCCCTCCCAGATCCAGGTGATAAGATAGTTAAAGATTTAAATAACACCCTTTTTGATTTTTTGTGGAATGGACCTGCAAAGGTTAAAAAATCTGTTATAATTAAAGATTACTGTGAGGGAGGAGTAAGGATGACTAATATAGATTGTTTCATTAAAAGTCTAAAAATAACATGGATTAGAAAAGTAATTAGAACAGAAGGAAAGTGGATATCACTGACAAATCATATATTTGAATTGGGCAAAGTTTTAAACTGTGGTAAACATTATGTTGACAAAATGGCTGAAACAAAAACCAATATGTTTTGGAAAGATGTTTTAATGGCTTTCTCAGACTTTATTGCCACTATTCCTATTAAAGACACACAGGATTTTTTAAAAAGTCCACTTTTTTATAACCACAATATTTTAGTGGGAAATCATAGTCTGTATTGGAAAACATGGCATAAGATATATCAATGATTTGTATAGAAAAGATAAACTATTGACACAAGAAGAATTTGAACTTAAATCTAATTTAAAAATAAATACTTTACTCTATCTAGGCATAACAAGAGCTATACAAACTTTCCATAAAAAAATGAATTTCAATTCAAGGACAGAAGAAAACATTGATAACCCTTTAATAACACCATCAGCAAAAATACTACTGAAATCTGCAACTGGATGTAGAGACATATACACTTTGTTGAATATGAATAATGAATATCCAACAAGCCAAGTTAAATGGAAAGAACAATTTCCTTTCGAGGACAATAAGTGGAAAATCATTTATAGTAATCCTTTTAAAGTCACAAAAGATAGTAATATACAGTGGTTGCAGTTCAGAATTTTACATCGTATTTTACCTGTTAACAAATACCTTAAAACTTTAAATCTGAAAGAATCAGACCTTTGCTTTTTCTGTTAAACAGAAACTGAGACAATAGAACATTTTTTTTGGCAATGTAAAGTGGTCAACAAATTTCTTCGGGATTTAGATACATTCCTCAAAAGTAAAAATACAGAATTAAGCTTGGATGAGATGAGTGTGTTATTTGGAGTAGAAAGTGTCCCCGAAAATCTAATGATTCTCTACCTTAAAAAATACATATTCACTTGCAAAATTTCAGAAAACAAGTTGACATGGGCTGGATATAAAATATTTTTACAACATCAGTTTAATACACATAAATCAATTGCAGTGAAAAACCAGAAAACAGATACTTTTTTTGAAAGCTGGCAAATAATACATTCTGTTATAAGTTAAGGGACTTTATGAATCTCAGTAAACTACACATATAAATACCTTATGTACCAGGGTTTATTTTTATAAAGAAATATAGAAGATGCTCTTTCTCTCTAGAATTAACAAATAAAGGTTTTTTCTTCTTTTGTTTTTCACATTTATTTACAGGTTCATGTGAATGTTTTTGTTAAAAAATTAATGATTTCCCCTTCAACTTACATGATTTCACATGCATGTACTCTACAGTATTCAAAATGATTTCTATATTGATCACATCATAAATGTTTGAAAAATTGTAAGATATGGAGAGGGATGGTTCCCCGACCCTCACATATCCATGTACGGGGAGAATAAAATTCATATGAAAAAAAAAAACGTACAACAATCACTGTTAAATAGCAGCTGCCAATATAATTAAACAGAACTTAAAATTCAGCATTTGCAACAGTTTCGAAGGTGGAACTGTCGGTCTTTCTTTTGGTTACTTTATTAGAACGAGTTTTCTCGCCGTTGTAGCAGCAGCAGCAGCATCGACAACAAACGCAGCAGCAATAGTAGTCGTGCTCAAAATATGTTTGTTTTGAAAGGGGATCATTTTTTTACAACGAAGAGTCGTTATTTTACAGAAAAGGGGTCATTTTTTTTCTATAAAAAAATCGACGGGGGTAGGGTGGCTGCCGGTGGGGAGGTGGCCTGACGCGGAGCATTATTATTCTATGGGTTTCAAAATATTTCCTCAGACCGGCAATTCAGATTTTGTTTTACAGCTTAAGTAGTATTTTACCTGAAAAAAGGACATTGTTAGCTGCTTAAACAGTTTTTCTGACAAAGCACAACAAAAATTGATTTCGGACAGTAAATGGTGTTTTTATAGCATTTTGTCAAACATATGCTAGGTAGTCGTGGGAAGTTCTATATATAGTTGGAAACATTAGGTCCTCTTTACTATGGTACCGATTTTACACCAGTTAGACAATAATGTAGCTTTTGTAACATGTTGAATGATTTCAAGGATTTCTTTAACATTTTCTAGGTTTTCCGTATATTTCGAAGAATAAACCCTCTCAGTTTAATGTCCATTTTTATGAGTTTGTTGGACAATAACCATTGTTTCAAGGATTTATCTATTTAGAATAAAATAAATATCATATGACAATCAGACTATGATTAAATCATACCAATAATAACAAAAGCCAAGTTAGACATGGCCACCCATCCACTTTATTTTATAACATAAGAAAGTATTGCAGTCAACCCTCCTGTCATCCTAATAGCATATATGTACTATACATAGAAGTTTACTCCTTTACACTCATCCATTACATCAACACCAGGACTAATGGTATACAGTGATGCTCTTTTCGTAGATCCCGTTTATAATAGTTATACATGTACACAGGACATAGAGGGATTAGAAAATGGTACATGCATTTAGAAGTTCCAGCCAGGACACATGTGGGCAGAAACAATCAAATATTTAGTCCCTAAGGTAATGGTCTCTATTGGTTGGTAACTAAAAACTGAACAGATGAAAGTACACACTTATAGGATATCATACTTGTTTGAAAGCCAAATTAACAGATTTGATGAAACAAAATTAGGTTATTTCCCTTGCATTATTACAGACCGACAATTTCTGGTATTTGAAATATTCTCTGGTCTTTCATCCAGTGAGAGTTTATTATAGTGGAGAGTCTATTAGCATTATATTTAATTTTTTTATTTCCAAGTTGCCTATTTTGTTAAAAACAAGAGGGCCATTATGGCCCTGTATCACTCATAATTATGGCATCTATTGGCTATAATACAAGGTTTCATCATTAGCAGAAAGGGTCAATTTTGTCCAGGGGGACACGATTTCAGCATTCTTGGTAGAAGTCCACTAGGCAATGATACATGCCAAATACTCGTGGTTTCAGAAACAAAGATTTTTCACCTTTTACCTATATAAGCCTATGTAAAATCCTGAGCCCCTGGACGGGGTCAATATTACACCAGGGGTCATAATTTGAACAATCTCAGTAGACTACTAGGCAATGCCATACGTTAAATATCTAAGCTCTATGCCTTGTGGTTTCAGAGATGAAGATTTTTAAGTTTCTCCTACATATTATAAATAGGCCTATATAAAATCAGGAGGACTAAAATGGCCCTTTATTGCTCACCTGGCTACCATTGGCTATAATACAAGGTCATCAGTAGCAGAAAGGGTCAATTTTGTTCTTGGCCGGCAACCTCCGGGATGAGCGTCCGACACCTTAACCTCTACACCACCACTTCCTATTTTTTGCCATATATAGCAACCAGAGTTCTGCATGGAATGGAATTCTTTGAACAACTTTGATAAAGCTTCATGCAAGGAACATCCCTGCAAAGTTTCATCAACATTGGCCCAGTGGTTTCAGAGATGTCATTTGAAGGAAATGGTGGACAGACGGATGTACAACGGACCCCGAATGGCGAGTGATCCTTATACCTCAGCCTGGCACTTTGCAGGGTCATAATTTGAACAATCTTGGTCGACATCCACTAGGTTATGCCACATGCTAAATATCTAAGCTCTAGGCCTTCCTGTTCTTGAGAAGATCTTAAAAAGTTTTTCCTTTCCATTGCCATGGCAACCAGAGTTCTGCATGGAACTGAAGTCTTTGAACAATTTTGGTAAAGCTTCATGCAAGGAACATCCCTGCCAAGTTATATCATCATTTTGACCCAAGGTTCATAATTATTTGAACAATCTTGGTATAGGTCCAATATTAAGACCACCATGCCTTGACTTCAGACCACAACATTTTGGAACAAAATGGCCCATTTTAAAGTTAATAAATCTCATTATTATATTGATGGAATAGATTTAACCAGAGCTGTCCCTCATAAGTGACATATGTCCAAAAGAAGTATCTCACAGTCTGTGTCCTCTCCATGTACCTAAAAATTGTGCAATGTAATTTTAAAGTTCTTCCAAGGATGACAGAGTTAACATGCATACATGACTCCACTACTTTTAAACTCTTGAGTGTGACCTTGACCGTTGAGTAAGGGAAGTTGGTCTTGCATGTGACATGTCGTCTTGATGTGCTGAACATTTGTGCCAAGTTATTCAAGAGTCCTTCTATGCATGATAAATGAACAGCCCGGACATGTACCTTTACCTTGAAGTGGAGACATGGGTCTTGCACCCCGACATGTCGTCTTGATGCGCTGAACATTTGTGCCAAGTTATTTTTAAATCCTTCAATGCATGACAAATGAACAGCCCAGACATGTAACGTAAGGACAGACATATGGGCTGACAGACAGACACATGGACTGACAGATGGTGGGATAGTGGGATTTTAATATGCCAACCTTTGGGGGCATAAAAAGCAATGTAAAAAATGGTGTGAAAGTGATAATTGTATACTATCTTAGAAAAGTAGTGTACATGTATTTCTTATGCACATCCCTCTTTCTATTAAACACAGTATGATATTTCAACACTATTAGTATAGGCCCTCTAGACAAGGATATGCAAAATATTCAAGTCTTAGAGCTTCACACAAGGAACATCCCTATCATATTTCATCAACATAAGTTTCAGAGATGTCGTTTGAAGGAAATGATGGATGGACAGACGGATGAGGTACTACAGTTAGTGAGCGAACCTGATGCTAACAAGAAAGCCATGATGATCATACTATTCACCTGAATATAAATACACTTGTCTGGTGGGTGTGGTCAATTTTGACCCAAGAGGCATGATTTAAACAAACTTTATAGAGGTCTACTATGCAATACTACATGCTTACTATCTAAGCTCTAGGTCCTGTGATTTCAGAGAAAAAGATTTTTTGAAGTTTTTCCTATATAAGCCTATGTAAAACTAAGTGACCCCCTCGTTGACCCAGGGGTCATAATTTGAACAATCTTGGTAGAGGTGAACTAGACAATGCTACATGCCAAATATCTAAGCTATAGTATAGGCCTTCTGGTTTCAGAGACAGAGATTTTTTAAGTTTTTCCTTTATAAGCCTATGTAAAACTAAGTGATCTCCTGGGTGGTGACAATTTTGATCCGGGGGTCATAATTTGAACAATGTTGGTAGAGGTCCACTGGCAATGCTACATTATAGCATACCAAATATTTAAGCTCTAGGCCTTGTGGTTTCAGTGAAGAAGATTTTTTCAAGTTTTTCCTATTTTTTGCCATATATAGCAACCAGAGTTCTGCATGGAATGGAATTCTTTAAACAATTTTGGTAGAGCTTCATGCAAGGAACATCCCTGCAAAGTTTCATCAACATTGGCACAGTGGTTTCAGAGGAGATGTCATTTGAATCAAAATGTTGATAGATGACGGACAGACTGACATACTCACCAGACGGACTTTATGATTTTATCGCTTTGATCTTTCTTTGATCTTTTTTAACCCCACAATACAAATGTTTAACCCCACAATACCATTTCTGAACCCTTAATGACGAAATGAATTGAAAAACTTCATAATGCTAGGTTGTACTCAAACCCTAACCCCCTAATGTCTACTGGGCATGTACAAAAGACGGAGGACAGACAATCACCCAACCTAAAAGCTCACACTGGCAAAGCCAAATGAGCTAAAAAGCAAGTCTTGAAAATGCCCCGAGCAATATGGTGTCAAAACTGATTATCCTAGGACAAAGTTAAATGAGAACTTTCATTAAATTTGTATACAATTTTTCAACTGCATACTTAAACAAGGTCACTAGACAATGCTATATACCAAAACGGGTTTCCTATATAGTCATCTTTGTAAAACAAATGACCCCCCCCCCCCACCTCCAGGGAAACACCAATTTTGACCCTAGGGGTCATAATTTTAACAATCTTGGTAGAGGTCCACTAGACAATGCTACATGCCAAATATCTAAGCTCTAGGCCTTGTGGTTTCAGAGAAGGAGATTTAAAAAGTTTTTCCTATATTAGCCTATGCAAAACTAAGTGACCACCCGCGCGGGGTCAATTTTGACCCGGGGGTCATAATTTGAACAATCTTGGTAGAGGTCCACTAGACAATGCTACATGCCAAATATCTAAGCTCTAGGCCTTGTGATTTCAGAGAAGAAGATTTTTAAAGTTTTTCCTATTCATTGCCATAGCAACCAGAGTTCTGCATGGAATGGAATTCTTTCAACATCTTTGATAGAACTTCATGCAAGGTACATCCCTGCAAAGTTTCATCAACATTGGCCCAGTGGTTTCAGAGAAGATGTCGTTTGAAGGAAATGGTGGACGGATGGACAGACGGACGGACGGATGCCGGACGCCGGACGGAATGCGATCATAATAGCTCACTCTGGCACTTTGTGCCAGGAGAGCTAAAAAGTGCATCTTTTATGCACATACCACTTTTTATTAAACACAGTATAACAATATTGTCGATTTTGACAAATAAAAATTCAAAAATATATTCTGCTTCAAGTGGCACTTTAACTGTCTGTCCAGTTGGCCTCAGTAGTGTTACAATTATCTGAAATACAAAGACACAAGGAAATCAGTGTAATTAGTATTCCATTGCTTTCATTCAATTACTATAACTAGAAAACAAAATATGTAAAGTTTGCCCTGTAAACTGACAGATTTAGTAATTAAGGATGCCTTTTTCAACAGTTAAGATTTCAGCTGTTGATCCATCAAACTGATTAAGTTTAGCTACAGGCTTAATACTTGTACAGAAATGTCAAGTTGTACACATGTGATTTTATTTATGACTGCACATGGTAAGCAGAGTTATTGTATTTGACTACATTGCCTTAGTGGTCTATTGATTACTGAGTGATTTCATTTCTGAATGAAAACAAAGAGTGTCAAACTGTCACATGATATAGTGTTAATACACCTGTTGAGACTTATGGCCTATGATAACTCTTGACTGACTTAGGCAGTCTGACTGGCTATCAAACTTAGTCGAGACATTGTGCGGATTAAATGTTAAGACAAAGTTAACATCAGAGTTAAACATTAACACAAAGTTAACATCAGAGTTAAACGTTAACACAAAGTTAACATCAGAGTTGGAAGATAGCATTATTTGGCAGTTAAAGACTAGGGCTATTTGGCTTGTTATTAAACTTGACCAAGATATTAGGCAAATACAAACATTTACAGCACGTTTAGTGAAGATTAATTAAGAGCAATTTCAGCTAAAGACCAGAAAACTCTAAATTTGTCAAATTTTGACAATTAAAAAGCAATTTGGCTAGTCCTTTAACTTAGGTGAGATCCAATTTTACAGCCCTTCATGACGGACATAAATTATAAAACACCAAAGGATCATGTCATGGTGCAATCCTCAAGCAGTTGACTGTATGCTCAGATGCACGTGCCACATTTAAGGAAGAAAGAAATAGTTATACCCTCTGAAATGTTGTTACCTTTAAGGTCACAGATCATTCCTGGTCCTTGGAAGGCTGACATGTCAGCAACTGCCTGCACCTATACTGTTCTGCTAACAATCTGGAAACCATCTCCTTAACAACCTTGAACATCACTACATATCCAATCTTGCCCAATTCCAATTTGGCACAAGAGATTGCTTTTTATCCTACCATCACTGCTTTATTTGTACAAAATCGGCCTGTCGTATAAACATGAGGTTTACACGACAGGCAAGCTTTACACGACATGGCAACGGTCTGCCATACTGACATTCTTTTTTTAGCCGCCATTTTTAAACTTTTAATCGGCTATCAAAGTGATTTTAAAACGCTACAACTCATATCAATGTGCCATTTTACACATGTTTTTATAGCTAGTACTAATATTTTCATTTTGTACAACATCAAAGATGAATGACAAGTCTTAAATCATTTAGGACAGCTTTACGAAAAACTTTCCTCACTGGCCTTAGCAACAGCTGATGACGGACTACTTTCATGACCTAGTTTGTCGGTCATGAAGTACATGTAAACAATTTAAAAACTGATTAAAATGCTGACACAATAAAAATACAAACATGAGTTTTCTTTTGTATACTGCAGTACATTATTTAATTTTCAACATCAACAAATGTCATTTTCAAAATACATAAATACTGGTTGATCTAATCATGATTTTTTCTCAATTAAGAAAATGCTGTATTACATTTGTAAATTGTCAAAATTAATTGTTTCACTGTTTTTAATATTTCTCTCTCTGCCAAAATATACAGTAAATGTATCTGAATTTAACTAGAATGAACTAGAACTGTGGAGAAAATTGAATGTTTGTGCACTTTAACACCCATGATGTTGCAAGTTTGTGTAAATTTTAATTCTTGAAAAACTGCTAATATTTAAGAATAATGCATGCATGCTATTCTGATAAACCATTGCATGTTGTTGCATTTAAAGGGTTTATCCCAAGCATAGTGCTTTTATTATATAGACCCTGACCAAATGGTTAAATATCCAAGTATTTGATTGAAAATTGAATGTCTGTGCACTTTAACACCCATGATGTTGCAAGTTTGTATAAATATATTTAATTCTTGAAAAACTGCAAATATTTAAGAAAGATGCATGCTTGATCTGCTGATAAACAATTGTTGTTGAATTTAAAGGATTTACTTGGATATTTAACCATTTGGTCAGGGTCTATATAATAAAAAGATCATGCTTGGGGTAGGGCCTATAACCAAAGAGTCACCCAGTGATCATTTTCATGTAGATATGTTTTTCTTAAAATTTAATATGCCAGAAAACATTTATCTCCATGCATCACAAACATAAACAAGAACTTATCAACATTTAGTCATTTTAGTCATAAAGTCACTAATCAGCTCCTGTGTCTTACTTCTTTAAAGTTCTTTCTAATAATTTTTCAGCTTATCATACATTGTAAGTTATGATAGGTAGGTGATATTAGATCAACAAGTTATAGCCTATTGATTGAGTCTATTGAAATATTTTTTTTTGTCACTGGAAGGATTGAAGTTTGTCAGTATTGCAAGATTTGAAGTCCTTTCTTTTAATATGATATTGTACAATATTGTTTATTTGAGTCATTCAATCACTGTGTCAATCATTCCATCAGGAAACATCTGGTCCAGAAATTACGGGATCACAGTATTTCTTGAATAAAAGATGTTATCCCAAAGCTATCATTGAATAGGGCCTACAGTTTGTATCCTTGTATATCTGGCACGATCGACTCATATTTGAATCTATGTTCCACTTCTTTTTTGGAACTTGGTTTTTGCTCCAGTCCATCTCTAAGCTAACTTAGCCTAAGAGTCCTGTTTCCAAAGAGAAACAAATGATGTTCGAATCTTCAATCAGCAACTGTTGACTACATGTCTCAGACCAACCGAGTCAATATTAAGCAACTAAGCGCGTCCTGGTACGCCTGTAGATCTACATGACATTTCTATATACCACAGTCAGCTCCAGTCCAGGGTCCAGTTCAGCGACACCCCACCCACTCGCACTTATAGCACATATTAGAATCTATACAGGTTTTATGGTGCAGTCTTCAGTGTTCAAAATGTCCATAAGTTTATAAATGCAATCAGTAAGTAATCGTGGTTATCACCTGAATGGCTAACAAGGTTAAATATCCGATATTTTTAGTGAATATTTCATGTCATCACTGTTCATGACACATGTTGTATTGACTGACGTCACTTATATGACTAGCACAGTAGCAGAAATTAATAAAGCATACCAGTAAAGTTTATCTCATTCAGTTTAGAATAGCTTAAAATAACAGTTTTAGGTGTTGAGCTTTTTAAGTTTTATTTTTGCATGTTGTTTCACTTCAGTCTAACACGGACGTGTTTGTGTAGTGTATTAATCAACTTGATCGAAATAAATGTGTAACTGGGTTGTGATGTAATGTATTCATACGCGTCATAGCGACAGACAGTTTTAAAGCTGGAATTTAATCTTAATTAATAAAAAACAAAACGAAAAAGACATTTTTTATGTAAAAGGTAGGATAAAAAGAATATTAAGTTACCGTCTTAGTGTGATTGAATTTATTAGGCTCGTCTCCGAAATGTTTATACGGCTCGGCAGAGCCTCGCCGTATAAACCTTTCTCCAACTCGCCTAATAAATTCAATCACACTAAGACAGTAACCTAATATTCTCTATGTTTGTCAGTGCCAAAATAAACCTGACTGATGCTTTCCTTTTCTCCTTGGGGAGCTAATACACCTACAAAATTAGGTTAACATTGAGCAGCCTTTTAAAATGAGGACAAGTTGTGAAAATGTTTCAAATTCAAAGTTTTAAGTCCTTTGCTACAATCTTCATCATACTGCTTTAAAGTTACAGAACTTCTGAATACATTGTGTAACTTGTCTTTATTTATGCAAGATCATTAATTAATATGAGACACTTTTTTTCTGAAATATAGCATGTCTTTTTGTTACATTTTCTAGTCCTGAGCATAACTCAGATAGTACTGAGGGAATTGATAAGACACTCAGGGGAAGTGCTGTGTACAAGAGCCATAACACTGCATTGCCTTATTTATAATTAATCTCCTCTAATTGATTTATCTAGCCGGGCAACATGCAAAAGCATCAAAGGGAATTGCATGTCCTTGGAACTTCATACAGTGATAGAGCACAATGGGAGGAAATGCCAGGTACACAAACCATAACTCTACCTTGCTTGATTTCTTGTCCGAAGCATAACTGTTAAAGTTACTTAAGGAGATTTATGTACATTTTGTCATTTTACTTACCAGGTGAAAATGCATAATACAGAAATAGAAATAATAAATGTAATGTTCAGCCTGCCAAGTTTATGATCAGATTTAAAAACGCCACATATATTGAATCAAACTCCATCTTACGTTCTGACCCCTAGAGAAATCCATTTGAGTAAATTACACACATCAGGATTCTCAACAAGAGCTGTCAGTAGGACAGCACGCTCGACTTTAAAGTGCTTGCCTATAAAACAAAACTTTGACAGTTAAGGGCACACAAGACTTTAACTAGGAATTTCTAAGTACAAATCAAGAAACATTTTCACAGAGTTATCTTCTCTTGCTTACAGATAGGTCTCATGATGGTACATAAGTACTCCAACTTTCAAAGTAATATCTCAAATGGTTAAGTCAACAAGTGGACAAGAATGAAAATTTAAACGAGTTTCTTAGTCAAAAAGGGCCATAATTCAAATAAAATCCTTGACAGAATTACCTTCTCCTGCCCATGTTTTGGGATCATGATGGTTTACAAGTATTCCAACTTTCAAATTAATATCTCAAACAGTTTAGTCAAAAAGTGGACTGGTACGAAAAACTTAACCAAGATTCTAAGTCGATAAAGGGCCTTAATTTTTAAAACAAATCCCTGACAGAGTTACCCTCTCTTGCCTACAGATGGGGGTAATGATGTAAACAAGCATTCTAAGTTTCAAGGCAATATCTCGAAGGGTTAAGGCAATAAGTGGATTTTACCCATATTCAATGTATTTTCTAAGTAAAAAAGGGGCATAATTCTGTCAAAAACCTTGACAGAGTTATGTACTCTTGTCTGTTGATGTAGGTCATGATGGTAAACAAGTATGGTTAGTTTCAAAGCAATACCTCCAATGGTTTTGAAATAAAGTGAGGTGGTACAAAAAACTTAACCAAGCTCAATACACTTTCAAAGTCAAAAAAGGGCCATAATTCTGTCAAAAACCTTGACAGAGTTATGTACTCTTGTCTGTAGATGGAGGTTATGATGGTGAATAAGTATGGTAAGTTTCAAAGCCATACCTCTAATACTTTTGAAATAAAGTGGGGTGGTACGAAAAACTTAACCAAGGTGTGACACCGACGCCGACACCGACGCCGGGGCGAGTAGGATAGCTCCCCTTTTCTTCGAAAAGTCGAGCTAAAAAGGCATGAAGAACTGTCTAAGATTCTAACAGACCTTCTGCAAAGTCTAGAGCGAGATCAGTTGCTAATTGAGTTGAAACTTTATGACAAAATACTACATGTATTTACTATGTATATGGTAAATATAGATAATTTGTTATAGTGTGAAAGCCTTTAACATTTTATCAAATTTTACTGATTTTCATAAAGGCTCATCTTCTTTCATTTCTTGATTTTCATGAAAAGTTTGTCTGAAGGTACAAGACAATCTATGAGTAGATAGCAATTTGCCCATGTCAGAATGAAAATCTGAAATACAACATTGCAGCTAGTATTCCAGGGTTGAGAAAAGTAATTAAAACAAGCACATTAAGTGAATTTATATCCCGTGCCAAATGAGGAAAATCTAGTTTCTTTTTTTTTTCATTGTTAGACTACAAAGTTGTGCCAAACATAATCAGAATCTAAAAAGAAGTTTCACCATCCCATTGAGGCCTCTTCTCTGAGAGGATTTTTTTTTCTGCAAGTTACAGTAACAAGAGGGCCAAGATGGCCCTGTATTGCTCACCTGTATATCAATTGCCAATAATACAAGGGGTCATGATTTCAACATAATTCGTAGATGTCCATTACACAATGCTTAGTAACATTCCAAATATCTAAGCTCTGCCTGTGAGCCTTGTGTTATTTTGAAGTTTTCCCTTTATAAGCCTATGCCAAGTGACCTGGTGCTCATCATTTGAACAATCTTGGTAAAGGTCCACTAGACAATGCTACATGCCAAATATCTAAGCTCTATACCTTGTGGTATCCTAAGTTTTTCCTATTTTTTGCCATAGCAACCAGAGTTCTGCATGGAATGGAATTCTTTGAATACTTTTGGTAGAGATGCATGCAAAAAACATCCCTGCATAGTTTCATCAACATTGGGCCAGGGGTTTCAGAGTAGATGGTTTTTTAATCAAAATGTTGGCGGACGTAGACAATCATCCATTAGAAAAGCACACCTTGGCAAGAGCTGTCCATAAGACAGCAAGCTTGACTAAAGTAGGTGCTTGCTAATAAAACAAGACTTTTATCAGTATCACAAAAACATATGTCTCCCCCATGGCAGTTTGTCGATAATCATACTGAAACAGGATATTAAAATAACACAAAAATCTATTTTTAGTAAGAGTGACCTTGACCTTAATTTTTTTATTTTTGCACACTTCTGCTCAAAAAAGAATTTTTTTCTCTTTTAAATCTATTTTTAGTAACAGTGACCTTGACATTAAAAAAAATATTTTTTACTTAAAACAAAAAGTTTAAAAAAAATATTTTCAGTAACCTTGACCTTAAACAATTTTTTTTTGCTTAAAATCCTCTCCATGTGCTCAATAATTGTGCCATGTAATTAAAATCCTTCCATGCATGACAGAGTTACCATGCATACAGTATTCCATTACTTTTAGATACTAAGTTGGACCATGACCTTTGAGGAAGGGACGTGGTTCTTGGACATAACACATTGACTTTGTGTGCTGAACATTTGTGCCAAGTTATTTTAAAATCAATCAATGCATGACAAAGTTACAGTCCGGACAGAAATGTATGCATATATACAGGATTCCATTACCTTTAAACTCTAAGTGTGACCTGGACCTTTGAGGGAGGGACGTGGGTCTGCCACGTGACATGTCAGCTTTATGTGCTAAACATTTGTGCCAAGTTATTTTTAAATCAATCAATGCATGACAAAGTTATACTTCAGGCAGGAATAAGTGCATATATACAGGATTCCATTACCTTAAAACTCTAAGTGTGACCTTGACCTTTTAGGTAGGGACATGGGTCTTGCATGCAACATGTTGTCTTGACAAGCTGAGCATTTGTGCCAATTTATTTTAAAATCCTTCAATGCATGACAAAGTTACAGTTCTGACACTATTGCATTAAACAGGATTCCATTACCTATTAACAGTGTGGCCTTGACCATTGAGGTATGGACATGGGTCTTACACACAACATGTCGTCTTGATGTACTGAACATTTGTGCAAAGTTGTTTTAAAATCCTTCAGTACATGACAAAGCTACAGCCTGGGCACGAAAAGATGTAAGGGCAGTATGTCAAACTTGAGAAGTATGAAGTATGAATAATATACTAAAGAACAAAAGCTGTCCATTACAAGTGAGTAGAAGTTACAAATGCCCCCGAAAGAGGTGTCTAAAAGTCTGTGCCATCCCCATGTACTCAACAACTGTGCCATGTAACTTTAAAATCAATGTGTGCATATATACAGGATTCTATTACTTTCAAACTCTAAGTGTGACCTTGACCTTTGAGGAAGGGACATGGATATTGCACCCTACATGTCCACGTTTGTGCAAAGTTATTTTAAAATCCTTCCATGCATGACAAAGTTACAGCCCGGACACAAAAAAATATAAGGCTGGAGGTTTATTTTTCATGGGCAAATTTCCAATATGACCCCGCTGAGCTTCTTTTAGCTGCACCATAATTGAAAGACGGTATCAGTTCAATATAAAAATAGTGGAATGTGCATCCATGAGGAGTACACGAATATTGCATTTTTCTAAACCCTACGTTGTTTTTTTCTTTCAGTAGAGTTGCCAGCATAGTGGTTGATGTATGATGTTATAACTTTAAATATTGTCATAGTATGACAGTAACATAATTGCAATTAGTAGATGTTTCAATTAGCTCCTGGTCAGGTCATTTTTGGCGAGATTCTTTTAGATGTAACCACACAAAGATAGCAACAATACACAACATTGTTGGGTTGCCCTCTCAAGTCATTCCTATTACTACTGTGTAACAATGGAGATGATAATGTACAAAACATTTTTTGATAATTCTATTTTTCTAATATCAATTTGTGTAAAATGTCATTCACTTAATTTTGACAATATTTCAAGAAAAAAGAGCTGTCCCTCACAAGTGACAAATGCCCCCGAAAGAGGTGTCTCACAGTCTGTCCTCTCCATGTGCTCAACAATTATGCCTTGCAATTTCAAAACCTTTCTACGTATGACAGAGTTACCATGCATACAGTATTCCACTACTTTTAAACTCTAAGTGTGACCTTGCCCTTTTAGGTAGGAACATGGTTCTAGCATGCGACACATTGACTTGATGTGCTGAATATTTGTGCCAAGTTATTTTAAAATCAATGCATGACAAAGTTACAGTCCAGACACAAATGTATCTATATATACTATTCCATTACCTATAAAATCTAAGTGTGACCTTGACCTTTTAAGTAGGGACTTGGTTCTTGCACTTGACTTGTCAGCTTGATGTGCTGAACATTTGTGCCAAGTTAATCTATCTTGATGTGCTGAACATTTATTTTAAAATCAATCAATGCATGACAAAGTTACAGTCCGGACAGAAATGTATGCATATATACAGGATTCCATTACCTTTAAACTCTAAGTGTGACCTTGACCTTTGAGGGAGGGACGTAGGTCTTGCACGTGACATGTCAGCTTTATGTGCTGAACATATGTGCCAAGTTATTTTTAAATCAATCAATGCATGACAAAGTTATACTTCAGGCAAACAAACTTACTGTCTGGACACAAATTTATGCATATATAGAAGATTCAATTACCTTCACCTTGACCTTTGAGGTAGGGATGTGGGTCTTGCATGCAACACATTGTCTTGATATGCTAGACATTTTTCCAAGTTATTTCAAAAGCTTTCAATGCATGACAAAGTTACAGCCCAGACACGAACAAATGTAAGGAAGGGCACACAGACAGATGGACAGACTGACGGATGAACAATGCAATTTTAATATGCCACCATTCAGGAGCATAAAAAACTTGAAACTAATAAAGTTGTGATGTTTGAATCCCCTTCATATAAATAAGTATTTGTAAGATTCTAAGCTAGATATTACGGAAAGCTAGGTCTAAGATTCTTACTGTCACATCATTACAATGTTTGTTACTTACCAAATGATGAAATTCAATTTGTGTATAATTGTGAAATATGATTAGATTAATGGATATAAAAGAGACCGTCACTTACTGGTGACATGATATTTTGCGCTTCAAGAAAAGCAACACATGAAAACCAATCCAGGTTAATGCCTCGACCGTAAACAAAGAGGACAAAAAGAAAAGAATTGGTGCATGATATTAAAGGTGCTGCAAAGAATTTTTTTTCAATTATATTTTGGTAGCAGGTATTGCATTGTAATAAGGCATTTAGATCACACTTAGTGTCCTTATACCTACATTGAATTCAAGTGCAACAATTAAATAATTATCCACTGTAGATATCTTCTTTGAATAAAGATGCATACATGTTCCCCAGTTTTGTGCAACATTGTAGGTATATTTTTAATGAATTGTTTCTAATTTGACATCTGAATATTAAAAACTGTACATCCATAACTATATTTTGATATTCGCAAGTCTTTGGAAAGTCTAGTGAATGTCTTCAGGTAAATAGTTGGCCCACAAGGATCAGCTTTAAAGTCAATACAATTTCTTTTTTATTTATGTAATATTTTACACTTTCAAAAAAAAATTGAAAATGGATCTTGTTAATGCTTGTATTGAATAACTATTGATATTTTTCTGAGCTTGTTTTGTTTTTCTTGACATGTTTTGGACTTTAAGATACCAGTTAAATCATCTATTTAATAAAATACATGAAGAGAATAAAAAGTACAAGTTGTCCTATCTACTCACAGATTATACACAAGTCCAGTGAATGGGTGTATTTCTTGTTGTATCTGGACTCATCATACACCCAAGTCCTTTCTGAAACATGAGGTATGCCGCACATTTCATCATCTCTTGCAGGGCAGACTAAATGACTGAACCACTTCCATAATGCCATTATGCATTAGTGAAATATATGTTGTGTTCAATCATCTAAAATATCTAGATGTATTTTAACATCCAATGCTGACACCTGCTTTGAGCAACTATGTGCTATGTGTATGAACATTCAATTCTAGGACAAGAGTAACTTCCTTGTTCAGGTAAAAGACTCAAATTTTAAATTTCAATAGCACTATTTTGAAAATATTTATGAAGTTTCATGATAAAATTTGCGTGGAGTATTCATCAATATTTTCCGTATATGGCAAGAAAACCAACACAGAAGGACAGAACAAGATGCCACATTGCATAGTACTAAATTTCAACATACAATGTATATCTTCAAGCAAAAGCTAGAAATCATGACATTTTCTTCAATAGATTTAAGCATTGCTTGGAATCTTTTATGGAGTTGCCTGTGAACTGTTGAAAATTCTTTCAATATCTAGGCCTAACTTTTTTAGCACTGTCTGGAATATTTTCCAAATCAAACAGTTTTATAGCTTCAACAGTTAATTTAGATGAACCTATATCATCAGAAACATTTTCTAT
Source organism: Saxidomus purpurata (assembly GCA_022818135.1). NCBI lineage: Eukaryota > Metazoa > Mollusca > Bivalvia > Venerida > Veneridae > Saxidomus > Saxidomus purpurata. Next base: position 19,565,471 of record JAFMSR010000007.1, read on the forward strand.
CATAGTGCAGAATATTTGCCAGAACAGACTGGAATATTTAATGTATAATAATATTCAGACAAATGATGATAACAATGAATCAGATCCTTTAAGGAAAATTAACCATGACATGATATGGCTGGAATATTACAAAGTTAATTCAAACCAAAACATCAAGAATTGTATTAGGTGGCACTAAATTGCGTAACATTTTACCTACCGGTATAACTTTACCAAAAATAACAACATATATTGTTTTGAAGTGTTAAATTACAATAACAAAAAAGATATTGCATTGATTTCAAAACTGAAACTTCCGGGCCAACCTTTTACCCAAAGACACCACTAGATTTCTCAATGACACCCACAAAATGCCAAAATATTGTTATAATATTAAGCTGTCAAATCAAGGACAATTAACTAGAATGTCTACAATGTTGCAAAGAACTGGAGAACATGCATTTTTTTATCTTATTGTTTATAGTACTGGTCATACTTTGTATTTTTCAAAGGGTGAAACTGCTGAGACTTAGGAGCAAGCTGATGAGTCAGTTACAGATATAATGGATTGCAGGTACCAGACCTTACGAAAAGACCCCTTGGCTCTTTACATGCCTGGTGTAAAGCACCTATACACTCAGACTACCTCTGGGTTCCTAACCAGTTCATCTCGATATGGGTGAAAAATACTGAAAAGAAAGTCTGAAGGCTGGGATTCAAACTGAGGCCTTCAGATTGGTAGTCTAGATTGTTAACCACTGTACCACAGAGCAACCCTGAAGTAATGTAACTGAAGCACTTTCAGGTACTTTTCATAAAAACACAACATTCAATGTAGGTTTAAGGGTTATCTAAATGACGCATTACAATACATAATCTTAACCAAAAGATACACAAAGACATGAACTCTTTGCAGAACCTATAATACCTCACATCAATTCTTGTCTTGTTGTCCTCTGTGTACAGTCTAGGAAATCTTCTGATTTTTTCAATGTGTCACTTTTTTTGTAACGCCACATACTAAATCACCAACAGGTAAAGCTCTCTTTTATATCCATTAACCTATACATATTTCACAATAATGCACCAATTTGATTTTCAGTGTTTGATAAGTAGCTAACATCGCAATGTTGTGATAGTAAAAATATTATATTTAGCTATCAGTTATATCTAGCTTAGACTCTAACAGGTTTAAAAATATCTAATACAGGCCTAATAAATTTTGTCAAAATGAGGTGTTAAGACATCTTACATCAATAGACATTCCCAAAATTAAATTATCTTATAATGTTCATAAGAAAAGGAATGACTTTGAAGCCCAACCGAACAATTTTGTAAATTGTTGCTTCTTTGTATGGTTGCATTTGAAAGAGTATCGCCAATAATAACCTGAACAGTAGCTAACTGAAACACCAACTATTTGCAATTATGTTGATGACGTAATTCATGACTTCATTAAATGTTATGACATCATACATCACACACTATGCCAGCAACTATTATTCCGACTTTAATTAGACATACTTTGTAATTGTATTTTAGATTTTCATTTGACATGGCCAAATTGCTGTTTACTTTTAAGATTTTCTTGTTCCTTCAGACAACCAAGAAAATGTAACTATCAAATTTTTTAATTTATAAAAATGAAGCAAAACAATATGCTATAATTTGATGTAGACTAAGTGTTGAAACCTTTCACTCTACAACCAATAATCATCTATACAACTGAGTTCGTACATAATAAATAAAAACTATTTTGTGATAAAGTTTCAATACAATTAAATGAACAAGAGCACCGCCTACGGGTGCCTGACGCTCGTCTGATTTTATCCTTTTATGGTTTATTTATTACCATTTTTTTAAGTAACAGTGTCCTTGACCTTGACCCCGAAACACAATCCCACAAAAGGTTTTCATAATAATTACTAGACATAAGTTTGGTCACAATTATTCAACTGCAACTAAAGATATCGTTTTTCCCATTCTTCTATTTTTAGAAAAAAAATCCTGAGCTTTGACTCCATGAGCCCCAAACACAATCCCAATAAAAGTCTTCATTTATATATATTACACACTTAATAATTTAGTTACATTATGTCAATTGTAACTAAAGAAATTGAACATATTATTGTTTTTCTATTTTTTTTTACAGTGACCTTGACAATGTCCCCAGGAGCCCCAAAACACAACCCCATTAAAGATCTTCTTAAATACTTACTACAAACAAAAATTGGTTACATTATGTCAACTGTAACTAAAGATATTAAATATATTACAGTTTTCCCATTTTTAGTAACAGTGACCTTGACCCCAGCAGCCTTAAAACACAATCCAATTTACAAAATATTCATAAATACTTCCTATACACTAAGTTTGGTTGCATTATGTTCACTATTACAAAAATATTGTGTGTGTGAAACTTTCTAAGTTAAGAAGGGGCAATAACCCAGTCAAAATACATGACAGGGTTATGTAACTTGTAAAACTCTTCCTTCATTCTATTGTACATTTGATAGTGAACAGGTATTCCAACTTTCAAAGTGATAGCTTTGATAGTTTGCATGTAACTGACCTAAACGCAAAACTTAAAAAATCAGACTAGCTAAACAATAAGTCCAAAAATATTAAAATATCCCCCCGAATGTATAACTCAAATCCCCATTTGATATGTTGAAGTACATTATCCATTTATTGTTTGTGAAAAATTTGAAATCAATCTAACAAAAAATGAAGAAGCTATGTCCAATTCTCAAAATCAACCAAAATCAATCAAAATTCATGTTTTTTACCCAAAAAAACAGGTCAGACTCAGCATCTTTAGCATACAATGTGAAGAAGGGTATTAGATGAACAAGCTTTCCAAGTTTCAAAGTGATAGCTTTGATAGTTTCCATGTAAGTGACCTAAACGCAAAACTTAACCAACGCCAACGACGAAGACGACAACAATCAAGTGACGACAATAGCTCGTCATTTTTTTCAAAAATCAGACGAGCTAACAAGAGCTTTAGATGACAGCACACTCAACTATTCGAAACACTTTGATAGTAAATTGAAAACATTTCTATCACAAAGGCTTTAAACTATTAAAACTAGACTTATCACTAAGTGTGATTAATACCCCCGAAAGACTGCTTTATAAACTGAGGAAGTTCATAGTAACAGAATACCTTGCAAAACAAGAGCTGTCACATGACAGCACGCTCGACTATTCGAAAGCTTGTTGGTAAAATGGGGTTTTTGTCTAAGAACAGGAGTATTGTGTAATTGTCTATAAGAATTAAGGTCAAAGATATGAAACTTGTTCAAAGACCTTTGTAAATGTACATTGCATTCAAAGCCTTACTCTGGATTCTGCAAGCCAACTGGAGGGAGGATGGGGGGAATAATTTCAAAGAAATACATGACCTTGTATTGTAACTTTTCAAAATTGATATGTATAGAATTAAAAAAGCATGACCGCTTCATGCTGCATAATTATTCTATGACATTTCAAAAGAAAGCCATTTTGAGTATTTCCATTTTAGTCTGGAAAAACTGTGACAAAATTCTAAGTTAAAAAGTGCATAAATATGTCAAAAATCAAAAACATTGGTGAAGATAGTGACAGTAAACATACATTTTAAGTTTCAAGTCAATTCGTTCGATAGTATTCTATCTTTAACAAAAAATTCAAAGTTACAAAGGGACACAAATCTATCAAAAATCAAAACAGAGTTATAGAGATTGTTTCCTCAGGTGTAGATGTTGATGGTTGACACATACTTTGAGTTTCAAGTCAATACTTTTGATAGTATTCAAGATATTTGACTTTATAAAATCTTTTACCAAAAATTCTAAGTTAAAAAGGGATATAAATCTGTCAAAAATCAAAACAGAGTTATGGGGATTGTTTCCTCAGGTGTAGATGTTGATGGTTAACATATATTTTGAGTTTCAAGTCAATACCTTATATAGTATTCAAGATATTTGAATTTACAAAAAAAATTTACCAAAAATTCTAAGTTAACAAGAGCTGTCACATGACAGCACGCTCGACTATTCGAAAGCTTGTTGGTAAAATGGGGTTTTTGTCTAAGAACAGGAGTATTGTGTAATTGTCTATAAGAATTAAGGTCAAAGATATGAAACTTGTTCAAAGACCTTTGTAAATGTACATTGCATTCAAGGCCTTACTCTGGATTCTGCAAGCCAACTGGAGGGAGGATGGGGGGGATAATTTCAAAGAAATACATGACCTTGTATATTTGATCATGAATAATTTTGTAACTTTTCAAAATTGATATGTATAGAATTAAAAAAGCATGACCGCTTCATGCTGCATAATTATTCTATGACATTTCAAAAGAAAGCCATTTTGAGTATTTCCATTTTAGTCTGGAAAAACTGTGACAAAATTCTAAGTTAAAAAGGGCATAAATATGTCAAAAATCAAAAACATTGGTGAAGATGTTGACAGTAAATACGTTCGATAGTATTCTATCTTTAACAAAACATTCAAAGTTAAAAAGGGACACAAATCTATCAAAAATCAAAACAGAGTTATGGGGATTGTTTCCTCAGGTGTAGATGTTGATGGTAAACATATATTTTGAGTTTCAAGTCAATACCTTATATAGTATTCAAGATATTTGAATTTACAAAAAAAAAATACCAAAACTTCTAAGTTAAAAAGGGGCATAAATCTGTCAAAAATCAAAACAGAGTTATGGAAATTGTTTCCTCAGGTGTATAATGTTGATGGTAGACACATACTTTGAGTTTCAAGTCAATACCTTATATAGTATTCAAGATATTTGAATTTACAAAAAAAAAATACCAAAACTTCTAAGTTAAAAAGGGGCATAAATCTGTCAAAAATCAAAACAGAGTTATGGAAATTGTTTCCTCAGGTGTATAATGTTGATGGTAGACACATACTTTGAGTTTCAAGTCAATACCTTATATAGTATTCAAGATATTTGAATTTACAAAAAAAAAATACCAAAACTTCTAAGTTAAAAAGGGGCATAAATCTGTCAAAAATCAAAACAGAGTTATGGAAATTGTTTCCTCAGGTGTATAATGTTGATGGTAGACACATACTTTGAGTTTCAAGTCAATACCTTATATAGTATTCAAGATATTTGAATTTACAAAAAAAAAATACCAAAACTTCTAAGTTAAAAAGGGGCATAAATCTGTCAAAAATCAAAACAGAGTTATGGAAATTGTTTCCTCAGGTGTATAATGTTGATGGTAGACACATACTTTGAGTTTCAAGTCAATACCTTATATAGTATTCAAGATATTTGAATTTACAAAAAAAAAATACCAAAACTTCTAAGTTAAAAAGGGGTATAAATCTGTCAAAAATCAAAACAGAGTTATGGGAATTGTTTCCTCAGGTGTATATGTTGATGGTAGACACATACTTTGAGTTTCAAGTCAATACCTTTGATAGTATTCAAGATATTTGAATTTAAAAAAATTCTAAGTTAAAAAGGGGCATCAATCTGTCAAAAATCAAAACAGAGTTATGGGGATTGTTTCCTCAGGTGTAGATGTTGATGGTAGACACATACTTTGAGTTTCAAGTCAATACCTTTGATAGTATTCAAGATATTTGAATTTATAAAAAACTTTAACCAAAAATTCTAAGTTAAAAAGGGGCATAAATCTGTCAAAAATCAAAACAGAGTTATGGGGATTGTTTCCTCAGGTGAAGATGTTGATGGTAGACACATACTTTGAGTTTCAAGTCAATACCTTTGATAGTATTCAAGATATTTGAATTTATAAAAAACTTTAACCAAAATTTCTAAGTTTAAAAGGGGCATAAATCTGTCAAAAATCAAAACAGAGTTATGGGGATTGTTTCCTCAGGTGAAGATGTTGATGGTTAACATATAGTTTGAGTTTCAAGTCAATACCTTTGATAGTATTCAAGATATTTGACTTTATGAAAAACTTTAACCAACGCAGACGCCGACGCCGACGCCGACACCGACGCCGACGCCGACGCCGGGGCGAGTGCAATAGTCTCCTTATTCTTCGAATAGTCGAGCTAAAAAGGAGCATAAATCTGTCAAAAATCAAAACAGAGTTATGGGTATTGTTTCCTCAGGTGTAGATGTTGATGGTAGACACATACTTTGAGTTTCAAGTCAATAACTTTGATAGTATTCAAGATATTTGAATTTATAAAAAACTTTAACCAAAAATTCTAAGTTAAAAAGGGGCATAAATCTGTCAAAAATCAAAACAGAGTTATAGGGATTGTTTCCCCAGGTGTAGATGTTGATGGTAAACATATGGTTTGAGTTTCAAGTCAATACCTTTGATAGTATTCAAGATATTTGAATTTACAAAAAACTTTAACCAACGCAGACGCCGACGCCGGGGCGAGTGCAATAGCCTCCTTATTCTTCGAATAGTCGAGCTAAAAACTAAAATAGAGATATTGTTCTTGGCAAAATCTGTAATTACTCAAGATAGAGTTATGGTTCCTGTGCACTGCACTTCCTCTCAATGTACTTGATCATTGTATGAAGTTGTATTGAATTCCAACCAGTAGTTTCCAAGTAATGCTCCGGACAAGGAAAAGTAACAAAGGGCAATAACTCTGTAATGAGTCAAGATAGAGTTATGGTTCTTGTACACTGCACTTCCTCTTATTGTGCTAGACCATTGTATGAAGTTGTATTGAATTCCCACCAGTTATTTTTTAAGTTATGCTCCAGACAAGGAAAAGTAACAAAGGGCAATAACTCTGTAATGAGTCAAGATGGAGTTATGGTTCTTGTGAACTGCACTTCCAATGTGCTTGACCATTGTATGAAGTTGTATTGAATTCCAACAAGTAGTTTTCAAGTTATGCTTTGGACAAGGAAAATGCAACAGACCACCTGACCGACTGCCGGACCGACCGACCAACAACTGGGTGACTCCTATATACCCCCCAAAACTTCGTTTCGGGGGTATAACTAAATTTATATATGTCTATCATCATTTCTTATTATCAAGTCTGACACCTGTCAGCACTTTCTAGTCGTTTCAAATGAATCAATGATTACTGAGGTAAGATTACACATAACTTAATAAATGACCTTCGACGCGCGAAAATGTACCTTCGGACATTTGTTACATTATTCGACAATAATTGATTAAAAAAACCCATAAAATTTACATTTTTGTCACCCTCTTTAAATGCAAAACCAATGATAAAAACTGATAGCTACTATATTTTACTCAACAGAAACATACTATTTGCTTCAAAATCCTCCAAGACCATTACTATGGCAACAGCGATTTGAAATTATTCTTTTTTTTCATCTTGGCTATACCCTATTTAAAAGGCAGATCATGGAAAGAAGACATGAAATAGTTCACCAGATATGATATATATTGAAAGAGTATATAATGTTGCAACCAAAAATAAATGATGCTGTTAGGAAATGATTACCGGAATAGTTTACTGCCCATGTAAATTGAAGTGAGTTTTGACGTCAAATTGTGGTATGTGACGTCATTTTTAGAGTGAACAATGACGCCTTAGGTATACTTTTTCAAAATGTTGTAGTTTTGTATGTACTGAACGTAGGTAACTGAAATTTTCCAATATTGATATTGAAATATTGTTTGTTCAAATATGCAAGAAAGCTAGTTTCCAAGTATTTTGTCCGAAGGCCCATTTTCCCGTGTCGCTGGTCAAATTCAGTCAAACATTATATAATCTGACTTTCATCTTCTGCATAGGCCCCACAGAGAGATGATGTAGCTAAAACTAAGGCTTATCAGTACGAGGCTTTACCTTGGACATATCAGTACAATATTATTTACTGACCAAAGTAAATTTTAATTTGCAGCCATCTATCTATGGAATAGTCTACAATTTGTTGTTAGATAAATACTATCTCTTACAAATAAAATTGGAAAGATGAGCATTTTTCTGACTCCCTACTGGTGACCCAGTCTGCTACAACTGGTAGAGAGGAAATGATACTATCTTCCAAACCCGCAAACATGTCTTTATACTTGCTCAAGAGCTGCATCTACTTCCAAGGCCTCCCCTGCAAACAATTACCAAAACATTTGACTGGAATGGCTGGCCACACAATTGCAAATACCTTATTTAACCAACATCTAGTACAGAAACAGTACAGGATACAATTTTTCTTCCTGGATAATATTACTCAGATATAATGTCACAGCATGAGGAACTAGAAACATAAAATTGTGTCTAATTATGGCTGTAAGAATCGAGTCATTAATGTCTATCAGTTTATGGAGGGCAGTTTACTTTGTTATCTATTTAATATGAATAAAATACTGGAAACAAAAAATCTTTATGTAAAATAGTTGCTTTCTTAAATGTCTTATAAAGGATTGTCTTTAAAGTCTCTGTGAGGCCCATTTAAAAAGGGGATATTGAGGGGATGAAGTTAGGAAATTAAATGGGACTTACCTAGTAAGGTGAAGCTTAGTTAAAATTTCACCAACAGCAATCTCCTTAAGGGCTCACACAATGTCAACTCACACTTGGCACATTACTTCTTACTTTGAACTTCAATACTGCTGCTGTCTGTGTCAGTGTTACATTGAAGGTGTGAACTGTCCTGCAGAGAGAGATAACATTTTATTAAAGAGTGACAACACTGGTTTAGTACCAGACCTGCCCACTACCAGAATGACCCAGTCCAACCAATTTTTAAGTCCAGAATGGCCAACTTCTAAATATTATTAAACTATGGATAGTTCACTACAGCACAATAACCATTGCTTTAAACTGTATGAAAGGATAATACATGCAGTCAAGTTTATGTGAATATCAGCAACAAAAATAAGTGCCACATAAGGTCTATCTCGCCATTACTAACCTGGATCAATTGTCTTTAATAGGAACAAGAGCACTGCCTGCGGATGCCCGATGCTCGTCTGATTTCATCCTTCTAAGTTTATTTATCACCATTTTTTAAGTAACAGTGTCCTTGACCTTGGCCCCAGAACACAATCCCACAAAAGGTTTTCATAATAACAACTAGACACTTAATTTGGTCACAATAATTCAACTGCAACTAAAGATGTTTTTTTTCCCCACTTTTCTATTTTTAGAAAAAAACCTGGACTTTAACCCCATGAGCCCCAAACACAATCCAATTTAATTAAAAAGTCTTTATTCATATGTATTACACATTTAATAATTTAAAGTTACATTATGTCAGTTGTAACTAAGGATATTGAACATATTACTGTTTTTTTTCTATTTTTAGTAAGTAACCTTGACAATGACCCAAGGAACCCCAAAACCAAGCCCTATCTTCTTAAATACTTACTACAAACAAAAGTTTGTTACATAATGTCAACTGTAACTAAAGATATTGAATATAATACAGTTTTCCTATTTTTAGTAACAGTGACCTTGATCCCAGGAGCCCTAAAATACAATCCAATTAAAGATATTCATATATATTTCTTACACACTAAGTTTGGTTGCATTATGTTGACTGCTACAAATATTGTGTGTGTGAAACTTTCTAACTTTAGAAGGGGTAATAATCCAGCCAAATACATGACAGGGTTATATAACTTGTATAATTCTTCATTTATACTATTGTACATTTGATAGTAAACAGGTATTCCAAGTTTGAAAGTGATAGCTTTGATAGTTTGCATGTAAGTGACCCAAGCACAAAACTTAAAAAATCAGAATAGCTAAAAATTAAGTCCAAAAATACTAAAATATCCCCAACCCTCCCCCTCCCCTTCCAAATGTGTGACTCAAAAACCCATTTGTTATGTTGAAGTGCATTATCCATTTATTGTCTGTGAAAAAATTTGAAATCAATCAAACAAATTTAAAGAAGCTATGTCCAATTCTCAAAATCAACCAAAATCCATCAAAATTCATGTTTTTACCAAAAAAAAACAGGTGAGACTGAGCATCTTTAGGATACAATGTGAAGAAGGGTATTAGATGAACAAGTTCCCCAAGTTTCAAAGTGATTCACTCATAGCGCGATTTTGAAACTATTATTAGAGCTAGTTTATAGGTTAACTCCTTCCCATTTAAGGACATTTAGGTGCGAGCATACAGCTTCTTTCTCACGTGGTCAATTTGCTCCGCCCAAAAACCCGCATGGTAAACTTCACGTATCTTTTTTATTGCAAGTGACAAACAGTATTTAATAATGTCAAATATAGGTTTCTTCGCATATTTTGGAGTGACTTCGAGAGAAATTATATAGATCTTCTGTTTTATTTAAAATGTTGATTAATATATACTCTTTAAATCACAGCGATTGAGCTACGGTATCATTGCATTTATTATAAGTGTAGACCGTAAGTTTATGAATTAGTATACATGTAAATTATGTTCCGGAACTTTACACACCGGAATTCCATTGCAGTAACATGTTATCCTACATAATTCATAATGACGTCTGGTGAACAAAAATATATTGTGATGCATTTTTCATAAAATACCTTTTTCAGTCTGTTTCTCAACTCGCCTTGTCAAGTGGAATTCAAACAAAATGTCAACGAAAGTAATTAAATTGACGAAATTATCAATATAACTGATTTCGCAGCGTGAAAAATATGTTTTTTTTCCGGCAGTACTGGTTCTCCTTTATTTCCTAGAGCGTCGCCACAAAAGCGAGGTCATGCCATGGGTAAGGAAGTCTACTGACATACTAAGTATTTAATGCCGTACTGTACGTACTGACATATTCAGTGCACATCTGCCAAAATCTTAACTTGTACGGACGTTGTATTATCATAACAAAGTTTCCTCTCTACGGCCGACAGTGAACTCGGCAATTTTCCCTTGTGAACACAGTGTTTTTACTTTAAAAGCCCTTCAATTTTCGGAGTGCAGTCGGGGCGTTGAGTTTAAGAAAACAAGAGGGCCATGATGGCCCTTTATCGCTCACCTGAGTACAACTGCTTTTAACAAAGTTGCTAGAAATCATCAAAACAACCTTTCTGACAAATTTCCAGTATATTTGGGCTGAAAATGTTACTTCTAGAATGTTAACAAGGTTTTTCCATATTTGGGCTCTGTGACCTAGTTTTTGACCCAAGATGACCCATATTCGAACTTGAGCTAGAAATCATCAAAACAACCTTTCTGACGTATTTCCAGGATATTTGGGCTGAAAATGTTACCTCTAGAGTGTTAACAAGGTTTTTCCATATTCAGGCTGTGTGACCTAGTTTCTGACCCAAGATGACCCATATTTGAACTTGAGCTAGAACTCATCTTAACAACCTTTCTGACAAATTTCCAGGATATTTGGGCTGAAATGTAACCTCTAGAGTGTTAACAAGGTTTTTCCACATTTGGGCTCTGTGACCTAGTTTTTGACCCCAGATGACCCATATTGAAACTTGAGCTAGAAATCATCGAAACAATCTTTCTGACAAATTTCTTGGATATTTGGGCTGAAAATGTAACCTCTAGAGTGTTAACAAGGTTTTTCAACATTTGGGCTGTGTGACCTAGTTTTTGACACCAGATGACCCATATTCGAACTTGAGCTAGAAATCATCAAAACAACCTTTCCGACAAATTTCTAGGATATTTGGGCTCAAAATGTAACCTCTAGAGTGTTAACAAGGTTTTTCCATATTTGGGCTCTGTGACCTAGTTTTTGACCCAAGATGACCCATATTCGAACTTGAGCTAGAAATCATCGAAATAACCTTTTTGACAAATTTCCAGTATATTTGGGCTGAAAATGTTACTTCTAGAGTGTTAACAAGGTTTTTCCATATTTGGACTGTGTGACCTAGTTTTTGACCCAAGATGACCCATATTCGAACCTGAGCTAGAAATCATCAAAACAACCTTTCAGACAAATTTCCAGGATATTTGGGCTTGAAATGTTACCTCTAGAGTGTTAACAAGGTTTTTCCATATTTGGGCACATCTGTGACCTAGTTTTTGACCCAAGATGACCCATATTCGAACTTGAGCTAGAAATCATCAAAACAACCTTTCCGACAAATTTCTAGGATATTTGGGCTGAAAATGTTACCTCTAGAGTGTTAACAAGGTTTTTCCATATTTGGGCTCTGTGACCTAGTTTTTGACCAAAGATGACCCATATTCGAACTTGGACTAGAAATCATCGAAACAACCTTTCTGATGTATTTCCAGGATATTTGGGCTGAAAATGTTACCTCTAGAGTGTTAACAAGGTTTTTCCATATTCAGGCTGTGTGACCTAGTTTTTGACCCCAGATGACCCATATTCGAACTTGAGCTAGAAATCATCTTAACAACCTTTCTGACAAATTTCCAGGATATTTGCCAGCTCAGGTGAGCTAAAAATACAAATCAATGAAGAGGGGTGTAGTTACTTCGGCCATAACAATGAAACGGCAGACATGACAGTGAGACCAGTAGATTAATGACGATTCTAATATGCCTACGGTATATTTCTATAGTCAATTCGAGTGCATTAATATGATTAAAGCACTCGGAAAAATAGGCGGAGTTTCGGACATGGAAGTAGCTCCTTCCGACTTTTCTAATTTACTCCCGCGCAAAAATAAAATATAGAAATGGAAATAATATCAGTATACATACATCAGTCGCATGAAAAAGATTTGTTTAAGAACCTAAATATTATTTTTGATTGCGTCAAGTAAGCCTTAGAATACCCTCACCTTGTTTTCCTTAAAAAAAGCCAAGAAATTCAGGATTAACAGTCATACCATGTTTTGATTCCGGAAGACAAAAATATGAATGAAAACGTTTACGTCATCACACTGACGTCATTACTCCACGTTAAAACGTTGTACAGTTCAAATTAACGGTACGCATTTAAATCGATTGGCTGCTTTGTTAGGTTCAGAATCTGACGTCTTCTGCATAATGTCACTCAGGTATTTCTTTTTTTATATTTTATGTATTAGTGTAAACTAAAAGAAGTTTGTATAATATAGTTATGTTTGATATCTTGAATGGTTGCCCGAATAGGGGAGTGAATTCCAACAGCTACTATTTATGTTGTTTTTCACATTACCGCCGAACTGAAAAAAGGTCCGTAGTTAGTTACGATAGTTTTCAAAAAATCGGCTTCTAAGAATCGAAATAATCTATGTCTTGGAGTGCTTTATCGAAATTGAAGCATTTCCCGTCGGTAATGTGCCTGCGTAATAATTCACTCGGGCTTCGCCCTCGTGAATTATTCCGCCAGGCACATCACCTCCGGGGAATGCTTCAATTTCGATAAAGCACTCCAAGCCATAGATTATTTCTTAATTATATAATTTGTTTCACTTTATCTCATATATTTACATGTATTTCAATTCTTTTTTATTCCAACCAATATAAAAATCTGTAGATGAGTGTTGGATACTGCATCCTGACCAATCCAATTTACCACCCATAGTCATAAATGAGCAAATGTGGGACACATGACTGCAGGGTTACACGATTACTCAAAACTTTGTAATAACTCTTAACTAACTAGAATTATTTCGGCTTTTGTCACATTTTGAAAAAGAAACATCCGACGAATGATAAAGAAAACAATATATCAGATCTGTGAAAGGGGTCACACTGAAACGCCAAATTAATTAGGCTATTGGAGTGCTGCTATATATGTCCAACCCATAGTACAGATGGGGTCCGACATGTCTGACACGGGACTTTCTGCTGTCAGACAAGCGGCTTTTCTATCCCAGGTCCCGGTTGTCCGCAGGCTAGCCGAAATGTTGAGGGGAAAAAATAAAAACAAATAAATATTGTACGAAACACCTGTTTTACCTAGCCCAGACATTTTAAGTCTATTTGCTGTATTGGGATAACATTTTAATCTTGCTTACTTTAAAAGTGCACTGTTAATGTGTTTTATTTTTATTTGTATGTACATGCATTACCTCATGGAGTAGCCTCAATATTTCGACTGCAAGACAGAAAAATTTTACAAACTGATATTACATCTAGTCTGCCTTTGAGAAGGGCGGCCATCGTATGTAGCAAAAAGCACTTGCGTGCAATTAGTTGGGCTATTCGTTGAGGGACGCAATAAAACTCCCATAGTCTATTTCATAAAGTTTTTGGAAAGTTTCATCAATTAGTGTACACCTGGCTCTGCCATTTACCAAATGGCACTTTAATATATACTTTATCCGGTACTTCTTCTGTTATAACTTTAATTTTTTTTTCCCACGTTCGGAACGTGATGTTAGAATCAAATAAAGACTGATCGCATGCGCCCCTATTTGACCTTTTCAATGAAAGAACGGAAGGGAGGAGTTAACCGATATCTACATGCTCTATTATTAGTTTCAGATTCGCCTTTGTGTAATTGTATTGATTGCTAAAATAGCGAACGGGCAAAGGCAACTGCAACGCGTTGTAGTTTCCATGAAAGTGACCTAAACGCAAAACTTAACCAACGCCTCTGACGACGACAACGCCAATCAAGTGACGACAATAGCTCGTCATTTTTTTAAAAAATCAGACGAGCTAAAAATGGCATGAAACTCTCTCAAACTGGTCTGTAGTGCAGCTCAAAGGACAATATCACACTTAAAGTTCAAAAGGTAAAAAATAGACATAACAAAATAATAGAAATAACATCCATGTTGAACCACAGAAAGTGATCTCGATTTTTCTCTACAGCCAGATATAAACAAGAGGGCCATGATGGCCCTGTATCGCTCACCTGTCTACCATTGGCAAAAATAAAAAGGTTATTAATAGCAGAAAGGATCAATTTTTACCTTTGGCTCATGATATCCTCTTAATAAGCCTATGTAAAATCAAAAGACCCCCCCCAGGCAGGGTTAATTTTGACCCTGAGGTCAGGATTTGAACAATCTTGGTAGAGAGTCAATTATTGCCACATGCTGAATATCTAAGCTCTAGGCCTCATTATTTTGCTGTCTGATCATGATCTGCACTGTTGGCTATTCATTTTTTTGCTGTCTGATCATGATCTGCACTTTCATAATTTAGCTGTCTGATCATGATCTGCACTTTCATTATTTTGCTGTCTGATCATGATCTGCACTTTCTGACAAATTTCAAGGATATCTGGGCTGAAAATGTAACATCTAGAGTGTTAACAAGGTTTTTCCATATTTGGGCTGTGACCTAGTTTTTGACCCCAGATGACCCATATTCGAACTTGGGCTAGAAATCAACTTAACAACCTTTCTGACAAATTTCCAGGATATTTGGGCTGAAAATGTTACCTCTAGAGTGTTAACAAGGTTTTTCCACATTTGGGCTGTGTGACCTAGTTTTTGACCCCAGGTGACCCATATTAAAACTTGAGCTAGAAATCATAGAAACAACCTTTCTGACAAATTGCCAGGATATTTGGACTGAAACAGTAGCCTCTAGAGCCTTAACAAGATTTTTCTATTTTTGGGCTCTGTGACCTAGTTTTTGACCCCAGATGACCCATATTCGAACTCGTCCGAGTAATTACTGGGACAAACATCCTGACCAAGTTTCGTGACAACTGAGGAAAAAATGTGACCACTAGAGTGTTAACGAACTAAATGTGGACGGACGACGTCCGACGGACGACGGACATTCATCGATCCTAATAGCTCACCCTGAGCCAGCTCAGGTGAGCTAAAAAGTAACAATATAAGCTATTTATAGTAACAACAAAGGATAGTAATTCTAAAAACAAGGGTAGCTCATGGTGGTGCACATTTGTGCCAAGTTACATTGAAATCCCTCCATGCATGAAGAGAAATCTGGACAAAGATATTCTTGAAATTAACCTTTAACTGTGTAACCTTGACCTTAGATCTCGGGACCTTGTTCTTGCACATGACACTTCGCTTATGATGGTGAACATTTGTGCAAAATTATTTAAGATTCCCTTGATCCATGGATAAGTTACAGCCCAGACAAATAAACTCCGACGCTAGCAAGCATGCACACGCACATACACCAAACCACCATTTGGACAACTATATTGAGCTCACCGCAAGTGGGCTCAACAAAAATAGACACACAAGACCATGTGCCAACTAACATCCTCATGCATTGAAGGATTTTGAGTTGACTTGGCAAAGTTGCATGTATACCACCATGGGACAATTGGGAACAGACAGGCATATGAAAGGTGACAATCAGGTGATGTAACAAGATGATCATCTACAATAAATGATAAGATTTGCATAATTCCTGATAATATAGCTAATAATGTGCATTAGAACAGAGTTCTGTGAACAATGTGTCCACTGTAACAAGTCAATTCAAAATCATTCTCTGTATAAAGTTACAGTCTAGACAAAGCCTCATGTGTCTATTTTTACTTTTTTCTTCAAGTGTGACCTTGACCTTTGAGGTACGAACCTGTGTCTTGCACACAACACACTGCCCCATGTGGTGAACCATGTGAAAATCTTTCAAAACATGACTTCAATTCATGACAAAGTTACAACCTGTCTACGAAAGTAAGAAGTCAGTAAACTCCCTAACTGACAACAGTTACTATATTGACCAATTGCCAGCAGGCTGGACAAAATTGTTCATTGTTTTAATAGCTTACTCTCTCAAAGGAATGTGGTGCATCTTTTTTTTGAAAGGTGTGACAGGAGCAAATAACAAAGGTGTCCCTCATGATTGAAAACTGGAATTCTTTGGTGAATGGCACAGATGAGTATTCACATCTTCAAGAATTTTTCCATTTATCTGAAAGGAAAATAAAACAAAAAAACTTGGTGGGCAGCTTTATTTGCAGTCCAATGAAAATGGAACTTTACATATACATTCCTTTTCATTTGAAGGCAAATAAAGCTGCCCACTAAGTATTAATATGAAGTACTCCTATCACTCTTCCTGACTTCTTACTTTCATAGGTTGAAACTGTCTTACGTTACTGCCTTTGAGAGTCAGTTACTTTTAATGTTTAGTGACACAATAGTAGAGCATTCACCTCAGGCTTGGAGGGTCCCGGGTTTGATCCCTGCCAATGCTAGTAGTGTCCTTAACCAAGACACAGATATTTCCCTATTGCCTAACTCTCTTCAATGTTGATTCCATTTTGAGTAAACTAAGAATTATATGTACTACTCCTATCACTCTTCCTGACTTCTTACTTTCTAAGAATAGACTAAACTAGATATTGTACTCAGACAGCAATTGTTCCATAAAAATTTAACTGCATGCATGCATGTTTTGTTAAGACATTAAGATTTGGAAATCTGTATAAAAAAGTGAAGTGCAATACCCACAAGGAACCAGACCCACTCACAGAAGAGTAAATCATCAAACTATGACAAATGGTTGTGGACGAATGACACACTTTGGCTTTGGCATCAACTAAACAAAGGCACTGCTTTCAAAAGACCAACACAGAAAGAAAGAAAGCAATGTCTCAATACACACAACAAAACACATACTAAAGTAAAAGGTGGAATCTATTTCCTCTACCTAGGTATGGAATAATTGAACAAAGCTTAACTACACTACCTGCAAATAGAATCCATCTCTATCTTTGAACAACACTTCTTCCGCACATATAAGCACTGGATTACCTCTTTGTTTCAACAAAGACACTGTCCCACAAAAGGGACCCCTTCTAGGATGCAACACAACTCCTTCTGATGACGGGTACAAGAACAGTTTAAGCGACACGGGTTGTATATCGTGCCATACCGCTCCTGGCCCTACAGAAGTATCCCAGTTATTGATCAAATGATTAAGGCAATTGTCAGGTCTTGAAGTTGAAGTCTAGGGTGGGCGAGCGAGACGTAGCTCACACAACACGCCAACACGCTCCCCCGCGACAGAGCACCGGGTGCGAAGATTCTGATGGTCTTTGCTTGAGGTGATGCCATTGGAGAGGCTGAAGTCTAAGGCTGACGAGCGAGACGTAGCTCACGCGACACGCCAACACGTTCCCCCACGACAGAGCACAGGGTGCGAAGACTTCTGATGGTCTTTGCTTGTTGCATTTCAGAAAGCAGTGCCTTCGTTTAGTTGATACCAAAGCCAAAGTGTGTCATTCGTCTGCAGCTATTTCTCATAGTTGGATGATTTACTCTTCTGTGAGTGGGTCTGGTTTTTTGTGGGTGTTGCACTTTACTTTTTTATACAGATTTCCAAATCTTAATGTCTTAACAAAACATATAATTTTTAGTTCATTCAAAATGGAATCAACATTGAAGAGAGTTAAGCAATAGGGAAATAGCTGTGCCTTGCCTAAGGACACTACCAGCACAGGTGGGGATCAAAACCGGGACCCTCTGATCCTACGGTGATTGCTCTATTATTGTGTCACTAAACATTTAAGGTAAATGACGCTCAAAGGCAGTAACGTAAGACAGTTTTATTTTTGAGTTCCATGAATATGACCTTTAAACTTGTGACAATTGAGATAATTTGTTCAAACATGATTGGCAATAGCTCTTAAATGAACTTACTTGAGATGCATCGTCGAATACCCACGTCTCCCTCTCAACGCTATATGCATCGTCGAATACCCACGTCTTCCTCTTTACGCTATTTGCTTCATTGGTAAATCAGTAGTGACAACAGAATATTTAACTGGGGTTCCGACGATGCTTGAGATGCTGCAACAGACAAAACTACTGATCCTTGAATTTACTATGGCAAGAACTGCTACCTGTACTTGCTGGTTTAATTCAGCACTTTAGTAACTAGGACTGTTTAGGCAGAAAGAAATTCTAAAAATTCTTCTCAAAACAGAAGGAATCTGTGTTTCCAAGACAGAACATTACTGGTTAAGAGCATTTTAACACCAATTTATACCATTGATGTGTATCAAAATGCAAAACTGTATGTAAATCCCCTTTATCTCTTGACCTTATACATACACACTTTGTTTTATTGTTTCTGTTAGTCTGTTTCAAGCTTGGGTATACCCAGCAGACTTTCAAGTTCAGTCAAAGTCAAGTAGCCAGTAGCCAATGCCTAACAAGGAAGTGGTTAAGGTAATCCAGGTAAAAAGTGTAAGAAATTCAAGGTTTTATGAATATATTAACATACCAAAAATATTTAACAACAGTAATGCAGAAAGACCATCCAGTTTTAAGACCTACTTACTGGCTACATTGTACAAATGAAATACATAAAATTCTGAACTAATATTGAAGTAAATGGAACTGTTCTGAGTACACTTACATAAAATGCCTACTTTTAAACATTTATTTAGAAGGAATAACTACTTTTGTTTAAATGATTGCCCTACTCAGTTTTTAGGTCAGTCCTTATAATGAAACAAACTTGCAGCTTAACAGAAATTTTTGTCAAAAATGATTGGCCAAAATGGTACTTCAAAGGAAATTTATCTTTACCAATGTCTTGTCTTGACAGAAATTTTTGTCGAAAATGATTGGCCGAAACAGTCCTCTAAATGATCCTACTGGTTAATGTGAAGCTTTTGTTAAAAATGTTTTGCCTAAAATGGTCCTAACAGAAGTATTCAAATAGCATAAATGCTTTAGTTTCTGAAACAATGAAATTATCTTGACTATTATATATATATAATCTCAACCACTTGCTTTCTCTCTTCAAAGCACTAAGATACTGGAAAATGACTCTACTGGACAGCCTACTGGGCATATCTGAGTTTAAAACCTGTTACCAAGATATTAAATGTGTGCCTAACCTAGGAAGCCTGCTTGGCATAGCCAACTTGAAGACAGACTTACCATAAAGCACATTCAGATGGAGTATTCAGGGGATGACACAAAAAAAATAGCTAAAGCAAGGATCGAGATTACAGACCTACAAATATCTCTACATTTTAAAAAAAATTACAAAAGATCAAAACATTTGTACACTGACTGACCTAAAAACCATCACATTATTTTTTTGTGCACACAGTTTATAAGATGCTAACCACTAGCTATCTTTCTCTAAGGCACTTAACTTGTGCCTAACCCAAAAAGCTTGCTAGTTTCAGACTTTCTAATATTTGTACAAAGGCATAAATGAAATTTTAACATATACAAATTTTGTTGCTTAACAAAGTTGAAGATGAATAATTTTCAATGGTGAGAAACCAAAGGCCAACTAAGGCTCATGTACACAAAAGCCATTACTGGTTACATAGTATGATTTTGTTGAAAATGATTGGAATAAACTGTCCTTAAAATAAATTATATTCCTTACAGGATCTTCTTTGTAAAAAATGACTTTGCCTTATTATAAACTTTCTAAACTACAAGAAGTCTTTGTCATAAACAATGAGTCAGAACAGTCCCTTAAAATGAACCTTATACCCTATGAGAAGTTTTTGTCAAAAATAAGTTGCATGAACAAGCCTTACAATGAAATTAAGGGGATGTAAAAGCTTTAACATTTATTATTTGTGTTCAGCATGTCAAAATATTTAACAAACATTAAGCAGGAAACCAATTTAGTCACAAAGTAGTGTTAAGACCTAGTTACTGACTACATTGTACAAATGAAATGCATAAAATGCTGAACTGATATTGAAGTAATCGGAACTGTTCTAAGTACACTTACATAAAATGCCTACTTTTAAACATCTTTTTTGACAGAATAACTCCTTCAAAGCACATATTATATCCTTCTTTTATGAAAACATTTTGTTAATCAATTTTTAGGTCAGTCCTTAAAATGAAACAAACTTGCAGCTTAACAGAAATTTTTGTCAAAAATGATTGGCCAAAATGGTACTTCAAAAGAAATTTATCTTTACCATTGTCTTGTCTTGACAGAAATGTTTGTCAAAAATGATTGGCCGAAACAGTCCTCTAAATGATCCTACTGGTTAATGTGAAGCTTTTGTTAAAAATGTTTTGCCTAAAATGGTCCTAACAGGAGTATTCAAATGGCATAGATGCTTTAGTTTCTGAAACAATGAAATTATCTTGCCATTTGACTATTATATATATATAATCTCAACCACTTGCTTTCTCTCTTCAAAGCACTAAGATACTGGAAAATGACTCTACTGGACAGCCTACTGGGCATATCTGAGTTTAAAACCTGTTACCAAGATATTAAATGTGTGCCTAACCTAGGAAGCCTGCTTGGCATAGCCAACTTGAAGACAGACTTACCATAAAGCACATTCAAATGGAGTATTCAGGGGATGACACAAAAAAATAGCTAAAGCAAGGATCGAGATTACAGACCTACAAATATCCCTACATTTTAAAAAAAAAAATTACAAAAGATCAAAACATTTGTACACTGACTGACCTAAAAACCATCACATTATTTTTGTGCACACAGTTTATAAGATGCTAACCACTAGCTATCTTTCTCTAAGGCACTTAACTTGTGCCTAACCCAAAAAGCTTGCTAGTTTCAGACTTTCTAATATTTGTACAAAGGCATAAATGAAATTTTAACATATACAAATTTTGATGCTTAACAAAGTTGAAGATGAATAATTTTCAATGGTGAGAAACCAAAGGCCAACTAAGGCTCATGTACACAAAAGCCATTACTGGTTACATAGTATGATTTTGTTGAAAATGATTGGAATAAACTGTCCTTAAAATAAATTATATTCCTTACAGGATCTTCTTTGTAAAAAATGACTTTGCCTTATTATAAACTTTCTAAACTACAAGAAGTCTTTGTCATAAACAATGAGTCAGAACAGTCCCTTAAAATGAACCTTATATCCTATGAGAAGTTTTTGTCAAAAATAAGTTGCATGAACAAGCCTTACAATGAAACTAAGGGGATGTAAAAGCTTTAACATTTATTATTTGTGTTCAGCATGTCAAAATATTTAACAAACATTAAGCAGGAAACCAATTTAGTCACAAATTAGTGTTAAGACCTAGTTACTGACTACATTGTACAAATGAAATGCATAAAATGCTGAACTGATATTGAAGTAATCGGAACTGTTCTAAGTACACTTACATAAAATGCCTACTTTTAAACATCTTTTTTGACAGAATAACTCCTTCAAAGCACATATTATATCCTTCTTTTATGAAAACATTATGTTAATCAATTTTTAGGTCAGTCCTTAAAATGAAACAAACTTGCAGCTTAACAGAAATTTTTGTCAAAAATGATTGGCCAAAATGGTACTTCAAAGGAAATTTATCTTTACCAATGTCTTGTCTTGACAGATATTTTTGTCAAAAATGATTGGCCAAAACAGTCTTCTAAATGATCCTACTGGTTAATGTGAAGCTTTTGTTAAAAATGTTTTGCCTAAAATGGTCCTAACAGGAGTATTCAAATGGCATAAATGCTTTAGTTTTTGAAACAATGAAATTATCTTGCCATTTGACTATCATATATATAATCTCAACCACTTGCTTTCTCTCTTCAAAGCACTAAGATACTGGAAAATGACTCTACTGGACAGCCTACTGGGCATATCTGAGTTTAAAACCTGTTACCAAGATATTAAATGCGTGCCTAACCTAGGAAGCCTGCTTGGCATAGCCAACTTGAAGACAGACTTACCATAAAGCACATTCAGATGGAGTATTCAGGGGATGACACAAAAAAAAATAGCTAAAGCAAGGATCGAGATTACAGACCTACAAATATCTCTACATTTTTAAAAAAAAATTACAAAAGATCAAAACATTTGTACACTGACTGACCTAAAAACCATCACATTATTTTTGTGCACACAGTTTATAAGATGCTAACCACTAGCTATCTTTCTCTAAGGCACTTAACTTGTGCCTAACCCAAAAAGCTTGCTAGTTTCAGACTTTCTAATATTTGTATAAAAAGGCATAAATGAAATTTTAACATATACAAATTTTGTTGCTTAACAAAGTTGAAGATGAATAATTTTCAATGATGAGAAACCAAAGGCCAACTAAGGCTCATGTACACAAAAGCCATTACTGGTTACGTAGTATGTTTTTGTTGAAAACGATGGGCGTAAACTTGTGCTTTAAATCAACTTTCTTCCATACAGGATCTTTTATAAATGATGACTTGCTCTTAATATGAACCTTATATCCAACAAGAAGTTTTAATAAAAACATATGTCAGAACAGTCCCTAAATTGAACCTTATGAAAAGTTATTGTCAAAATGAGTTCCCTAAACAATCCTTAGAATGACCCTACTACCCTTTGAGAAATGAGAGGTTTCATCAGTTCTTAAATTAACCTACTGTCTTATGGTCAAAAATAATAATTCTTAACAGCAATTCTATGAAACTCAATAATATAAAGACTGCTATGGCACCATGAAACCTAGAGTTACCTCTATTACCTCAACCACTTCCTTGCAAGGCATTGGCCACTAACTAGTTGACTTTGACTGAACTTGAAAGCCTGCTGGGTATACCCAAGCATGAAACAGACTAACAGAAACAATAAAACAAAGTGTGCGAGTATAAGATCAAGAGACAAAAGGGATTTACATACAATTTTGCATTATGATACAGTCACATTAATGACATAAATTGGTGTTAAGATGGTTTTAACCAGTAATATTCTGTCTCAAACACATGGCTTCCTTCTGTTCTGAGCATAATTTTTACAATTTCTTTCTGCCTAAACAGTCCTAGTTACTAAAGTGCTGAATCAAGCCAGCAAGTACAAGTAGCAGTTCTTGCCAGACCAACCCATGAGAACTAGGCTTAGGGCCCCAACAAAGAATCACCTGAAATGTTTTGTCCATGAACTCAATAAGCTGACCAATGCAAACACTGCCTTCCTGGGACCATCATGAATGCAGCCAGAGAGAGACTTAAATGTGTAGTTGAAGTTTTTTCAACAAAAATAAAAACAAGTGGACAGAGTAATACATGAAATACCAGTATATTACCCTTTATCACATTTTGAGCACTAATTATAACCTTTACCATCATAGTGATCTTTAACACAACTTGATCTACTGATTAAACTGTTTCAGGTGTGCATTTTTTATGTGAAAATTGTAGTGCCATTTTTTAGTATATTACATTTTAGTTCTTATTTATTGCTAATATCTTCAAACCTTAATTTAAATCTAATTAATTAATAAATAAATTAATTAATTAATTGATCCATTAATCAATTGATTAATTAATTTCTTTATTTTTATTATTAATTATTCATTTATATTAGTTTTTATTTATTATCTTAAAACTTTAATTTAAATCTAATTAATTAATTAATAATTAATTAAATTTCTTTATTTTATTGTTTTTTATTCATTTATTTTAATTTTATTTATTAAATCTATATCATATATATTGATTTAAATTTATTTTCATTTTTTATTTATTTATTTATTTATATAGCAATACAATTGTCACATAAAAGACACACAACTGCAAACAGTTAATGTATGCTTACTAAAATATAGCTATAAATGTTTTACAACCTTCACAGACTTTAAATATGTACATGTGAGTAAAAGCACATGTGAATGAAAACCACTTATAAACTAAGACCAGTTTTCTGGTCTTCCATAAATGATCTATGTTACCAGGGTTGACTGCCTATATCAATGTGAACAAACATGATACTCTACTGTTACTCAATGTTACTTAATCTGTTTTTGTTTTCATTGTCAAATTAACAACTACACATTACCTGTAACATGTCCTCTGTGGCTGTATTGATGTCAAGATGATCAAGCCTTTGATCAATGGAAAGAGCCGACTTTTAGGCAGACAAACCTAGCTTACTGCAACTCTGTACTTTGCCTCTTCACTGGTAGTAAGTAATTACCAGATTGCCTGTTAAATTTCACCTGAAAATAGAAATAGAAATAAAGAGTATATAAAAGCATCCATAGGTCCTTCCTGAACGGTGGGTGTAATAAACTAGAGCTATCACTGGAAGTGATCAATACCACCGAGTTGCATATGCACTTGTCACAAAACAAAAGAAGTATCAGTGCAAAAGAACATGGAGTGACAAGTATGTTTTACTAAATACATGTATATTCAACACAGCTTGAATCTGCAATGAATAAATGATAAACATATCTTAAAGAGTGCAATGAATAAATGATTTTTTTTTTTAATCAAAACTATACAATAGTTTATGTTTATATACTAAAAGTAACTTATAATGCACCACTTGCCTTTTTCCTTCTTTATCTTAATATTGACCCTTTCAATATCTGCCAGATTATTTTAGCTATTTTATCAGCTATCATGTCTTGCATTTATGAAAATACTGGGTAGATACTTTAACATTTTTGTATAAATTAAGTTTCTAAATTTTCTGTTGTTACAGAATACAAAATTGGTTATTATGGATCCACTGGTTTCCTCAGCTATGGCACTAGACAGACCAACAACATTCTCACAAAGTAATACTTATGTGGCTATACTATCGCTCTCTCCATTGTTCTTTTAGCCAAATAAAGAAATTTTTAATCACATAACAGACTGAATGAGTAGAATTTACATTTTTTATTTACATATATCTTTTCTTGAAGTTTGTGCATTAATCAAAGTTCATGCTCTGGAGGTCTCAAGTGTAGAAAAAATGTGTTTAACTTTTGACGAAGCTATTCATAGACTTGCATCCATGGATCAATTTTGTTTTGCATCTAAATACTTGGCGGCGTCAAATGACAGCAACTTCAGGATTATTACAAATTATCTGACACTCAAGTTTCTGGTAATGCACTGAACTTTTTCCAACACCTGGATCCCTTCATAGTTTAAATTTAATGCATGCAACACTTTAACCAAGTTTAAAATAAAATAGGACCTAAGTTAAGTCAAGAGTTTTGTAACTTAACATTTTGATATCCATTAAAGCGACTGCACTCCAGATGGCCAAAGGACTTAAAAAAAATAAAATTTCAAGAAATTCAGTGTTACATTTGTATGTGGGGCATTGAAATCTGACCACTGACATATTTTATAGCTAAAGAAACGCTGAAAAAATACTGTTTTTGATATATTTTCTATCGCGAATTTTACCCCGTGACTAACGGGGTAAGTTTAAAAATATCATGTTTATTTTTATCTGAATCGTCACATGATATTGTGGAGTCATCACGTGACATCGCGCATGACCGTTTGCACATGCAGAGATTAACGTCATTTAAACATTTCACAAAAGTTACAACATTTTTCATACATCATACGTCGATTTAATCGATGATACAGCCTATACACTTACCTCTTCAATATTCGATGCTGAAGACTCTGCCGTTTTGTTTTGTTTACATCTAAATACAACATTTTGATATCCACTGCATCTATATCGACTGCACTCCAGATGGCCAAATGACTTAAAAAAATAAAATTTCAAATTTCAAGAAAATCAGTGTTACATTTGTATGTGGGGCATTGAAATCTGACCACTGACATATTTTATAGCTAAAGAAACACTGAAAAATTACTGTTTTTGATATATTTTCTATCGCGAATTTTACCCCGTGACTAACGGAATCCCCGCAATTTTTAAACGGGAAACCCATTCTCCGGGAAGATAAAAAACAACAGCAAAAGCTTTTATTTCTTAAAAACAATTCGTTTTTGACCATTATTAGACTTTAAATACACAAAGGATAATGTTTAACGGCGAAAGCGAAGTTATTTATTTTGGGGTTCATCTGGAGTGCAGTCGCTTTAAGACTTTATTAAGTTTTCAAATAAATCCCACAACCCTTTACAGAACTGATGTCAGATTGTGACATTAATCCTAAAAGATTTATAAACAAAGTGCATATTAACCTTTTCCTTTGGGTCCACATTTGATGTTCAGCTCCAAAGGTAAATCAAGTCTTCTGACATCTTCTCTCACTCTGTATGTCTGCATAAAGAATTTTAAATTTGTACAATGCAGTCTTCACCTTTTGGCTGTGTTAGAGACTTTGAAGATCACTGTTAGCAGTAAACATTTGCAACAATTACTTGAGAATACATCTCACTTATCCTCTTTATCCTCTTATATCAATAATAAACTGATCAACTATTATATTCAGTAAACTTTATAAATTTACCTCCAGGCTGTCATACATAATGTATTTTGTTGTCTGAAATCTGTACACTTACAAAATGTATATACAATGGGTATTTCACACATTGTTGAAAAGACCAACTGAATGAACATAATACATGCACAGATTATGAAAAACAAATTAAATCATATAGTCTGAATATCACCATTGAGCTATGATCTTAATATGTTCTTCTTCAGTTTTTACCATTGTTTTACAACATGCTAATTGTACATTCACAACTCAGTGCTCAAATTATACTTTACCCTACTTTACGTCCTTGAGAGAGTTCAACTAAGATTTTTAAAACTCATCCTCAAAATGAAAAACTCAACACCTAGTTATATGGTCTATGGTGAAAGTGGGTGTATGCCATTATCTGTGGATATTGAGACAAAATTAATCTCGTTTTGGGCACATTTATGCTACCCTGTAAACACGGAGCCTAACAAACTGTCCTACCTAATATACAAAATTATTTTTAACTCCTCACTAGAGCTACACGATCATACATTAAAGAAAAAATTTCCATGGCTGTTTTCAGTAAAGGATATATTAACTAAATGTGGTTTTATAGGCATTTGGAATACCCAAACATTCCCAGGCGCGAAGTGGTTAAAATTATCTGTGCAGCAAAAATTGAAAGATCTGTTTATAAATGCATGGTATTCCCAGATTGAAAATTCAAGTAAAGGTTCAACATATAGAATATTCAAACAAACGTTTCAATTTGAAAGATATCTCACAAGCACACCTTATGGTTACCTTACATATATGCTGAAATTCCGAACGAGAAACCATCGATTGCCGATAGAAACAGGAAACTGGTCCAAAACACCTCTAAATTTACGAGTATGCAATTTATGCAATAATGACAATAATAATAATTACATAGGGGACGAATTTCATTACCTTTTCCAATGTAAATCCTTTGAAGATGAAAGAAAGTTATATTTGAAACCTTACTATTACAGAAGACCTACCACTTACAAAATGGAAAAACTACTTAATCATATAAACGGTGCACAGTACATTAAACTGTGCAAATTCATAAAGAAAATAATGCTTTCTGTAAAATAATTACTTGTATGAATATGTATATATAAAATTAGTACCTTACTCTATCTAGCGTATTTTAATTCCAGCAAGAATAAAACGCGTGGCCACGCGAATCTTTGTCACAATGTTTTCTAAAATGATATACATCAATGAACATTTGTTATAACACGTTAAATCCGTGCACAACAAATTTTTATTCTCACGGTCAGTTTCCCGTTGCAATTTTCCATATAACTGCGTTATAGATCTAAGTGTTTAAAACAAAAAACAACATCAAAATACATTCTAAACAATGAACAAATGACTTATTTGTTTGTTTGTTTTTCAATCGTTAAAACGTGCCCTAAAAGTAAAGTATTACTATTTGTTTATTCCATCATCTTGCTGTCATTTTGATAGAACATTTAGTGGTGCATGCATGTAACTTGTCAGATTGTTTTCTCTGACTTTCTGTCTTGCAGTTAGACATACTTTGTTCCTTTTATGCCTTTTCTTTCAGATTTTGATATCATTATGTAACCTACACTATTCGTTAATGGATTTTCAGATTAGTGTAAATTTTTCATCAAATTTCAGTGTAAACATGTTAGTTGCATATTATAATTCTGACTCTCCAAAACACATCTTTATCAAATCAGTAAGTGAGTTAAAGGAAAATGATCAACTCGAAAATGCAGATTATAACATTATTATATGCATATTTTACTAAAAGTTAACCTTAATGAGTTAGTAACATTAACATTGTATTATAATCACTTTGCTTGTGTAAATTCTGAGCCTCTAATATATAATTTTGTTAACCTCATTGTTTCATTTGTATATGAAATGAGTGAATAAACGGAATTTGACTTGACTTGACTTGACCCTACTGACTGCAAGTCAGTCTGTCTTTGCAAAGAGTACAGATCATGATCACTCTGCACATGAATGGCCTGTGGTACTACTCTGTGTTATAATATTTTTGAATACTGACTTATCATGTTATAGTAAAACTGTACAGTACAGTATAGAACTACCATAGATGGCTGGTTTTGATATAAAAATGTATATCTTCTCCAAAATGTAACCAATTATGTGAAAAATCAACTGACTGTAATGTGACCATGATATGCACAACAAAGTTTGATCATAATCACTCATGTAAAGTTACAGAGTAAGGTTCAGAGATGACAACTGAATTACAAGAGTAAACTTTGAAATAGTAATACAGTGAAACTTCCAAAAACCGAACACTGACGGGACCTGCAGAAAAGTTCTGTTTTTGGAAGTTTCCGGTATTTGGAAGTGTAGGGTCATTAGGACTGATAAGGGGGGAGATAATCAAAAGATTCTTCATTATTTAAAAAGTCCTTAGGTTTTAATGCATAGAAGCGACTGTAACCCTTGTGTAACATATTGCAGCACAAAATGGAATATACAGGACACTGTTCCCAAACAAAGTTTGAATTGCGACGTGTTTGGGGAAAATAAGATACATTTGTACTTCAAGAATTTTTTTTGCTCAATATCATGTTAAATAAATTTCAAAATAAAACGCACACCTCAAGAGTTGGTTTTGGAACCACTTCAAACTCACAAATTATTTTAATTCTGTCATGTAGGGACAGTTAAATTCGACGACGTTTCGGACTTGTCTTGGGCATTTTTTTCTCCAAAATGATACATATTATATATTTTCGTCAAAATTAATTTTCTCAATTTTCACTCACCCGATCCTTTCTTTATTCGATATTATTATCTAATAATTACAGTCTTATGTTACATTCTTAATCCTTTGATTGATAGGTTGTGATTCTAACACGTGTCAAAATAAACGATAACCGTTAATTGGCCAAACAATGGCAATCATTTTGCTGGAGACAATTAATTCATGATCCGAGTGTTTCTAGTGTCCGGTTTTTGGAAGACAATTCGTACTGACATAAGTTAAAATTTACGAAAATATCGTCCGATATTCGGAATTTGGAAGTTCCGGTATTCGGAAGTACGTTTAACATAGAAGATAGAGGAGTAAATTTCGGGACTTAACAAATCGTCCGTTTTTCAGAAGTTTCCGGTATTCGGAAGGTCCGGTTTTCGGAAGTTCCACTGTAATGATGAAATGATCTGAACATTCTAAGGACATGCACAACTACACTTCATTCCCATGCTTACTATCAAGTTTTAACGATATCCACATAGTATCAATGTCAGGCTTCACAAGATTTTTTTTTTATTTTTCCTGTAACTCTATAATTATACAGAGAAGTAACCTTGGAGCTTGATTTGAAGAACATTTTGGAAGAGATGATTTTTAAAGTTTACCTTGTATTAGTCAAAGTAATGACCCCAGACCCCTGAGTAGGACCGCTTTTGACCACAAGAGCACAATTTCAATAATTTTTAAGAGGGCCACTACTCAAAATGTCAATTCCAAACATCTAAGCTCTACTGGTATCCAACATGTTGATCTGGCTCTCAATTATTTGGACAATTTTGATTTGCACGTAATTAAACAGTTATCCTTCGATCCAACGTGTAATGAAGATACTTGGATCATGTAAATGCTTTCCATTTCTTCTACAGTGCAGTCAACTTATCACTTAGGTGAACAACATTAATAAATTTAATATATATGTACCACACTTGCCTTATGTTTTGATTGCAGACGGCCATAGTCACATGGGGGCTTAATATATCAATGCATAGTGATATTCACATTCCATTTCAACACTAGTTTCATTAAAATTTTAAAAGTATGGAAAGGGGAAAGCCTTGCGAACTGTTAAGGAAATACTTAAATTTTAAAAAGTAGAAAGTCTTCGTAACTATCATACTAAAAGCATTAAATAACACGTTTAGTTCATTAGGACCTAAATCAATGTAATCATGACGGACTTCAGGTCAGGATTAACGCTATAAATAGTAACTAGTTGCTTTTTCTGGGAATGCTACTTGTCTACCTTTAGCAGTGATAAAATCAACCAGAAAGAGGAAAAATATGATGAAATAACACTTTTTACACAAATAACTAATTGTCTGGATAATAGAACCCACATTGCATATTTCAGGGACAGAGTTCACTGGATTCTTCAATTGAACTAGAAAACACATTTAGTGACCTCCTTTAAGTATCAGATGCGTACAGCTGAGACCGAAGTTTGTTGTTTGAAAATTTCGTGTTTCTATCTTCAATATTGGCAGAATTGTTTAGAAAAATGTCCTGTTTCTGTCCGTTAATTGAAAGAAACCAGTAGGCCTTGAGGTTTCACACGACATGACTTTTAAATTTTCTCCTTTAACAATTCTATGTAAACTAATGAGTCCCTAAGTTGTGCTACTTCCAAACATTTAGACATCATGCTTGTTGTTTCCTATTTCTCACAAAATGTGACAGATTCAGTGGAATAAAGAAACTAAACAAGAGCTGTCCCTCACAAGTGCCGAAAGAGGTATCTGACAGTCTATGTCCTCTCCATGTGCTCAACAATTGTGCCATATAATATTAAAATCCTTCCATGCATGACAGAGTTACCATGTATACAGGATTCCGTTACCTTCAAACTCTAACTGTGACCTTGACAAGTTATTTAAAAATCCTTCAATGCATGACAAAGTTACAGTCCGGAGACAAATGTGTGCATAATACAATGTATACTGGATTCCGTTACCTTCAAACTCTAAGTGTGACCTGGACCTTTGAGGTAAGGTCGTGGGTCTTGCACATGACACATGGTCTTGATGTGCTGAACATTTGTGCCAAGTTATTTTTAAATCAATCAATGCATGACAAAGTTATACTTCAGGCAGGAATAAGTGCATATATACAGGATTCCATTACCTTAAAACTCTAAGTGTGACCTTGACCTTTTAGGTAGGAACATGGGTCTTGCATGCAACATATTGTCTTGACATGCTGAGCATTTGTGCCAATTTATTTTAAAATCCTTCAATGCATGACAAAGTTACAGTTCTGACACTAATGCATTAAACAGGATTCCATTACCTATTAACAGTGTGACCTTGACCTTTGAGATAGGGACATGGGTCTTGCACTCAACACATCGTCTTGATGTGCAGAACATTTGTGCCAAGTTATTGCAAAATCCTTCAATGCACGACAAAGTTACAGCCCAGACACAGAAATATGTACGGGCGGACCGGCGGACCGACAGACCGACGGACAAAGCGATCCCTATGTATAGCCTTTTCTCTGACAGGACGACACAAAAACTTACTACCATTTCAAATTAATGCACACTTCAAGTATTAAAATGCACTTGCAAAGTTTAATGATTTTTTGACAAAAGTCACAGCTAAATCTTCTGACGCCCTTAAATTTAAAGGGTAGTTTAATCAGGAATACTCTATAACCCAGAATACTCTATTAGCTCCCAGAACTAAAATTGGTCTTGTCATCGTGTCAGTTGACTATATTTATTGTTCCTTCCAAGGAAGGAACACTTAAAAGTTGTACAGACACACTTGACTGAACAATGCAGCACATAAGCCAATTTTTAGTGTGTTTCCGTTATAATTTAACGTTGCGATATTGAAAATGTGATGGAACCAACTAACAACCAATAGCCGTTCTTTTCCTTAAATGCTACATGTTTACGTTACTGTGGTTATTTCCCTTTATGTGGTAACTTCACTGGGTAAGCTATAGTCTCACTATTTGCACTTCGAAGGCAAACCGTTTTTACAGGTTGATATTTAATTGCTGTCCGCCTTCTAGGTAAGCTATTGCACACATACACAAAATAAGCTATTGCATGTTTGACTTGCAGAAATCACCCGACAATGTGTTTGCTTTTGTATTATGAGTTTTACAAATAGCTGAAAGAATGTTAATTTACATAAGTTTGCATAGCGTAGAAATATGCTAATATTGTTGCTGGAAGTATTGGCGCGAACTTACCATGTGACCATATAAAAGCAGATCTAGCGTGACGTAGTAACAGGTGCCTGGAATATTAAATATTGTAGATACTAATGCCTGAATTTTGCTTAGACTGTTGTAGTTTGTACTTCAATAATATATATAGACAGATGTGCCCTAGAAGGAACTTTTGGAATGCTATAACTTGTGAGAAATGAGAAAGACCCATTCGCAGTACAAATGGTGTAATAATGAAAAGGGGAGATTTCCGGCTAATCAATCCGGTACATCCCGTAGTTATCGACGGTTCCTGGTTTTATCTAGCTTTGGACCGAACCTGATTCAGAGGTAGATCTACATGTGATGATGTGTGTTACTTGTTTATCTGTTTATTGCATGTTTAATTATGTATTGCCATGCAACATTTTATAAAGAAATAAACCTATATAATCTCTAGTTCTGGCTCCCAGTTGGCCATATTTGAAATGAGAAAGACCCATTCGCAGTACAAATGGTGTAATAATGAAAAGGGGAGATAACCATAAGAACACTTTCCGGCTAATCAATCCGGTACATCCCGTAGGCTCATGTACACAATATAACATTATTCGATACGATACGATACGATACGATACGATACGATACGATACGATACGATACGATACGATACGATACGATACGATACAAATTAATACCATTCCATTCCATTCCATTCCATTCTATTCAATTCAATTCAAAGTTTTATTGTCTGTATGTCATATAATAACACAGAAAACATAAACTATATGTGCACTAAAATTCAATACAATACAAAGTTTATTTATTGTCGCTATGTCATATAATAACACAGAAAATATAAGCTATGTATAGCTTTTGACCGACCTAACAAATAACATGCAATAATCATAAGAAATAGCAAATTTTAAATTTTAGATTAGTTTTGATATTATAACACTAAGCAAAGCAAATTAATGAAATACAGATACATATAACATTGCATGGAAAACAGTTAACACAAAATAAAATAAGCAATTCAGCACAATATAAACTATATGTACTATAAGACGGATATTAAAAGTTATGTGGAAGTCGCTGATCTTGGCCTATAAATGTGGGTCTAAAAACTGCTATAAAATGGAGAAATAAGACTCTGAATTATAAAAGAAACAAGCAAATAGATTTAAGAACATTTATCTCCTCAAATCAGATTTGGGAAGAACTGATCAGCAACTTCCTCACAATAAAAATCATTCAATACAGTCACAGTGCATGCAGGTAGGAAATGGTGATATCAACCGGAACATTTGAAAATGTTACTTTGAAATTCCTTAACATTACATTCTTACAATTCATTACCGACATGGGTGTCTTTAAATGTGTTCCGTTGACAAAAAGGCCAATATGTTTGCCAGTTATGGATCAGACCTTGAATAATATTTGAACAACAAATTAATTTGGTTAGCAAAATTTATTCACGTATTAACAATAAAATATTTACGAGATCGAACTCATCAATACATATGAAAATATCAACAAATAACATAAAAGTACTCATATGACAAAATAAAATATGTGATATGCATTTACCACTTTGTATTACTGTAATAATATTCATACTGTTTATTTAACACAATTACACAATCTATCTTTGTTTATCTTTTAGTCCCTGATAAGGCCCAGTTGTTAGGCTTCTAGCAAAGATGATAGAAATGTATTCGCCTTTAAATATATATGACAGTGTCTAGCTCGTCTAAAGCTTTCACAACTGAACTACTTTGAAAAAAAAAAGTTTTAAAAAGAGTATAATTTCAAATGTATTAAACAACTTCTTAAAACGTACCATTAAAGCTGTCATTTACTTTATTTAACTCATTACTTACAATCAGTACAAGTTACACATATTATCATGATGGAGGGTGTGATGTTAATCTAATCAATGAGAAACGCGTGCTGATTGATTTGATTTGATTTGATGAGAATTTTATCAAGGTCCGTCCCAAAGAGCATGTATGTTAGCTTAGTATTGGGATGAGACCCCGGCATGTCTCCCGTCATGCCTAAAAGACAAAATTTTGAAGCCAAAAAATAGGAGAAATTTACCTGACTGCAATTTCCAGCCAGTATAGCCAAAGGTTGAATTTGATTGGTTGCCAAAGAGTAAAACGCGTGCTGTTTAAGTAAACACCATCATAAAAGAATAGTTACAGGTTTACTGTAGACGTCTATTGTTTTCCTTCAAAATGTGTAACTTCCATTGCAAAATGTGATTTTTTTAATACAAGTATTCATGTGTATTTTCGTGAGCTCAAAAATATTGAACAGAAAGATATTTTTGCATAACAGATCATTCTGTTCCTCAACATATATGCCTTAGATGTCTGATACAAAAAATAATATCACATATAAACAGCATTTTTTAAAAATAAAATACACTTTACTTTAACTTTCATTCAAAATCTCATTAGTACATACTGTCCAAACTTTCTTCGTGCTTTGTTTCATTGAATTGTTAAAATGTAAGTGCTATTGCTTTTTTTGCAATACTAAGAGTAGACTCGGCCCTTATTGAAATTTGAAAATTACACAAAGAAGAACCAATATTTGAAGGCCTGTAACTTCAGTTTTGCTCTCAATTGTCAAAAGATTGATATTTTTGGAAACTAGAGCAGGGGCGGGTATTCCCGAACAGGTGTTCAAATCCGAACGAAATATTACAGGTTGAATAGCTGTTCAACACGATGTATTTGCGGGAAATTGACGTCATATTTATGATGTCTTATTACTCTCTCAACGACCGTGTTGATACAGAAAGTTTTAGTCAAGCGTGATTCGATTTTTACAAAGTTTATCAAGAATTCATCAACGAAAGGCAAACTATTTATGATTTTTTTAATTTTTCCAACAAATCCTATAACCATACACTTAACAACTTTTCTAACGCTACCAGTAGCATTTTCGCAATAACTTTAAAACTACTCGGGATAATCGCGTGAAATTTTCAGGACAGTTAAACAAGTATATTAGACAGTGTTTGATAGAAAACAAACAACAGACGTTTTCATATTTTATTCGATGTAACCACCACTTTACAAAGTCGCAAAATTTATCGGATTGATAAAATTACTAATAAAATAAAAGTCAAGGTCCCCAATCTTGAACAAGTCCTTGGAATGCTAACAATAAAATTAGCAGTAGATTTAATAAACATGTAAATTGTTATCACCATCTTTGTATAATGTAAATGTAAAGACACGTGTCATTCTGACACATTGAAAGAAACGTAACAACACACTGTCCACCGTGTATGGCACACTAAACTAAATTGTGAATGTGTACTTAAATCACCATCTTTAAAGCTTTTTTCAAGCTCGATTACATTGAATATCAAGTGTTTTAGTCATGTACTCTCGGGGTTATTTAATACTTGGTATGACCACCATTAGCTTGGATGACCGCCCTGCATCGACTGCGCATGGACAAGACGTAATTTCGACAAGTGGCCTGAGAAACACGGTTCCACTCCTCAATGACAAACTGTTCCAGTTGCCTCAGATTCCGTGGAGCTCTTCTTCCTACAGCCTTACCGACTAAATCCCAGATATGCTCAATCGGATAAAGGTCTGGTGAACGGGATGGCATTGGCAGAACATATACCCTGTGAGCAGCTAGAACAGCCGCTGTGCGACGTGCTGTGTGGCAAGGTGCCCCATCCTGTAACAATCGCATGCCTCTATTATTTCGTATATGAGGAATGCAAACGGGCAGCAAAATCTCATTAATGTATTTGTCGGCATTTAAATTACCGTGAATTCTGACGACAACAGTTTTTGTGTTCATAGACACCCCTCCCCAAATCATTACGGAACCCCCGCCAAATGGTGTCTTTCCGACTACACAGTTATCTCTGAATCGTTCATTTCTCATTCTGTAAATTCGTACACGACCATCTTTGTCGTATAAATTAAAGCGTGATTCATCAGTGAATAATACTGCCGCCCAGTCCGCTCTGGTCATCCGTAAGTGACGACGAGCCCAGCGTAAACGGGTTTGTTTGTGCTGATCAGTTAAAATAATCCCATGAAATGGGCGTCTGCAGCGTACACCATTTTCCCACAGCCTTCTACGCACAGTCTGGGAGCTGATAAGGCGACCATGTGTTCCAAGTGTTACCCTCAATGTTTCGGTAGCTCAACGTCGCCTGTCCTGAAGGTATGTATTTAGAATGTTTCTGTCCTGGTTTCTGGTCGTAGCTCGTCCTCTTGGCTGGCGTGGCAGGTCACGGACAAAGCCTGTCGTTCTGTTTTTACGCAGCAGACGTATTACTGATGTACGATGCACGTTCAGCATTATTGCAACCTGAAAATGAACAAGATATGCCAGTTTCTGAAAATGGCCTACGTTAGATTGTTTTTTTTTTAAAAGTCTGATCGAAAACGAAATAATAATGACTGGCAAAAAATGAGTCAGTGAACACTTACAACATTGTAACTCGCACCGCCTTCAATTAGACCAATCGCTCTTGCTCTCTCTTGGTTGGACAGTTTCGGCATTTCAAAATATCACAAATCGTTCCTAATAACTGCTGCAAATGTCCATGTCCATGAATTTAACCGTGTATATTTTTAAACTACTTAGAAAGTGCATGTATAACTTAACTTACCAGTAAGCACAAGTTTCACGTGCACCGCGCCTCTTCTAAAAACGAGTTCTTCGAAAAATAAAATCGATGCCCACATGAGCAATTAAACAGTTATTTATCGGGTTTTTTTAGAATAAATATAAAATCACATTAAAATATAATAATAACAGCGATTATAAAAAAGGAAATTTAATTTATTACAAATTTGCAAGAATACAGTTAGTAATGTAGAGTACTGAATAGTTGCCTAAATTTGCGACTTTGAAAAACGGGGTTTCATTGGATAACTGATAAAATCTGTTATTTTTTAGACTTATTTTATGGTAAATTTTGAATCAAACAATGTCTACTTTATTAATCTATATTTCCTGAAAAAATTTTCCAGTTCCTTTCAGTAGTTTTAAAGTTATTGCGAAAATGCTACTGGTAGCGTAAGAAAAGTTGTTAAGTGTATATTGCAAATTTTATTCAACATGTACGTTTGAAATAGTAAACTGACCATACCTTATTATGTGGATTACAGGGCAGATAACTCGATTCCTTTGCTGACAAGTCGCAGAATGAGTTACCGTGTTGTTCGGAAATACCCACACTGAATTAAAAATCGTGACTAACGCCGAACATACATAAAATATTGCAAGATGAAAATAAAACAAATAGATTCTATTGTACAGAGATCTTAGTCAATCTTGCATCATACATTTATTAAACTACGCAAAATACAAGGGTTGTAAATCATTGTGTTACCACAAAAACGACGCAATATAGAATTTCGATTGTCGGTCATATGCGTCTCGCGTATCTCCAAAATTATTAGACTTAGAGTCTTGAAACTTTCAAGGCGTATTAATCATTGAGACAAATTGTACACCTGGTGTGGGGGTTTTTTTTGCGCGTCCACTCAGTATGAGTAGAGTTATGGCCTTTTACTTAATAATAGAGAACATCGGCATAGACTGAGCACTCGAAAGTTTCGTGTCTTGTGTATCTTAAAATGTATTTTACATAGAGGCATGAAACTTTCTACGAGCATTAATCATCATGCGAAATTTGTTTGCGCAACCAATCATGAAGGGCAGAGTTGTGAACCTTGTTTTAGTGACAGCTGGCTAGGTAAGGGCACCTGTGCCTTGTTATTACAGTTTTGCCTGTTCAGTGCTATCATAACTCTAATGGGGACATGTAAAACTTGTAGTCTGTCCAATTTATTGTCGAAAATATTTTATTGTTTATGTTTATACACTGATGACAGAATGCTCCAATTTTTTGTTGAAAGTATTCACATAATAATTTCCTGAAAGCTCACAGAATATTCTATTAGTATACTTCAAGTGTTTGTTTTTAGCTGTATAAAGTTATTTCTAAAAAGAATATTATGTTCGGAATTAGACTACCTCTCGTTCGGTATTAAACTCCTTGTTCGGCATTGAACTTCACAATGTGCCAGTAAAATTGATTGATAATTCATTATGCGGGGTTGGCAGATGTTCGCTATTACACGCATAGAAAAGCACAAGCATTGAACTGTATGTGAATCAAAGGAATATGCATATCTATGCGTGCAATACCGATCATCATAATTTTTTGCTTTTAAAAGTGTTCGGAAATACCCGCCCCCGCTGTACAAATAAGAAACTTTCAAATGATAACAAAATGATGTTGTTGTATTAAGAATTCAGGAAATTAACATGCACCGGCGTATTTTACAACCGCAAACACCGAGACATATTTAATTGCAAAACGTATCAAAGTTTGTACTCCTGTAACTTTTTTGTTATTTGAAAGATTTTTACATATTTACTATTTTTATAAACTGCAGAGTGTATACTTTCATATGATACCAAATTCAATATGACCGATATTGAATCTAAGTTTCTATCAAGGTTTTACTTTTACAATCATTATTTTACATATTCATAAAGTTCATAATTTCAGCTTTCATTTGAAACCAAATAATTAAAAACTCATCAAAAAATAAAGAAAATAAAGGTTACGGCCATATTTTCCAATATATTCTTTACTGGGTAGGACGGCTGGATAATACACTTTTCCCAAGTTCTCGGTCAGTCTGTTTACTCTTCTTCTTTTTTTCCTTCTTCTTTCTTAACAAGAGCCGGGATCCTGAGGGAACGTATCCCAGACACACCAAGACTATACGAAGACATCCTAAAACTACTAAAATAGTTTATTCGTTTTAATGTTTAACTGTTTAATATAATAAAGAAAGCTATTTAGACAAAAAAATCTAATCGTCCGGTTACCGGACGAGTTTTAATTTAGTAGTTTGAAACCGCAAGAAAAGCAACAACAACCGGTGATCGCTTGCAATGTCCGACAACCCGGAAGGTAACGCATTAATTTGATTTTTGAGAGATCAGCTGGTGCATATGAATGCCTTTTGTCGCATAATTCAATGTAAAATGTTGCTTTTGTAATAACATTATCAATTTTGATTGCATATGAGGAATTATGCAAAATACGATCGGTAGTAAGTAGAATAGTCGTCGGATATTCTATAGAAAAAATTTATATCGGCTTTCACTAACAAAGTTCTATGCTCCTGCGTTTATGAATAAATTATGCAAATGAACCGCCATATTAGAATTACGGCAAGCGCGCTATGGTGCGCTGGAAATTGACACATGTCCGTTTACAAATTTCGCCACGTTTAACAGTTTTCTTCCATGTATGCTGGTTGGCCCAGTTTTCGTGGTACTTAGAACCCTTTATAACACTACGGAGTACACAAAATTAAACAAAGAAACAACCAAGGTCAAAATATAACCAAGAACATCTAACATTTAACATACGACTTAATTTATTTATGCTGGTTGTCACATTGTTTATACAGCTTCCAAAATATAAATTGTGTTGACCTATGACGTCACAGGAATATGTGCACCAGAATTCGTGGGACGACCAAAAAGTTACATCGCAACAGAAGTGTCCAATATGATATTTCAGAATCTCGTTTAAAATTATAGTTTTATGTCTTGTGAATCAATATCAGTTGATTACATATAAACAAACAGTCAACTATTCTTCCAGTAACAGTTTTAAAAAAGCAATCATTTCAACAATAAAATAAATGTTCAGACTCACGTTGGGAGTACCTGAAGCAACATTTTAGGTATAAGAACACCAAATTTTCATAAAGGATATCAACGGAAAACATCAACTGGAACATATTTACAGTTTGGTTAACTTCAGTTGTTTTATTTAATGAGAGCAATGGGGAGAGAAAAAACTGTCTAAATACCACGAATTCTGGACCTACCACGAATACTGGGCCCAACACCATAAGAAAACTTGATGGTTTTTGATTTCATATTGAATGATAAATAAAACAAAAGAAATATGATAAAAATTGGCCGATGATTGATAGTTTACGAGCGTTATAAAGTTCAGGAATTCAATCAAAGCAACGCGAGATTCTGTGCCGGATAGGCTGAAAATAGCCCTTTTAAACCAACTTTGAAATTTTTTGAACATGCAGACAATTTTTCCCAATAGATATTTGAATATACTTTCATGAAACTACCAAGTTTGTAATGTGTCCACTTCTTATTAAAAGTGTCTGGGAAGTTAAATTAGTTTGTTTACATAAATTTGTACCGCCATTCGAAACAAACGTCTGTATCGGTGATAAACCAAGTTATACGCTCTGTCGAGCAAAGCCTCGGTAGCGCAGTGTCTTGTATTCCCGCTTGACACGCGGGAGATCTGAGATCGAAACTCCGCCGGAGTAGGAAAAATTTATTATTTACTCTGAACATATTCATTTATACTCACACTTCAGTGTAGTGAGAACGGCATTAAAAACCTAATACTGATTCAAAAACGTAACGAATTAATTTGAATATATGGGTTGGGATAGAGGCCAGCGCATGCTCTGTGTGAGCGTGATGTTTACATCCGGTCGTAGCATACGAATAGAGAGCAAACTTTGTTAGTGGCTTTATCGCCAAAGAATCAATATTGTAAATGTTTATATGGATATAATAAATGGGTCAAAGAAACTGTATTGTTTATATGGATTTATCCATATCTGGCCTCGATAACTGTATGAATTATATGATAGTGATTGGAGGCATAGAGACGTCTGGATAACCCACACCCTGACCCCACAGCATTATCCACTTTTTTAATTACAAGTGTTAATCTGTTAAATGATTTAATTAGCAGCATGTTTGGGTAGTTGTTTGTTGGTTAAATCGGGATAGTGACCAGTTCATTATGGTATTATTTTACACATGGAAGCAAGTCTTAATTTGGATTTAGGTAGGGATGTAATTGATTAAGATTTTTGTATCGATACATCAATTTAGAAATATCGACGATACAGCGATATATCGATACATGGGCGTAAAAAAGTCACTGACTACATTTTCTACCAAATCTCTTGAATTTATTTGTACTAAACATATGGTTCTGGTCTATAATATATATCAACCCTTGCAGTGCTGAAATATTTTTGCCTGTGAGACCACATTTCATTAAATTATTATTCGTTAGAAAAACACAGAACTCTGGGTAGGGTGATTGTTTATATTCCTGTTGAGTTTTGATAGAATTTTCGAACGTGAAACTGTAGATCATTGCACGGTAAAACATTATTCGATACACGATTTTTCAAAATTGCAATCGATATCGAATCGAAATTGTTTTATCGTTGATTTATCGATATCGTTTGAATCGATTACATCCCTAGATTTAGGGCTGAAAACTGAAAACTTGGCAGTTTCATCAAGGTGGAGCTTGTTATCATACTCAAGAGGAGGTAACAAATTGGAATCTTGCTTGGAATGCTTAAGTAATGAGTAGAGTTTCTTGTTATTTTGTTTGTTTCGTTTGTTCGGGTGGAAGGCATCGGCGCTATTTAGGTTAAGAATGTTTTCATTGTAATATACTGATTCATTGACATTCACTGACTTACAACCACAATATTGAAAATTGTGTAATACAAGCATTTTTGTTGCATACACAATCACTCCTGTACAAGTTATGAAGCATTCTTGCGGAACTTGCTAGGATTCCCCTTGTTTATTTTCGGCTTCGCCTTGACGTCATACTGGCCTGAAAACCAATTGTACGGAAGACTCATATGCAAGTTTGAATTTCTTTCAAACGAAACAAAAAGATTTTAGCAAGATAGATTTATCATAATTCAATTCTATGATTATGTATTCTAATGGTAGGGAGTCACCTTCTTTCATTTTTAGCTTGACTATTCAAAGAATATAGAGACTATAGCACTCACATCAGCATCTGCAAATTGTTTACAGGATAAAGATAGCTTGTATGGATTTAATTCAAATTAATATGCATCTTGTTTGACTTATAAAATTTGGTTAAAGTTTTTGCAAGCAAGGTACTATCATGCACATATCTCAGTAACCACTTATGATATTGATTTAAATCTTTTGGATTTTGTCTTCCCAAATAACAGTGATTTCGTGCTTTTTCTCTCAAAATTGCCCTGCAGAAGACAGTGTTTCTCACTGTAACTTATCATGCTTATACCTTCATTAAAAGAATAAAGGAATATATATCAAACAACATGCTTTAAGCACCATATATCCTAGTATGAAAGCCCTTCCTGCCTCTAATAAACACCCCCTTCTTAAAAAAATAAAATAAATGGGCTTATCAGTTTTGGCGACAGGCATTTATGAACACAGAAATTCGTATCAATATTGATTGTGAATCAGGGCATTTTTACCTTATGTATCAGGGGCTGGTATAATGCAATCATCCCCAACTAAAATATTTTTGTGTCGCCCTTTCGGAGAAAAGGCGATACATAGGGATCGCTTTGTCTGTCCGTCCGTCCGTCCGCCCGTCACACAAACTTAACGTTGGCTATAACTTTGCCATTTCTTAAGATTTCTTCATCA
This sequence comes from Saxidomus purpurata, assembly GCA_022818135.1. Lineage (NCBI taxonomy): Eukaryota > Metazoa > Mollusca > Bivalvia > Venerida > Veneridae > Saxidomus > Saxidomus purpurata. Next base: position 19,608,758 of record JAFMSR010000007.1, read on the forward strand.
AACTTTACAATTGTATTGCTTATGACAAAAGGGTCATGATGCAGCCAAATTTAGTAGGTCAAGGTCATATTTGACAGAGTTATGCCCCTTTTTGTACTTAGATTTTGTCACGAAAACTTAATTTTGGCTATAACTGCCATTCGTTAAGATTTCTTCATCAAACTTTCAAATTGTATTGCTTATGACATAAGCGTCATCATGCCGCCAACTATTGTTGGTCAAGGTCATATTTGACAGAGTTATGCCCCTTTTTGTATTTAGATTTTGTCACCAAATTATTGGTTATTCTGACAAAGCGTAAGAGGGCGACACAAGTGTTCTACTGAACACCCATGTAGTTTAAATCATGCAGTTTTCCCCAAACTGTGACTTTACACCAGGTTTTTAATGTACCCATCAGCTAATTATCACTTCAATTTCCCCAAATTGAGGGGCCAGGGTGCTTCCCCAAACATGAAAAAATGTCCTGTAAATCCAGTAAAAAAAAAAAGACACAGCAATTACTTTCATTGAACACCTCTTAGTTTGCATTTTAGGTCCATAAAAGATGTCCCCTGGATCAGGGGAAAAAAATATTTTTTAAATTTTCAGGCTCTTGTAAAAGCCACCATAGGACAAAAATGTAATGCCCCCATGGGTGTTTAAAAGTGGGTATACTTTCATAATTTCCAGATACAATTAATATTTTGTATGCAAATTTTTCGGGCAACCAAATCTTAAAGAGTTGATTGAAGTAACCACCTGACTGGAATAGGCTCTATTTAACAAACGTGAATAAGCTTAAACCTGGGAATTATAGACCTCTATGTTTAATACCTTGCATCCCATGCAAATTGATGGAGAGGATAGTTCGGGACAAAGTAGTTAATCATATGAAACGCCACAATCTTTTTTCAAATTCCCAGCTTGGCTATTGTTCACTCTGCTCTTGCACATTATAACTGTTAGAAGTTATGGAAAAGTGGACAGAATGGCTTGTTGCCTGGTAAAACCTTTATAACACACTACAGGTCTCCTGTTTTAATGGAAATCCTGCTGAGAAGCTTGTCTAGATGATCTGTATAGAAAATGAGCCATGCTGTGCAGAAACCAACCATGGCAATTATTGTAGTACCTTGATGATACACTGTATACAGGTTACATTCACCAACGGATTTTCATAAAAAAACTTGCTCAGAAGGTTGCCTGCTACGTGTAGATGATCTATATAGAAGTTGAGTGACACTATAGAGAAGTCAGTTGTGCTACAGCAAATTATTCTATACAGTAACCTTGAATACAAGTCACATTTTCAAAAATGTATTTAAAAAAAAAGCAGAACAATACTGGCCCTTCTGGGCCTCTTGTAACTTAAATTGAATTAACACCAAATTATAGGTACAGAACATAATATAAAGCAAAATTTAGATACATGTAACTACAATTGTAGATAGACTGATGTAGACACATGCACTTAGAAGTTTCCGGTATAAGGTTTACAACAGCCTGGGTATATTTTCTACCAGATCTTTCTGCACTTATAGCCCATGTAAATGTGACCTGCACAATGTTTGTTTGGGTGGGGATCAGGTATAGGACCTCCACTGCTGTCAGTCATACTCCCACTTAGAAAATAAGTACCTACGTGTATGACTATGTAAACAAGTTTCATACAAAATACCATTATCACTATGCAGGTTATGTAATATCCATTTTTTTGGATATACTAGAGTTATCATTTCTTCAGACCACTTGGGTTTGTTTATAAATTTATAAATTACACTGAAAGAGCTTTTTGTGCATGTATTAAAATCAGTGTTGAATTATTCAAGGCTGTCACATATTAAGCTGATCTATAGGCAGCTTGAATTTTTATTTGTTCCCAGTCTTCCCAGAAGTGTCTGTCTGTCTGACAGCTGTCAGGCAAAATTTAAACCAATCAGGCAAATTCTTTGCTGCTGTCTGAATGTCAGGCACTTAAATAATGGCCTGTTGTCCTGTCAGGCAAACAACTAGGTCAATCACACTAACAGATCTCATTGGTTACTGTGATTGACCTACTTTTTGGCAACCAATCAAATTCACTTTTTGGCTCAATCTGACTGGAAATTACAGTCAGGTTAAAATCTCTCCTGTTTTGGACTTAGAAAAAAACACTTTTCGTTAGTATAGGCATGGTAGGAGACATGCCAGGGTCTCATCCACTAAGAATAAGCTATTAAATATATTTGATCTCATGGACAGACCTTTATAAAATTGACTTCAAATCAAATCAAAATGTCAGGCAAACATTTCGGAATGTCAGGCACTGTTAAAAAGCTTTTCAGGACGACTGTTATCCTGCTGCCGGGCACCGGAGATATATTTATTTCCTCCAGTATTGAAGAGCATAATTATGGTTTCCTACCATCCATTACTGTTAATAGGTACTTGTTCCATAGAAAATACTCACAAAATATGGAAGATTCCTGTCACTTATAATGTTATGTGGTTGATCTTTTTTTCCCATAGGATTGTATGTTGGAACACTCACAATTATAACAAAACGCTATATTAAACACACCTAAAAAATTCCAAAACAAATTGTTTTGTCGACTGATAAAAAGAGATACTTTATCAAGTTTGTTGATAAATTGCTGTATTAATGTTAATAGATTGTTCAGTGTTTTGAAGTTATTGTGTGATTGCTGTGGGCGTGTAAGTGACGTTACTGACTGTTTCATAAAATATGCTGATAAAATGATAATACAAAATTTGAAAACAAAATAGTGTTTACAATTATCTCAACTAAGTGATATTTTTTCCTAAACCGCCAAATGATATTGTGGTGGGACTTTTAAAAATATTTAGGAGCTGTTTAGTGTATTGTGTTCTTTACTTTATAATGTACAAAAGAAATTGCATGGTAGCAATTTGATAATTCTACAATTCTTTTAGACTGGCATTCAGTCCTTACATTTACTATTTCTTACTATTAACTCCCTCTGCTGCCAAAAAGGTAAGATAACCAAGTTTGAATACAAGGCTGAAAGTACTTTTGCTTGGAGTTTTAAAAAAAAATAGATTATCATCTACAATTCTTTATTACATGTTACTATTTTTATTTGCCTATGGTAAGATGAAGCTACTTAAGTCAGATTTTCTCAGTTATAATTCTGATTGAGTCCATGCTTACTACCTATCATATGAATTGGAAATTAGTAAGAAAACTTACAAAGTTTTTATTATCAGCTCATCAACTCCGAAGGATCTGGATAAGCTATAAGTACATTTGTGAGTTTTAGTAATCTATCATTTGTTGTCTTGGTACATGTAGCTTGGTTAGATGAGTGTGTAATTTAAGGCCAACTTAACCCTCTTGTTTACAATCTGTCATTGTTTACAATCTATCAGTATGTACAAAATGTACAGTACACACACATATTGACATCAGCAAAACAATAGATTTTGACACCTACTGTTATGTAGGTTAAATATCATAGATCTTGGTAGCTGATCATAAAATGACCTTGCGGTCAAAAGGTTATTTGTATCTGTTGTGAAATCGAACTTGTATGAATAGGCAGAGGTCCAAATTTTATCCCAAGTTTCAGTGATTTAAAAGTTTGTATGAACTTGAATGTCAATAAGGATGTGAAGATAAATACCTTGCCCAAACATACTGTACTTTTAAGTCCGGTTAACAAGACTTTCCCCTTTATTTAAATCAATTGTCGTGAATTTATAGCTTCTGGTTTTAAAAGCTGTGTGTTTGCAATTTTCTTCAGAAACGGATGTAGTCTCCACCAGCATTAATTTGTTTTTGGAACTATTTCTTTTAAATTGATCTGTGCTATTTCCTTATGCTTGGAGTTCTCTGCCCAGTACTTTTGTCAACCTGCCTCCATCATGTTGTTTAGTATCAATTTAGCATCATTTTTAAAATTTCATTATGCTTGGACAGTAATTGCTTCTTCAAGTTCTGCCAAGTATTTTGTCAGCGTGCCTCTATGGTCGTGTGCTAAAGTGGCTGAACTGACTGGTTCCGGGAGTTGTGGTCAGAAGCCACTTTGTAAGAAAGCTGGCACTTGCTGACTGAGGACGAGAGTCCAATACTTGATTTTCCCAGTATTGCAGTGGTGAGGTAAATTGCTCATCAGTAAATGACCGAAATACTATTGAAAGACCAATTGTTAAACCATAACCAAAACTCATTAGCACAAAATCTGCCCAAGAAGAAAATAATGAGAGCTTATGTGAGTGCCTCTAGCAGATACTGTATTATACTCACATGCTATATATACGAAACATGTATACAATATACATGAAATACATTTTGAGCAAGTTCAATGTCTTTGGTGTCTGAAAGCCTCTGTCCTGAATCCGCTTCAGCTCAGATAGAAGTGATCAGTATTGAACTCATCATTTACTTAAAGGTCCAATATCAAGCCCCCTAATGGCTATTATTTTTCAGCATTTTTTTTCATATTGTATCTAATAATTGGCTAAAGCATGTTATATAATCATGACCTTGACAAGAATTAAGTGCCACCTCTGAGATATATACATTAATTAAACTTTTGATATTTTTCAGCAATTTCACAAGAAGGCTACTGAGGTCTTATTAAGTTTTTATATACCCTTGTAGAAAATAATTCTATGATTGCTAAAATTTTTAGAAAACAGTACTTACTTATCGTCATGATTTTGTAATATATATTTTAATAGATGTATTTGATATCGCATCTTTTAGCATGTTAACTGGAATTCATAAATATGCAAGCCTCATTTTACACGCATTTTGTTACCCCTAATGTAATGTAAAAATAGACAACACCCATACATAAATGCAAAAATGGTATATTTATTTCCTTATTAATTTAAATACAAAAGCTTAACCTCAAATTATAGCGTACCGGTACTATATCTTATAATAAAGCATGAAGGATTTAAAGCTATTACCTAGGCACTTAAGAATTTATTACGTAAACTTCTCCACTTGAATAAATATGAAAACCGCTTTTAAATATTGAACAAGGTGCACTGTGTAAATTTTATATATTGGTTTGCTATCGGTTCATTGAAGCCTATCTTCCCATAGGAGGAAAAAAAAGAAAGTTGTAGAAAATATTTTATCATATATAAGTTTACATTCTTCATGGCTCGTCATTTACGTTGTCGATTTTATTGATGATAGTGTATATGTCACTGGTAAACATGTTGACATTGTTGTAAATAATGTTTTCAATTTATAAGCATTTGGTTTAAGAAAATTTGGATTAAGTATTTTGTATTACATTGTATAGCACAGATACTTCTAGGATATGGAAAGGACAATACTTATCAATATTAAATCTAAATTGAATTGTTTGTGACTTGGAGATACTTTAAGCATATTTGCCAGTTATGCCGACTTCCGAAGTGTCTATTATTTTAGGTAAGTCTTTTTTTCTATTGAATTTAAATTGCATAATTCAGCAGTTTCCCTAACTTCAAGGAATTGTTATGTGCTTTTGGTAAGTCGTGTGTCACTAAAAATAGGGTTTGCATGGCATAGGTCAGTTGTTCAAATATTTTCAGGTAAATGATAAATGCACCAAATTATTTATAAAATCATATTTAACTTCAAAATGACTATATCAATTAATGGTCAGGCAGATGCTATGATAACCTTACATAAAGGGTGGAGTTATTTCTCTTACATGTATTAAAGGGCATAAATGAAAATATACATATTACGTTAAAGGGTGGATTTTCAGTTTATAACTAAGTCAAAAACTTATTTGTACAGCTTTTCTCTATATTTAATGAGAATAATCTATTATACAGATTTATATACTTATTTTAAAACATTGACCATATTGATTATTTAAGAAGTGAAGATCAGTGCTTAAATAAATTAATATCATATATATATATATATATATATACGTTGCTTAGTAATTTATATTTTATTTGCCCTGATGATCGTATGGTGAAACCGGTTGGCAAAAAAATACCGTGAAAACCTATATAATGCTGTTTATTTTTATTTTTTTTATAATTTACTTATTCCGTCACATCTTTTGACTTTTTATATATATATATAGTATGTTGATGGTAATAATTAAAAAAATTATGGTTCGTTATCATTTTGTTCACAATGCAACCTCTCAGGAGGGAGAGGGAACACCCGTGGGAAAATGGAAATGTGTTTGTTGTAGAAAGATTTGATTTGATTTGAAGCAAATTTTATAAAGGTCTGTCGATAAGAGCAGTTATATCAGCTTTTATTTGTGGATGAGACCTCAAGATGTTGTTCCGCAGAGATTGCTTCCTTATGTAATTGACACAGTGGGGGGGGGGGGGGATAAAATGTGTGTCTGTTTTTAGGGAGGTAACATTGCTCTAGGAAGGTGTCTATTAAATTTTCAGAATATTTGATAAATAATGTTTGTGTATTTAAATAGGACTTATCAAACAAAATTTGATGCATGGGAAAAGTTTGAACATCAAATAGTTTTTTCACATTTTAGCTACAAGTTATTGAGGTGCAGCTGTTCTACTGTAAATGTCAAAGTATTTGTGTTGGAATTAAGCTGTAAACATTGGTTGCAATATTTTTTTTAGACAATCCTTGACCTTTGTCAACATATAAATTCTTCAGAATCCATATTTGTATATTTTCAGAGAGACCTTGATCGTATTCTGGCTAATGAATAATGAGGAATATTAGTGTATATTCTGGGAAACTCAAGTCACTTGTTGGCCAGTCTTACTGACAGACTATATACTTATAATTAGGAATATTTTGTATATTTGGAGAGAGGCTCCAGTTAAAGTTTGGTTAATGAGTAAGGAATATTTGTATATTTTCAGAGAAAGCATAATCACATTCTGGTTAATGAATAATTATGAATATATTTGTGTATTTTCAGAGAGGCCCCGATCATGTTCCGGCTGTTCCTCCTCCCTAAAAGATGAACCATACATTGAGGCCCTGAACAGTGATTGGCACCAGGCATGCTTTAAGTAGGTCAAATTTCAGTCCTTAGTCATCAACTTTTGAAATGTTGACAAAGGTATTTTTTGAGACAGGCTGTAACTTTTTTAAAACAAAAGATATTTTAAAATATTTTATATCACTAGAAAGCTAATAAAATATACACTTTATTCATTACTTAAAATTTTTGTTAGGATTCAAAATGAAAAATTCGCAAGCGCTTAACTAATACACTGTTTTCGTAAATGGTTATAGCAGCAACAAGCTGTTATGAAAAATCAGGTGTCATTAAAAATGGTATTTTCTTCAAAAGAGATATTCTAATGTGAAAATATGAGTATCAAGAGCCTTTCATAACTTTTTGAATTTAAAAAAAAAATCCTTCAGATAGTAAAAAAGTTATAAACATTCAAAAATTCCTTTCCCATTCACAAGCATTGTAAACACAACTGTTATTGCCCACCAGCAATCTTATCAAAATTGCCCTGTGACGTCACACAGCGATCTCTCCTATTGTGTTAATAATTAATTATCTTGGTATTAAATATTGAAATTCTAGAAACAGAAATACCCTTTGATACAAACATAGTTATGAAAAGGTGAGACCATGACTCATTTGCTAAAATTTGTGAATTTTAATAATACATTTAACTACAACCTCTGATAAGATAACTTCCTCATCACCCGATCTTAAGTATTCACACAGCAGGACGACTGTCATATCTTTAATAATATGTTGATTTGAAAAGGAAAAGGAAATTTTAGACATGAATCAGTGAGTCATGTATTGAAAGTTTATGTCATTTTAAACTTATTTAACCACATTGCCTCATTAATACTAAAAATGTAGCTGGTTTACGTATAACCACAAAATATTTCATTGTTGCCACAACAAAAATGTCTTTTTTTAGTTTTGTATTTTATTTCATTGATCATTGATTGGTGATTTCATGCAATTTTGTGCATATTTCATTGAAGAATTTGTCTGACTCAGTTTGCACAGTGGGTGTTGCTTGACTTCCATTTGTTTTGAAATAATGTTTGTTAATTGGAAGAATGTGTGAAATAGAAGGAGAAACAGTTCCCATCCACATTCTGCAATGTTTAGTGAGGATCATTTAAATCTTACTGAGATAGGAGTTAAAGAGGGTACAAAATATTATCCATGTTGTTTTGGAAATTAATGAGGCATGGGGGGGTTTTACCAGACTCATCCAAAGAAAAAAAATGAAAATAATGCTGATTGAAAAAGATGTCTGAGTAACCCAGATTTTAACCTAACTTGGACATAATGTTTGATAAGTAGAGAGGGCTGGTAAAATCTATTAAATATAATGTTGTTTCTAATTGATGGTCATGTTTTGTTACAAAATGTTCATGTAAAGTTTGTAAAAAGATCTTTTTTTTCCCATATTTCGTTCCTGGTGATTAAGACATTAAAACAGTTTTACTATTTCAGTTTCAATGGCTCATTTACGAAAAGGAGAGACCAATGCTTTTTCTCTGAATTGATAGTTTATTTAGTTCATTGCATTTTTATGCCCCCGAAGGGTGGCATATTAAAATTGCACCGACCGTCTGTCTGTCTTTCCGTCTGTCCGCACATGCCCATTATGGGGTATTAGGGTTTGAGTACAACTTTGCATTGTGAGGTTCGTTGAGTTCATTCCGTCATTATGGGGTTAAAAATGACATTGTGGGGTAAAATAATTGTATTGTGGGGTAGAAAAAGATCAAAGAAAGATCAAAGGGATAACCTCACATAGTCTGTCTGGTAAGTACGTCCGTCCGTCCATCTGTGCGTCCCCACTTACAAATTTGTGTCCAGACTGTAACTGTGCCATGCATTGAAGGATTTTATAATAACTTGGCACAAATGTCTAGCACATTAAGACGGTGTGTGGCGTGCAAGACCCACGTCCCTACCTCAAAGGTCAAGGTCACACTCGGAGTTTGAAGGTAATGGAATTCTCTAAATATGCACACATTCGTGTCCAGACTGTAGCTTTGTCATACATAGAAGGATTATGAAATAACTTAGCGAAAATGTGTAGCACATCAAGACAACATTTTGCATGCAAGACCCACGTCCCTACCTCAAAGGTCAAGGTCACACTTAGAGTTTGAAGGTAATGGAATCCTGTGTATATGCACACATTTGTCTCCGGACTAGAACTTTGTCATGCATTGAAGGATTTTAAAATAACTTGGCACAAGTGTCTAGCACATCAAGATGATGTGTCGCGTGCAAGACCCACATCCCTACCTCCAAGGTCACACTTAAAGTTTGAAGGTAATGGAATCCTGTATATTTGCATACATTTGTGTCCGGTCTATAACTTTGTCATGCATTGATTGGTTTAGAAATAACTTGGCACAAATGTCTAGCACATCAAGCCGATGTGTTGCATGGATTTTAAAATTACATACCACAATTATTGAGCACATGGAGAGGACAAAGACTGTGAGACACCTCTTTCGGGGGCATTAGTCGCTTGTAAGGACAGCTCTTGTTTGGATAAAACTTTTGTTTCTGGTGTCGTTGGTATTCAAATATCATAGTGTTAAAGTCATCAGCTGAGACACCCATAGTTGTGGCTTTGGTTTCACTCTCGTTGTGAATGATGAATAGTGAGTTATAAAGAATGGATGGAGAGAAGTACAATCTGCAGTCATTAATGATCATAATAATAACATCTTAATTTAAGGAATGATGCACATTTAGATACAAATAGACAATAAACACACCTAATATTTCAATGTGGCCTTCTGCAGCAATGCAAAAAAATATGTATAATATTGAATTATTAATATCATTAACCTAGTTCATAAAAATAAAAATCCATTAATTTTAACACAATAGAATATTTACACAAATACATTGTCTGATAATTTTCAATTAGACTTCAACAAACACTTCACGTTAATCTTATATATATGCATTCACATAAATTGATGTCATACTCTGTGGTAGTGAGTTCAAGATGGTTAACTTGATGGTGTCTACAGTGAGGTTGAGATGTCAAAAAATAGGTCACAGGGTCAAATCATAGAAAAACCTTGCATATGCAATAGAGGTTGCATTTTTCATTGGATCTTCATGAAACTTGGTCAGTATGATTGCCTTGATGAAATATAGGTCGAGTTTAAACTTGGGTCATCTAGGGTCAAAAACTAGGTCATGGGGTAAAATTGTAGAAAACAATGTGTATACAATAGAGGTTGCATTTTTCATTCTATCTTCATGAAACTTTGTCAGTGTGATTGTCTTGATAAAATCTAGGTCGAGTATGAATATGGGTAATCTGAGGTCAAAACTAGGTCACCCTGTTAAAATCTTCTGAATGCCATACAGGTGACATTTACAACCCAATCATAATATAAACTGGTCAAAAGGTTTGCCTTGTTAAGGTCAAACAGAATGTTTGTGTTTATGATATATAGTTTAGAGTTGAAGTTTGGTCACATATTGTCATAGGTCCCAGGTGAGCGATATATGGCCATCTTGGCCCTCTTGTATAACTTATATTAACCACGCTTAAGACTCACACTTGAGATGGAATCAACCTTGAAAAGAGAGACAATTATGGTGGAATTATCAGTGCCTTGCCTAAGGACACTACCACTACTTGGGTACTAATTTAGGAACTATCTCATAATGCACATAGTTAAGGGACTTGAATGTTAAAGATATTGAAATATTCAATTACATTGTTATTTTAATAGTGAACATTTTATATAAACGAATTAACCTGTACCCAAATCTCATTGTCGGAACCAATGGTCTATTACGTAATATATTCATGTTAGGTAATAATAGCCTGGGAACCGAGGATGCCCAAATCTTCACCTGTTCAAAATGATTTCAAGACGAGTTTGAAATTAATTAAGTGGAAGAGAAAGTCAGCTATTTAAGATTTGACAGAATTATTGTAATGCATGGAATGACATTAAGAACCTATTGTAAGTTTTAAATTAACTGTCCAACAATAACTGAAAGCTGTCTTGTGACAATTTAGCATGTAGGAAGGATGCCCGTGACTTTTATAAATAATGCAAGAGATTTTGTCATTAGATCACATGATTTTTTCAAGCACTCTTAATATATGTCTGTTGAAAGATAAAATAAAAAATAACTTTTGTTAGGTCAAGTTTGGCAAAAAAAAGAAAACATGATTATGTGTGTTTCTAGTCTCCCAACTTATTTTTTTACTTGATCATAAATGTTGATCATAGTCTGCACTGTCACTTAACACTTGCTCAGCCTTACATAATGTGATAAATATTGAATATCAATGTTTAAAAGCACCCACTGTTGAATTAAAAATCATGTTTAAACTATATTGTTGGAATGTTTTAAGTTGAAACAGGTGTAAATTTTATTGCTTATGTCAAGTGCAGAATAATTTATATGAAGAAAGAAGTGAAATTGACACATTTATATAGTAGTCGACATTACCTGTGAAACTGTAAATATAAACAATGTGTCAGTTTTGACATAGATATCTTGCATATCATATTTTCTTTTTATAATAGTTTGAGATTTAAACAATATATTTTTGAAGGAAATAATATATTTGCAACCTTAGCCTGACTGATTAAAACTGTTTCTTTCAAATTCAACCAATCAGAAAGCTTGATACAAGCATAGATTTGCTATCCAATCATTACACCCACTTTTGCCTGTAATTGATTAATTGGAAAATAGTAATTTAAAAGTACACCCAATATTCATTTCACTGCTTTGATTTGTACAGCATAATTCCTGATATATTGGATCACCAGTGCTAAGGCTGTTACAGGGGTGTATTGATTCCTTAGCTGCCAGCTCAGCAAGATTGCTGTTTGAAAAGAACACAATGAGGGACATCCGCTGGCTGACTCACATGTCTCCAGAGAAACGGTTTATTGGTGCCACACTCGTAGTTGGGTGACATTCATTAAGGGGAATAATTCCATAAAAAGCAATATAACAAATGTATTAAGGTATTAGTTTAGGGGAATTTAATATTATTCAACATTTGGAATTAATAGCCTAAGTGCAGACTTATAATGTGGTAATCAGCAATAAGAAATTAACAATAATTAGATAAAATGTGTTAAACATATTGGAGCCTTATCGTATTTATTGCAATGGAAATAATAACATAAAAAGTGCAACACGGATATGTTATTTTTGCTGCATTTAGCAAAAACAAACAAGGGAAAATTTGTTGTTGATGTGTTGCCTTTTAGTGTGACATTTCCGGATAAATGATTGTAGACCAGTTGTAAAATATTCATGGATTTGGTATGGTTCCAGCTTTCTGAGACTGTTAATTCCTGTTAAATATGGAACAGTGAGTCATCGGCTGTTATACTTTAAAAAGTAAAACAGTTTCTGTTTCCGACGGGATTATGTTGTAGCAAAAGAAGCAGAAAGACATTCTTAGTTTTAGTATTAAAGCTTAATTAAATTTATTTTTCGCTTAATATTTGTAAAAAGGGAACGACCGCTGGCAAGGATTTCAGAAAAATTTAGCTTTGATGTTAGCAACATAGCAGAATAAATGTTTATGTTTGTCTGGAGTGGATTTTATACAGTATTGATCGGAATCAGCTAGATTTCGGAGTCTGGACGTTACAGAACATTAGATAAGGCTTGTGTTTAATAGAAACAATTGTAAGACAGTATGGATTACTATATGTTTTCAGTGGTGAGAGTTTTCATGCGAATGTAAGTAATACTGCAGTATATATTGCTGTTACATTGTAACACTGACTGGTTACAATATCATTAGAATGTAACTGACAATATTGTCACTGACCCAACATATGATGATAATGTATATATAATTATTTCAGAATTTGAATATTTAAAGACCCGTTAATATGACATTTAATTTCATAGAATTGCCATAATGTATAATAATCTTTTGTAGATTATTATGTAATATTAATCTGTTAAATGCATATTGGTAAAGACCTTTCTTGACATGATATCTTAATTAGACCTTTGATGAGGTGTAAAAACGTTACTTTCCAAAACCAACTGGTGCACTGAGGTTCAGTTCAATCAGTAGCTGCGATGTCAGATGTTAATGTTACGAACCTAAGTGTTTCTGCATGTACATACATTATAGACCTGTTACAATATATGCAAACTGTATGATGATACAGGCTTTGGGATAATAAGGCTTAGCAAAAACTATTGTTGTCACCTGATGCCCTGTGCTAATATGTTTACATTTACCGTGTCAACCAATTTAAGGTCACATAGGGTCAAAAAGTAGATCAACAAGTCAATCAAAATCTCCCCAAAGGTCAGTGTCAGTATATTCCAAGCCATCATGAAAAATGATTCATAGTGTTTGTCCTGTCACAAACTGAAAACTGCCTCATAGGAATCAAACAGATCTTGTACTGTCACCATGAAAATTGGATAATGTTCTCTCTGGTCTCATGATGTCAAGGTCACCCAGTCAAATTAAAGGAAGACTTTAGGAACATTTTAGAGGCTTCATTTTTGTATCCAATCATTATTGTTTATCATCAGAATGAGTCATGATAATTTATAGGTCAAATTTGTTGCCAGGTCACATGGCAAGAATAACGGTCATCGTGTGAGATCGGGAAAAACCTATGACTGTATGCAACATTTTCATGAACAGTTTTCAAACAGGACATATTCAGGCACTATTCATCAAATATATACTAAACTATCATATATTATGGTAAAGCTTGAAAAATACAAATGCATTTATCATGATTTAGAAGGGTCATTTAGTAACATCATTATGTAGAGTATGACAGCAACAGTCACTAGTTGCTAAAACACCCTCATGAGATTGTCTGAACTAACAGATCTTTGGTTTTGTTTCAGTCCATAAACGAGTGTAGGTGCTTTATTTAGCTCACCTGGCTACGCCAGGGTGAGCTTTTCTGATCGATGATTGTCCGTCAACATTTTGACTCAAATGACATCTCCTCTGAAACCTCTAGGCCAATGTTGATAAAACTATGCAGGAATGTTCCTTGCATGAAGCTCTACCAAAATTGTTCAAAGAATTCCATTCCATGCAGAACTCTGGTTGCTATGGCAACAAATAGGAAAATCTTTAAAAATCTTCTCCTCTGAAACCACAAGGCCTAGAGCTTAGATATTTGGCATGTAGCATTGTCTAGTGGACCTCTACCAAGATTGTTCAAATTATGACCCCCGGGTCAAAATTGACCCGCGCGGGTGGGCCCTTAGTTTTTGCATAGGCATATATAGGAAAAACTTTAAAAATCTTCTTCTCTGAAACCACAAGGCCTAGAGCTAAGATATTTGGCATGTAGCATTGTCTAGTGGACCTCTACCAAGATTGTTCAAATTATGACCCCCGGGTCAAAATTGACCCCGCGGGGGTGGTCACTTAGTTTTGCATAGGCTTATAGAGGAAAAACTTTAAAAATCTTCTTCTCTGAAACCACAAGGCCTGGAGCTTACATATTTAGCATGTAGCATTGGCTAGCGGACCTCTACCAAGATTGTTCAAATTATGACCCCCGGATCAAAATTGACCCCACAGGGGGTCAGTTAGTTTTGCATAGGCATATTTAGGAAAAACTTTAAAAATCTTCTTCTCTGAAACCACAAGGCCTAGAGCTTAGATATTTGGCATGTAGAATTGGCTAGTGGACCTCTACCAAGATTGTTCAAATTATTACCCCCGGGTCAAAATTGACCCCGCACGGGGGGTCACTTAGTTTAACATAGGCTTATATAGGAAAAAGTTTAAAAATCTTTTTCTCTGAAACCACAAGGCCTAGAGCTTAGATATTTGGCATGTAGCATTGCCTAGTAGACCTCTTCAAAGTTTGTTCAAATTATGCCCCTGGGGTCAAAATTGACCTTGCCCGTGGGGGGGGGGGGTCACTTGTTTTACAAAGGCGTATATAGGAAAACCTATTTGGTATATAACATTATCTAGTGATCTTCCACTAGGCAAGTGGACTTGTACCAAGGTGAGCGATATAGGGCCATCTTGGCCCTCTTGTTTAATTCAAGATACAAAAATTAGACATGAGTGTTATTTTATTAAAGTTTCGTAAAAATGTAGAAAAACGTGTATCAGATTTGATGTTCGTGATGAATGTATCAGGCCATAATCATATGATCATTCCAAAAATTCACAAATTTTGTAAAAAATCAAGTGGAGTCAATTGGTCAATTAATTTTAAGTGTACTACAGCGATGTTAATTACCGAAAACGGAAGTTGTTCTCAAAATGCTTGTGTTGTGATAAAATGGGAAGTTATTTCAAGTATTAGTAATTCGACATAATGATTAATAAAATGCCCATTGTTTTATAATTAATATTTCGATAAAACCAAATGGATGGATAGTGGTATTGATCAGTAAGTAATAAGTCATTTATGCGACATTATTTACAGCCGTTATGAAGTTATGAATTCTTGATTTTAAACAGTAACATTGGCTTAACTTTCAACTGAGACTTCATGTTCAGGACAGTCTCGATAAAAAAGTAAATATTGTACGTGTAAGCCATCATGAATTATCAGCGTATAATAACATTTGGTTTACCTTAATTTTTGATATACTGGCTTGAAATCTGTAAATCATATCAGATCAGTTTTCTCGTAATGTCTGTACATTGATGTTAAATTAGGGTTAGAACTTACATTAGAACTTACATTCTCTGTTGATTCTATTTTCTTTGGGAGTTACAGTTTCACTGCCAGTTTGGATTATTGTCAGTGACTAGTTAAAGAAATTCAAGAACTTTTAAAATTCAGCAGGACTATTTTAAAGAATATACATTTGTCAGTGTTAGTATAGTAGACAGTGTGTTTATTTTCAGGTGCTCAAAGTGTGGACAATGTCTTTCTAACTGGTATTTTGAGAAGCATGGTCAGTTATTCTGTAAACAGGACTACTGGTCAACCTATGGGGAGGCATGTAATGGATGTACAGAAATAATCACAGGACCTGTTATGGTTAGTATCATTACATGTACATTAAATTTACATTTGACATTCACATGGTAACTGTGGGAAAAACAACACATTGTTGTTGTTATATGGGAAGTACCAGTCATATATGCAACAGTCACATGATAGGGAAAACGAGAGAACAGATTGTGTAAACTTTGAAATTAAATTTGAAATAGATGCCAAGACAGTTTTGTTTTAAAAGCTTTGTGATTCCAACAGCAGACGTAAAAATGGAGACAGAAAAAATACACAGAAACATACAAAGCAACAAAATACCAACATACAGACTATGCGAAAAAGCAGCATGCAAAATAATGGACAATATGAAAATGATATATGGAATAATGATGCTTCTACCAGTATTATGAACTCAACAAACATGAATTGGAGATAACACCATAGAACACAACATATAATGATGAACAGAAGTTCAAGTCTTATATCTAACTAGCTACAGTAACTTTGAAAAATGATTACTGGCATTTGAACTGAATTTAATGAAAAAAAAACATTTGAGTTTTGCACGTACAGTGTGTCTAGATTTATACTTGGCTGTTGCTTACGTGCCTTAGGAAATGTTTGTGGTATAAAAACAGTAGTTTATACCTTGCTTATACTAGTTGAACTGTACAAGGATTGGCAGGTCAGGATGTGAGTTTTTTCCTCACTTGGGCTTCTTCCGTTTGTCTAACAAGACTGACCCCATCTTGAACAAGTAGAAACAGTTTTTACATGTTTTAGTGAAGGTCAGTTGGCGAGACTCTTTTTTAAAATGGACAATCTTTCTTTGGCAGTTTAGCATGAATTTAAAGATGGGTTGTTTACAACAAGCCTTTTGGCTAACTAAAGCATCTTTGTCTCAAATCACGTACAGTCTGTGTAAGGTGTTCACGTGAATGAATCATCTATTTCAAAGTCCTTCAAAAGTCAATATTGTTATATGCTCAACAGTAAGTCTTAAAATAGTAACCCTGTATACAGCAGCCACATGCTATAAGTGACCACTTTTATTTTATCCCCTTCCTTGTTCCTTAAAACGGGTTTGGTGTTTATTTCTAAGAAATGACTCTAGTCATTGTTTTCTGTCAAGGAGGACTTTAGCAGAAAAAGGACAATTGTACGGATGTACATAATGTAGATGTAAGATTTAAATGTTTCCTGGAAAGACTTCAGTTGTCAGATTCTCTCCCCTTGTATTATACTTATACCTATGTGAAGTAACAAAGCTTTATTGGCTAAAGTCGATGGCTGCGAAATATAGGCATATAAAGACTTGAAACAAACTGTTTACAATGTAATAGTTGCAGACTGCTAAAGGTTACAAAGATCTTTATTGAAGGTTGTAAAATATAAAGGTAAACACTTTGCTATAAAAGAAGAATAATGTAATACAATCCAACCAATGTAAAGCAGCCAGTCCTGGGACACATCACCTCATTAAGACAGGTTGTGGTTTAATCCAGATGAATTTTTATGCCAAACTTGCTGTATGGGACTGTATTGGCAAATTGAAGCAGGTGGTCACTTAATAGATGCTAGTGACTGTAAACATGGGTTCATCTGTACTTTTTGTATGTTTCAGGTTGCAGGGGAACACAAGTACCATCCAGAATGCTTTCAGTGTGTCAGCTGCCACACATACATTGGGGACGGGGAAAACTATGCACTAGTTGAAAGATCTAAACTTTTCTGGTACATAAACTTCATTTTACAACCTTTTGAAATAGACTCGTAACATTTTCCAGTCAAACATAAGCCTTGTTTTGCATTCCTTAGGAAGAAATGTCATAATGGTTTCCTCTGGTCTGTTCACTTTGCTGTGATAAATACTTGCAATGTTTCATTTTCATTCTGACACCCAGTGTTAACTGTGTAGATTGGCTTATAAGTCACATTAGAACAACATTTACAGGAATGGAAACTGGTGATGTAATGAAAAGATGAGAAATAGATTGCTTGAATGTACATGTATAAGTGAATAGACTTCTATAATGCTTTGTAGGTAATATAGAGTACATGTGTCCTTGTTAGATGTTGTACAGTGGGCTAATGATAGATCCCACAAGACTGAAATTTCTTTAGGTTTCACATTCTACCTTAAATTACTGTAAAATTAATCTGGGACCTAAACAGAAATTCAGTACACAACTCTACAGTATTTTATCTTCTTTCAGTGGAATGTGCTACAATCTACAGATGAAACCCATTCTTGCGGAGACTCCACGTCGCCGTCGGAAACCACATTCCATTCAAATGATCGAGGTTCCACCGACTCCTGACAGGCCTCGTGGCCTACATTTTAGTATCGAGAAGATGAAAGCGCTCAGTTCCAGACAGTCTGTCAACAAAGACAGTCTGAATTCTCCACAGTTGAAGATTTCCAAGTAAGCTGACCGAATTATGTTGTTGACTCTAGCAAATCATTTGGCAGTGCATTGATCAGTTGCAACACAGTCTCCAGTTCTGATTTATAAATATTTGTTGATGCTTGTGAAAATGAGCAGTCTGGGAGAAAAGTTAAATTGCTTGTCAGAATATTTAGAAATTTTTTATTAATGTTAAGAAATGGTAATATTAATGACTAAATAAAGTTGTAGTTTTATTGGCATGGCCTTCATCTCTCAACATTTGCTTTGTTTGCGAAAATTAATGAAAATAAAAATCTTATGTAAAAACAACTTGCAATAAATCCTCTTAGTGTTTGAAATTATTTTTTGTCCAATGGCATTGCAATATTTTTCAAAAATGTTGTGAAATTTATTTTGGTAAATCAGTTTAAACTCTCATTGTGATTCAATTAACCAAGTAAATTGACTGCTTTTATCAAGTTCTTTTGCGCATGCGTAACATGCATTGATGGAGGCGTAAGTCAATTTCACATTAATTGAATGAGAATGTGAGGTCGCAGGGAGATATTTCAAGGCTGAATAAAATAAACCAGCAACAAATAAAAATATTCCCAATCATTTGTAATGATTTTAACTACAAACTACACTGTAAAAAAAAAAAAAAAATATTTACTTACTTTTAATAGCAATTTCAGAAAAAGTCCTTCGAAAAAAATTCACCAGAAGAAAAGATATTTCCAGTATAGTCTTAAAAGTCACCAAAGGAGATTATATCCCAAAGTGACAATAACTGAAAAATGGTAATTCGATGCTAATAATATGTACCTCTTTTTCATCATTTCAATATACTTTAGATGTCAAAGATCATTTTCTTCCCGTCATCTTTTATAATAACTAGACTTTTCACACAGTTTTGAACATTAATCACCAATGCCTTACTCTTGATATTTTCACTGTTGGATTAGGTCAGCAGCCGCTCTAGACCAATTTAATTTTGTAAATGCTTATTAATGAATACTTACCAATACTTAAAACTTAATAACCATGACCATGATCATATGGTTAAAATGTTTGGGTTTAGCTATTAAGACACTGCTAAGATGTTTTGTCTTTTGTCAGTATGCTGGCTTACTTCATGAAGTCATCAGGTTAGCAAATTACACAGTGTTTTCAAACACAATATCATTATAACGAATAACCGGTATTATCAAGATATTGAACATATTGTTTTCTTTATTGATTAAATGTAAACAAAGATGTGTTTGACAGAAATTTACAATCAAGCCGTCTACTGATCAATGATGTAACATCATGTCCATGTTTATATAATTAACAGCAAACTCTTTGTTAAAACTCAATACTAGCTGGCTACGGAAATGAATTAAATGTTTACACAAGATGCTGCCAACATGTTATGCATAATGGATTTCTCATGTGCGTACTGGTATGCACTTAAAATTACATTTTGCCTAATAAGGCCACAGATATTTACTAGTAGGTCAAGAGTCCATACTTTTTGTATATTTGTTCTACATTATTAGTTGTACTGTTTGGGGAGTCTGACTAGGGTATGAATGCATCTGCTTTGTATACATTATAATTATACACTTTTGGTTTCTGTCCTGGTTTTTTTTTACATTAAACTTGCTAGGACATGCACAAGTATTGTCAAAATTTCATGAGAAATTCAGTTAAACACCAGTAAGGGCCTTTATTGTATCATTTTTGACTGTGCATGTATGAACCCAGTGCAAAAGATTACAATATTCAGTTAATTACTTTAACAACAGAGGCCCCTAACATTATAAAAGACATGATGTAAGAGTTAGTTTATGAGCTCACCTGAGCACAAAGTGCTCAAAAGTGAGCTATTGTGATAGGTAAAGTGCGAATATGGGTCATTTGGGGTCAAAAACTAAGTCATCTGGGGTCAAATCATAGAAAAACTTTATGTATGCAATAGAGGTTGCATTTTTTATTGGATTTTCATGAAATTTGGTCAAAATAATTTCCTTGATGAAATCTAGGTCAAGATCGAATATGGGTCATCTGGGGTCAAAAACTAGGTCAACAGGTCAAATCATAGAAAAACCTTGTGTATGCAATAGAGGTTGCATTTTTCATTGGATCTTCATGGAACTTGGTCAGTATGACAACTTTGATAAAATCTAGGTCGAGTTTGAATTTGGGTCATTTAGGGTCAAAAACTAGGTCATGTGGTCAAATTATAGAAAAATCTTCTGTATATATAGAGGTTGACTTTTTCATTGGACTTTCATGAAACTTGGTCAGTATGATTGCCTTGATATAATCTAGGTTGAGTTTGAATATGGGTCATCTTGGGTCACTAGCAAGGTCATGGGGTCAAATCATAGCAAAACCTTGTTGTCTGTATTTTCACTGGAACTACATGAACATTGGTCAGAATAACTGCCTTGATGAAATATAGGTTGAGATCAAATAGGAGTCATCTGAGGTCAAAAAGTAGGTCATGGCGTCAAATCATAGAGAAACCTTGTGTGTGCAATAGAGGTTGCATTTTTCATTGGATCTTTATGAAACTTGTTCAGTATGATTGCCTTGATGAAATCTAGTTTGAGTTAGCCAAGTGAGCGATAAAGGGCCATCTTGGCCCTCTTGTTTTTGTTACTTTTAAAAGTAACCATTTGTACATGATTATATTTTGTGTTTCCATAGAATTGACAGTAATCCTAATCTTGAGGATTTAAATATTGGAGACAAGATCATTGAAGTGAATGGTGTTAGCGTTAAAGATCAATTCCTGAATGAGATTCAGTCAATTCTGGAAAACCCAAATGAAGCTCTACACCTTATGGTTGAAAGAGATCCATCACCAATACCACCTGGGCGCAAGTCTCGAGTTTATAGCTCAGACACGGAGTCTGAATCAGAGAGATCTGTGTCCTCCCCCGAGGCTGTAGACATAGAAGGGACCAAGGTTTTGCTCAGACCAAAAGATGCAATAAATACACACAGGTAAGGCAATTTTATGGTTTATTAAGTGAATTCTTGCAGGTAACTGATAGTTAATTTTACCCTGTAAAATGTTTAATTAATATATTTAATGTGTTTTAGAAATCTGTTATCAGTTGTATTATTGTGTATCATAAAAAATGTTATTTTGTAGAATTAAGTATATGGATAAGGAGTTTTGTTCATTACAAACTTATATAAGCATTAACGTGCTATATTTTTGTAAGCTGTCTCTCAGACTAAACAGATGTTTACGCCTGTCTGCATTTTACAATAAATGGTAACAAAACAAAGCTGATTAATGGAAATTTTTATACCCAATGCACACAAAGTGTTAGGAGGGTATTTCTGGATTAAGCTTATCTGTCAGTCTGTCTGTGTAGACGCAATCTTGTGGACTCATAAACTCAAAACCCCTACTCAGAATATAATGATACTTCACAGAAATGATAAGTACATTTTTGTACCATACCTAGATATGCATGGTCTATGTTTCAGGTCAATACGTCAAAGTCACAGAGGCTTTAAATAATAAAATCTTTGGAGCTCTTATTCTTCAAAACCCCTGGTCAGAATTAAATGATACTTCACAGAAGTGATAAGTACCATGCCTAGTTGAAGCTCTTGTCTATTTTTGAATCCAAGCTGTAGCATTGTGTATGTACATGTATGTATCATCATTAATATTTCAGGAATAGTCATGTTAGAAGAAGAAGTAAGTCACCGTCTCCCCTACCTGCATCTCGACAAAAAAGTGTGGATATTAGTCGTACTCAGTCATTCCGTACTATGCCGCAGACTCACCGCTTGTTCCGCACCAGTGATCTTGTACCAGGGGCTATTTTAGGGAAGGGCTTCTTTGGTCAGGCCGTCCAGGTCACCCATAAGTTGACTGGAGAGGTCATGGTGCTGAAAGAATTGTACCGCTTTGACGAAGATGCTCAGAAAAGTTTCTTGAAAGAGGTAATACATTCTTGAGTATTGTGAATCTTTTGTACATTAAGGTCTGCATTGCTCTACAGTGTCTGTCTGTGCCAGATTTCTTTATATGAGTTAGAAAATTTAATTTTAAAAAAACATCCCTGAGAACTGTGAGAGGTATTGTATAGATTAAAAGATGTCCAAAGCATGTCGAATGTAGAGGTGTTAGAGTAATAAATGTAATATTCTATATTCCAGGTATCAGTATTAAGAAGTCTTGACCACCCGAATGTATTGAAACTTCTCGGTGTAATGTATAAGGAGAAGAAGCTGAATCTAGTGACAGAGTTTATCGAGGGCGGCACACTCAAAGACCTCCTGCAAGACAGGTCTAAAACCCTGACATGGGTACAGAAAGTTCAGATGGCTAAAGACATCTCTTCTGGAATGGTATGCAAAAGTTTTATGGTCAACAGATGCTGTATGTTACAATTTGTAAAACTCATCCTTTAATTTGATGTAGAAAAATGTAAATTTGCACTTATTAGATTTTTAATAAATTTTGAAAGAAAAACTCTTGTTTGCTACAGATATTTTTTGACAGGTTTTCATTATATGGCGTGCAACCTACTTATGTACGGTTGATGTGGAAACCTCACTGGCTTATTTACAAGACAGACCTGCATGTCAGCATGCAATATTCCTGTCTGACAAACAAAGAGCTTTCCTTTCATTTCTACAGATGTATTTGTGCTGTTAATACAGCCAGAGATTTATCTTTCATTTGCCATCAGACAGTGCTATCTGACTGTGCCAGCAAAGTGAAAAACAGACATTTGGCTAATCCAACAGAGGTATATGTCTGCGGTAGAAATAATCTAATGAGATTTGGCAAAGTTCTTGAAAGAGTAATCTGTTTTGTTATGTAGAGATTTTATTCCAGCTTGGTTTGTCAGTGTGGATTTGGTATTCAGATAAACAGACAAGTCTTGCATGTACTTATGCAAATATTTATTGATCACACTGTTTGATATTTTCTTGCAAATGCTGTTAATAATATTACTACGAGAATCATATGTATTTGTGGTAATCACTTGAGGCCCAAACCATTTGCTATGTATATTATTGGCACTAAATTATGTTTAAACTATATGTATTAAAATTAAACGTTAATTCCTACCTTTTAGGCAACAGAGGTTACAATTAGTGGGTCAACTTTAAACAGAATGTATTTTGTATTTTCAGGCATATTTACATTCAATGGACATAATACATCGTGATCTCAACTCTAACAACTGCCTGTGTAGAGCGGTAAGTTATTCACATTGTTATAAAATGTCTATAAAAGTGTAAGCATATCATTCTCTGTGTGAAAGACTTAAACTTGTTTGAAAGAGTGAAAAAAAAGAATGAGAGTACATGTATTTGTCCTGGTTGTCTTACAATTCATACAACACAGGAAAAATCATGATGGATAAATTGTTTATTCATTGATTTTAAATGGGGTGTCTTGTATTGAAGTGTTGTATTATGTGGCTACAGATGTATATAAAGACATGTCTATTGTTAACATGTTCATGTACTGAACGTTGACTTTTTATGCCCCCGAAGGGTGGCATATTAAAATCGCACCGTCTGACCGTCTGTCCGTCTGTCCGTCCGTCCGTCTGTCCGTCCGTCCGTGCGTCCCCACTTACAAATTCGTGTCCGGACTGTAACTTTGTCATGCATTGAAGGTTTTAAAATAACTTGGCCACATGTCTAGCACATCAAGCGACGTGTCGCGTGCAAGACCCACACCCTACCTCAAAGGTGAAGGTCACCTTGGAGTATGAAGGTTATGGAATCCTCTATATTGCACCATTCGTGTCCGGACTGTAACTTTGTCATGCATTGAAGGTTTTAAAATAACTAGGCACACATGTCTAGCACATCAAGACGCGTGTCGCGTGCAAGACCCACGTCCCTAGCTCAAAGGTCAAGGTCTCTTGAGTTTGAAGGTAATGGTTCCTCCATAAGCATATATGCACCATTCGTGTCCGGACTGTAACTTTGTCAGCATTGAAGGATTTTAAAATAACTTGGCACAAATGTCTAGCACATCAAGCGACGTGTCGCATGCAAGACCCACGTCCCTAGCTCAAAGGTCAAGGTCATCTTAGGTTTGAGGTAATGGTTCCTCTATTAGCTTTGCATACTTTGTGTCCGGCTATACTTTATTTGCTTTGAAGGTTTTAAAATAACTGTGCCAAATGTCTAGCACCTCAAAGGTCAAGGTCCCTTAGTGTTTAAGTAATGGATACTGTATGCATGATTACTCTGTCTGCATGGAAGGTTTTAAAATTCGTAGCACTTTATTGAGCACATGGAGGGCCGCTGTGAGGCACCTCTTTCGGGGAGCATTCGTCACTTGGGAGGGACAGCTTTTTTAGACTAAGATGATTTTATTAGAAAGTTGTCTATATGTCCATTACATTCTTTTATGTTCACATTCTACATAGACCAGTAGTTACTATAATTTTATTTGGGCTCAACTATAAATCTGTGTACGGTAGGTGAATGTTCTGTTTTTAACCAGTCAGCCTAGCGAAACAACAAATGACTAGAGGAACTACCAGTGTGTCTATCCTGTAAAACAAATTTTGCAGTATTAAAAGTACTATTGTAAAGCAGGAAGTGGAACAGGGATGGCCCACCTACACTCATCTGGTGAAAATATATTTTTGCTCTACTATTGGTAGTTAAAGAATAGTTCCTGCTATCCTGCACATACTTGCATTTAGGTTGGCATCACACATTGTTTAAAATTCCACTTGCAATTTCATACATGTAAGTTTTAAAGATCAATATAATTACTTTGACAAGTTTAGACTAATGTTTTATCTTTTCCAGGACCAAACAGTAGTTGTGGCAGACTTTGGTTTGGCCAGAGTGATCTCGGACCATGACTTATTCAGACAGCCACCAAAGACACCTTCACCGTCAAAGAGTCCCGGCAAGCGGAGATACCAGAGAAAGAAGCGGTATACAGTGGTCGGAAATCCGTTCTGGATGGCTCCAGAAATGATAAATGGTCATAAATATGACGAGAAAGTTGATGTTTTCTCCTTTGGTATAGTTCTCTGTGAGGTAATCAGCCATTCTTGTGGTTTATTTTATAATGCATCCTGTTTTCATAGATATTAAAAATAAATAAAAAATTTGCTGCTCAAGTCTTCCGTGTAGCTGTAGCTTAGCAATGCTGGAGTTGTTGCCCTTGACTTACAGTTTATGGTTATGATAAACTTCCTTGCAACTGTAATAATAAGATGGATTCTTTATAAGATGCAAGGAGATACTATTAAGGTTATTTAAAGGAAGTGAAGATGTACATTTAGGGTTTTATGTATGGCCTAAAAGGTTAAAGGTTATGGCCTATATCAGAGTTTCATAATAGTAGACATTATTCAACAGTTGCCATAAAAAGTGGTCATATTCTTTGCTTTTCACAAATAGCTACTTATTCAAAATACAGTAAAACTTCGATAACACGAGGTTGCAAGGGGATGAGTAAATTGCGGAAGTTATCCGAGTTCTCGAGTTATCCGAATCATGGAAAGTTTACAAGTTTTCTGCTGTGACGTATCTTATGAACAAAGTGTATTTGAGGACATTTATGTTGTAGTAGGATTTATACATTCATTTATTTTATTAAATCACGAACCCTGATTACCATTTTGTATTTATTTCATTAAATTCTGTCCGTTAGAAGAATTGAGGACAAGCTTAATTTGAAGGTCTGGATTCTAGCAGTTTCATTTTGATATTACAGATAATAGGCCAAGTATACGCTGATCCTGATATTTTGCCGAGGAGTTTTGACTTCAGTCTCAATGTAGAAGCATTCAAGGAGAAATTCTGTGGTGATTGTCCGAATGGCTTGTTGAAACTTGCAGTAATCTGTGCACAGATGGTTCCTGAGAACAGGTATGTGAAATACTTAACCTTGACCTAGTTAACTTCTTACTTAGGCTGCTTCAGCTTGTAATTAGGATAGTTCCATTAATTGTTCATAGCAGCGATGGAATAGTAAATACTGGAGATCGTGATCAAACTGTCATGATGTGCAGGCTGGTCTGTTACTTGGTTAATGTATTTTGACCAAGGCAAGAGATGGTCTTCACTGTTTGCATCAAGTTATAAAAAAAAAAGTGGCATCAAAGAGCAATTTTTGGTGAAGTATCAGCTGGATTTTCTTTTGCTAAAAGGAGTTCATCACCCAAATACACTGTATGCTGGTTGGCCTTCAATCAAGTTGCAAAATATTGTGGCAATAATTGTTTACCAAGGCTCTGATCGGTTAGAAGTGAGGTACTGGAAAAACTTTGGAATTATCAGGGCTTGCACTGCAGTTTCCAGGAGGGTAGGTCTAGCATTTTGTAGCATTTCTCAGTCAATCTTTGCATTTGGCACTATAGGAGGATTTGTAAAATTTTCTAATATAAATAAGAACAATGTTACTTATTGTATTTCAGGCCATCATTTGAAAAGGTGAATCTGTGGTCAGAGAATCTGATGTTTCATTTGGAACATGGCATGGCACTTCCTCATGAGCTCCAAGGTGATGCTGTGCAGTTTTACAAAGACATTAAGGCAAGTGTCATCACAAAGACAGCAACCAAAGACTCAGTAAATGACACAAGCCCTAAGGGCAAAGATGAAAAGACAATAGAGAGAAAGGGGTCAAAGAAAGGGGTTAGGAGAAAGTCAAGTCTGTGTGTGATTAATGAAACCAACAAAACAAAATCAAAAACAGAGAGTTCTAAAGACAGTGTAGAAAATTCCCACAACCCTGTGGATGTTTCTAAGAATCAGGGAAGTGAAAACTCTAAAGATATGTTGGAAAATGACAGAAAAACAGAGGAATATTCCAACACTATGGTTAACTCTACAGATATCACTGAAAGTTTCAAGAGTGCCGAAGATTCACAGCAGGGTTCAGGAAGCTTGTCTGTTGCAGCAGAAATTCTACAAAATAAGACAGAAAACTCTGAAACTGTTGTTCAAACTAAAGATTTTACAGAAGGTGCTGAAGTCACTATTGGTGATGATTTTGAACATTGTGATAAAAATGTGACCAAATTAAAGACAATGGCTCAAGAAAATAACAATAACAACAAAATGGCAAATAGCATTCCATGTTCAAACTCAGAAGGGAAGGTTTTGTCAGAAATGGACTATCATGGTGAGAATCACAATGAAGGTTTTACACTAGATCCAACTGAGATGGAAACAGACAATCTGATTCTTAAGGAAACGAAAGACAGTGAAATTGGCTCATATAACATGGCATTATCACCTGATATGCAAGTGCCTGTTATAGAATTGACCCAAGATGTGCCAGGCAATAGTATGGAAACAGAAATGTGCCGATAGCTGTTTGCTTGACTGCAAAAACTACAAAAGAAATGAAAATTCAAATGTTTTCGGCATTATAACTGGATTATCTCCTTTGGTATAAAGAAGTACCCTGTCCACAACTGGCCCCAATTTCACGAAAATACTTAAGTAAATACTTAGTAACATGCTTAACTTATTTCAACACTTATCAGCCTCTTGCATGTATACTCATTTAAAGAATTAAACTTTTTCATAATTGTTTTCCCATTTATCACATTATATATACACTTGTTAGTATTTGTGCAGAAAATGTTGTTTTTAGCAAGTAATTTACAGTAAGTAAATTCTTAAGATTCTTAAAATTCATAACTTGTACTCAAATGAATTTTTGCACAATCTGACTTAGTATATAATATTTTTGTTCTTTCAACATGTTAATTTCATTAAAAACATACTATTGTTTAAAATGACGTCAAGAAACTTATTATTTTTGTGACCATTGACTTCAAAATAACACCACTACATAATATTCTGAACGTGCTTAGTATGCATTTTCACTCAGCATTATATGTAAATTCTATAAATAGTATCATTTAAATCATATTCTCACATACTCCACTTGACATATGGACACTTGTTAGTTAAAAAAGGAAATATAAGATTTGCAGAATATCTTAAGTGATATCAATTTGTCTAGGAAGTTATCTTACCCTTGGGGCTTATTTTATAAGAAGCAATAGTTTTGCATTTAGAGAACACCTCTCTCACATTGAAGATTATAACTGCTACATAGAAGAAAATACAGCATTTGTTGATAGATCTACCAGTAACTTCCTGCTATTTTAATATGGTTTCTGTGGACCATGGTCTCACAAGTGACTGGTATGCAGCTTTTGCTTGCAGTGTCCTTGGGTTATAAAACATTTGTTGAAGACCAGTCTGGAGACATTGGGTTGTGATTGGACAGAGAAAAGGAAGTTTAAATGTTGACCAATCACAAGCCAAAGATCTCTAACTGGTCAAAGCAGAAAAGTTTCGTATCTGTACACCAAATTGTGTAAAGTAGGTTATTCCTTTGCCAGTGACAGGATAAACTGAAACTTGTACTTTTGTATGTCGTGTATCCAGATATAAACTTTATGATTAAAGGTGCATTAACTTTGCATAGTTGAGAAAAATATTTTATGTTGTTGAAAATCATAAAACATTTTGCAAGGAAATATAGTTTTTTGTAGGTTACATAATTATTGTTTTGAACAAAGACGATGTTTTTATGAGTTTCCGGAGCATTGAATTCTCTAGATTTTTGTGATCAATTGAATGTCCCTTAGTCCTTCATCTGGCAGTCTGCTTATCCATACTTCATTTGTGAACACTCTAGAAGCTTTATATCCAATCATCATTAAATTGGTCTGATTGATTGTCTTAATGACCATTTGCTTGAGATTGCAGCTAGATGACATGATGATGATGGTATTAAAATAATTAAAAGTCATTATTCATCTTTCTTATCAACATAGGTTTACTTCTCTAAAATTAAAAAGTAATACTTAATTTTGTATGAAATTTTTCACAGATGTCCATGAATCTTATGTCATTCCATGTTGCCATGGTGACCCCCTCATTGATGTATCCCTAGAGATGGGCTGCTCAGTAATGGTTTCACGGCATACATTGTACATTGTAATACCTATTATAAAAATGTAAAAATTAATGTCGGAGCTTTAAGATGTTTCTCTTAAATATTTTGCAGTATTTAGTGTACTTTGCATATGTTACATATAAAGCAATCATTTATAATATGCAAATAAGACAAATGTTTTTTTTCTGCATTTCATTTCATTTAGATATACATTTGTATGTGTTCAAGTTTAGAACTGTATGTTGTTAAAGTATACATAAACTGTGCAATTGATTTCCCTTCCATACTGGTACACAAATATATTTTAGGAAATACAAACTGTAGTGTGATGACTAATGCCATATTTCTGTCAAGAACTGTGATGTTTAGACATACATGTTTGTAATAGGGTTGATGTCGGTGCTTTTCTACAAGAAATGGTTTAAGGATACATATTTTGATTAAACCATACTTTCATTGATTACGGGCTCAAGTTTTTGCAGTGTATATTATAAACTCTTGATTACTACTTCCTATGGTGCTGACCAGCATAGCTAAAATAAGGGAGTGCGGAAGTTCTTGTCAATTTCCACAGACAGGATGCAAATTTCTAACCTACGATTTAGGATTCAAAGCTCTAACCTCCAGTTTTGGATTCAAAGCTCTAATCTCCAGTTTTGGATTCAGAGCTCTAATCTCCAGAGCTCTAACCTCCGCTTTTGATTCAAACCTTTAACTTCGCGTTTAGGATTCAAACCTTTTACCTCTAGACCTCTGACCTCAAGTTTAGGAGTCTTAAGCTTTACGCCTTTGCCCTACCGCCTCCCTGGTTCTAGTTCAGTTACAAACATATAATTATACACACCTTGAGTAAGAGTTTATATCAACACAATTTAGTCATCAGGCAAATTCTGCAAGTAGAAAATTCAAACTTGTTGACGGAACTGTTGAAAAGCAACTTGGAAAAAACAAAATAATGTGCAGAAATAAAGTTTCAAAGTTCCCTTGAAAGAAGAGAGACATTTTTTTTTTTTTTTAATTTATTCAATGGATATGTTGATCAATTAATAGGAGGGTCTTTGAACAAGATATTTTTGAATTTGTGATATGAATCTTATTAGGGACCAACTTTATGACATTGTATAACATACTTAAAAATATTGCATTAATTTATTATTTTTGTCACTGTTCATATTGATGCTGGAAGTCAATTTATTATTTTGATGTGTTACTGTTTCTCACCTTTTTCATTGTTATGTTTTTAACTTTTAACTCGCTGGCTGCGAAGGATTCTACCCTTTAAGCCAGCAAACACCTTGTTTACAATTTTATGAGAAAAAGCTTGTAAGTGTGTTTGATTAGAACTATGAAGTTTCAAGGGGTTTTTTTTGTAGATATTGAATACCATATTAATTTTATCAAATAAAAAGTGCAAAAAAGTGTGAAACCAGGGTATTGGCACAAGTATCTGAGATTTTATTAATAGATTGACGACCTGCAGGTGCCAGATACTCTTCAATCTGTTGATAATATTTCAAATTCCTGTGGCCTTGGTGAAAAAATAAAAAACAATGCATTTTGACAGACCACAGGCTTTGGGCCCAGCTATTTTATATGTCTAGTTGTTAGCCTACAGCAGAAATACCATAATGATTATGGCCTTGCATATAAGTGCCTCATTTTTGTAAATGTTAGTCATTTATAGACTTCATGCTTTTATGTAGACAGGATGTGATAGATAAAATGTGTACTGTACAAGTAGATATAGAAATGATGAAACTAAAGTAAGGTTATTTACAGGGGTGTTCAGTGTTTTGCCATATTGCAGGAATCAAATCAGACAAAACTGTTTCAAAACCCTGAATAATTATAGTGCAGTTATGTCAGAAATTCAGAATTGAATAAACGTAACCGAACTTCAGTACTTTTTGTGACGTGGGTTATTTATGCAAGATGAACATTTGAGAAGACTTTATTTGCTTATTTAAAAATTCACAAAAGGAAAATTATCACTGTACCAATCTATCTGAAATTAATTAAGCTTTTGCAACAGTTTTAAATAAGTTTAGAGAAGAATAAACAAAAAATGGCAAAAATTCAATGATTTTGGAATAATATCTAATAGAATAGTAGTAGAAAATAAGAATATAGTATACTGGAATAACAACTCATACAGTAATAGTTACAGTCCCGACAGAGGGTTTGTTAGCTTTCTACTTTTATATATAAATATATATTATGTCTTGCCAGAATGGTATAAATAGGAAATACAGCATTTATTATAATATTATATTTTTATTGAAATAAAAAATATGAAGGAAAATCTTGTAATATTTTGCTTTGAAGACATCTGATAAAAGACACACTCACAGACCAGAAGATTAAGGTATACCAACTTTGTTTATGAAGCTTTTAGTACAGTAAACTTGGTATATAACAACTCTGGATATAATAAAATTCTGGATATAACAACAAATTTTCCGGATCTGATGCTTTTTCCTTCTTAATTTTATATGAAAATGATATACGGATATAACAAACTGGGTGATAAGGAATACAATTAAATAGGCCCAAGGCGTTCGTTATATACAGAGTTATCTGTGCTGTTATTTGTCCGTCTAATGTCTTCTGTCCATAATTGCTTCATATGACTTTTTTCTTAAACATTGCCAGAATCATCCCTTCAATTTTTCGGAACAGTTCCAGGTGACAGAACAACGGGAAATAGATAAATCTTTGAAATGTTCTCCAAAATCACAAGGCACAGCACTTAGATCTCTTCTAGTGGATGTCAACAAAGTTTGTAAAAATCTTGCCCCTAGGGTCATTATTGGTCCCAATTGGGGTGCACTTGTTTTACAGGAGACTTGTAGGAAAATCTTTTCTAAAACCACAATGTGTAGAGCTTAGATATGTATGTTAGTGTGTAATATTGTCTAGTGGACCACTGTTCAAATCATGCCCCTGGGGAGGGGGGCAGTCACTTGTTTAACATAAATTTAATATGTAGCATTTGCTTTTTCTGTTTATTGCTCGCCTGGCACAAAGTGCTTTTGTGTACATGAGCCTTAATTAGATTTTGGTTACTTATCATTGAAAAGCGTTCGTTTTCATCTATGATAAGCAACACACTTTTAATTAATTAAGATTCCTTTTATGCATTTTTGCCCAAATGTGATGAAATAAGAAACTAGTAAGTTGTCTGGGTTTAGTGCAAAAAATCAATTTAATGTCTATTTTTATTAAGTGAAGGAAGGAAGGACTTAATATTTTCATGAAAGGAGTGATGTATACACAAGATAATTCCTTCAGAAAATATGTTTAATTGTAGGGCTTGAAATCCGGCATTTTATGTAAGTGTATGGAGATAAAGAGCGGACAATGCAACGTGGACAGACGAACAGACAGACATACGACAAGAGAAAAGGCATTCCTTTTCCCCATTATTTAAAGTGCATTTTGCTTTAGAGAAATCAAGGTACATGTAATCCAGTTTTTCAGCGTTCGAAAAGTTATTAAAATGCAATATTCTACAATGTTGCATATTGAAATAACCGACTATTTTTAAAATTCAAATATTGGCTAAATTTATTTTAAAAACCGCACTTAATTCAATATCTAATGATTTATGAAATATGATGACCAACCACATGCTAACCCGGCACAATGTAAAATACGCTACTGTCGGTAAGTATCAGCTCACATACTGCTATTTTAAAAACATAAATGCATAAAGTTATATATCAATTTGTTCATAATAAAAGCCTAATTCCTGTGGTACATTTTTTTGTGTCGAAATCATATACAAGATGTGACATAGGATGCAAAAACCAACGAAATATCTGAAAATAACGTTGCGTTATATGTAACATGGAAATTTATTTTCACTTATATTTGTGAAAGATATTCATAAACCACTTGTAGATCTACTTCCGACCGGAAAAAGACTATATGGAGTGCAGAAATTGACGTGAAATGACATCCAAACAGGAAAAAAAAGTATTGAAAAAGTATATTCAGTAATGCATATATGTAAGGATTAATCGAAATTGCGTAAGATCTTTAATTATAATAACGTTCTGAAAACATAAACACGGAGATGGTATGTACCTTAATCTATTAAATTTAAATTCAGACGGTATGGAATTTAAAAGGTGTAATAGATTTTTTTGTCTTCTAAACGTAAACTTAAATTTGTAGAATGTGCCTGTAAAGTTTTTATTTTGTCACTGAAATTTCGTGTGGAGAAAAATGTCCCGTTTAGTAAAAATGTGCGCCTGAAATCGTAATGCTTATTTTTATAGTATTTAAAATGTACGAAATAGATAAGATATTGACTAATGAATGAAATGGCATAATAGTATTGTGTCGAAATTTAAGCATTGTAAATTTGAAGAAAATCGCATTACAAATGGTATTCAAATTCGAGGATTATCGTTGTGGAGAATAATGTCCCTCCTGCTCATTTTGACGCTTATAACGTCAACCGTGTTATTCGATTTTATATGTTGATTAGGTAGAAGCATGCTATTCTCTATTCTAGCATAAAATGTGCTATTGTTGCCCATTTTGCCGGTGTTTTAACAGGAGAACTGTGTTAACGGGGAGATTCACGCGCCGTTATAACCCGTTTTCATTTATGCGCAGTACGGGCCATTGTAAACATGGACCTGTCTCCCAGTCTTCATCACTACGCTCAACAGTGCCGGGCTTAAAACCCCCTAGTGACGTCATAAATATGACGTAAACAACACGGACGTTGTCCCGCGCATTATTGAACGTCGTACCAGTAAGAGCTTTTCATTTTTATTTTTATGATTTGTATGCATTTATGCTAGAATAGTTAACGCACGTTTTTTCGTGTTATAACACCTAGAAGTCCGTGATGCCTCGCCTAAGGGCTGGGCAACAACCACTGGATCTGCAGATGTTATTCTCTAGTCTACCTTAGTTTTTGGTACCAACTGAAACTTGACGATATTTCTGATTCAGATATATATTTTTTGGACGTTTTTAATGTTCATAACGTTACCATGACGTCGCAAACATGACCATATCGCGCCATTTTTACGTCTGTTGTACGGAGACAAATTTTGTCTTATACTTACTGTACTGAGATCATTTGTTGACGTAAAGCAATACAATTAGCATCAAAATAAAGCTATTAAAATTGCATACACGGTTATCTACTCTAAATTACTTTGCGTAGATCTATATGCTGTGCAAAAAGATCCTGAATAAATATCATTTTCCTTTTCTGAATTCATCCACACAAAAATAGGCATGGTCATAATTCTGACAAGGGGTTTGGAGATTAAGAGCGCGCAAGATTTTATTATGTCGAGCCACTATGACCTTGACCTGGTGACCCGAGACATGGACCATTGAACTTCATTTTACATTATTTTAACATACTTATTACAGTAACAATCTTGAGCAAAGGAGGCTAATGTCGACCCTCTTCTATTATTGACCCTTCTTAATCACATTAATTCCTACAAATCATGTGATCATGTCATTCACTATCACTATTACGTCACAAATTTTCTTCCCGCGCAATTTTGAATGCTTACACGAAGTGTTACTGCATGAGATAAATATTATTGTCAGTTAATTGTTTCAATCAATTCTGCGATGCTCATTATGTTTTATTTCAAAGATAAAATGTATTCAAATACCTATTAAATTAATGAAAAAATGTATGTTGATACAAGTAGTGTTTGCTTAATTGTACATACACCATTTTTATAATGTAGACTTTCTTTCACAGAAATGGCAGATAATCCAATACAAACAACCAACTATGCGGGATTTATGGTGTTTTTCATTGATGTTGCAACCGAAACTGTCTTGAAGGTGTTCTACATGCGTTTAGGCAGAGATGATGTCGCCGTAAATGCATATCTGTCCTCCACACATGTGAAAGAAACGCTGAAGAATGTTATTCCGAACAGGCTGCATATTGTCTGTTCAGGCAATGCAAAGCCACGCTTGTTTGATATTTCAATCCTAATTAACATATTGACATGTGGCAATCTAAAGCTCCTGGATCCTCCAAATACTGGATGGAAAGCAAACCCGCCAGGCACAGACGTTTCTACAGCTGCTGATCTCTTGCGTCTGCGTCGAATAAGAAATAAAATTGTTGCGCATCGACATGAAGCGAAATTAAACGAAGAGGAATTTGAAAAGATGATGAAGGAAGTCGGAGATATTTTGAAGAGAATTACAAATGATCATGACCCAAGTAATGTACTTGATCTTGAAAGAAGGATTTGTAGGTACAAACGTATGGAAGTTATCCTCCCTCCAGACAAGGAGAAATATTTTGTCAAGTTACAGGAGTGGCATGATGATTTCAGAGAGCAGGTTTGATTTTTCTAGCGTAGTACACTACCGGCACAATCTGATTTAAAGTGACAATAGTAGTTTACACCCTGTCAAACCGTTTGAACGAATATGACTAATATTGCCATAATTTCATGACGACAAATGTTTTGATTAATGTGCATGAACTTCAGTTACAACTAAAAAAAATGAACTTATTTATGATAGAAGAATTCAGGTTGTATGCCCTCTAAGTGTTTACAATACACTGAAAATATGATTGTTCCTAAGAAATCAAATATAAATTAAACCCAATCAGAAACCTTTTAAATCGGTATACTTCTCACATCTTGGCCTAATTTTATCTTTATATCTATAAGACGATGCTGCAAAATGGATGAAATTTGTCCAAATTCAGCAACAAGCATTTAAACGTTGGAACTATGTTACTGGGTCAGTCTATCTAAACTAATATTATTTTGTTTCTTATGCGTGAAAATTAGCAAAATGTAGGATAGAAACACTGGTGTAATAAAATTAGTCAATGAAATCGCTGAAATAATAGAACGGAATTCTGAGCTACAGAAAATGTTACATCATCTTATACCAAATTTATTATGAACTTTTTTAGCTTTACTAGTTTGTCTTTAATTCGCCTCAGACGACACTTTTTGACAATTATTTCATAGTTTGAATCATCAGCTCACATAACTTAAACGTGTGAAGAAACCATGCCACTTAAACAGCTTCTCATAACAAAAATGTTAAGTAGCGAACTAAATAGGATATCATATTAGTAAATTACATTTACCATTTCGCTCTGTATTAGATCAATTGCACACATGATATGAAACAGGTAGAGCTAATACAAAGCATACTGAGCCAATATGAGAAAAGCAGGGCCAATACGGAAAACGGGCCATATGGATTCAGCATTCTGATTGGTTTAAAAGGAGGGCCAATACGGAGAAGTCACTTCCGTTAGATTTTTAAACGACGCCATTTTGTTTTTAGACTCACGCTGATGTCGTAAAATTTTTATTTTCGAAATAAACATAGGGTTATGGGTATTCATTTTCTTAGATCATTTTCTATCCATCCATAACAGTTTTGAAGTAAAACTCAAGAAAAAGTTGATTTTCATTTTTTTATCCCCATCCTGTATATTTATATATTTATTTCTTCTTACTTGTGTGAAAATGCGATTCAAACGGTGATAAAATAAATCTACCATGTCCACTGAGTTGTGGATATGGAAATCCCACCCTCGGATTGAGATGCAGAGCCTCATTTTTGTGACATATCTTCATCCTTAGGTGGAATTTCCTCACCCCCCCCCCATCCGAACCATGTTGATTCTCTTTATATTCTTGTTTTTTGCCATATTGTAAAGTTGAATAATAAATTATCATTAATCAAGTGATTTCATATTGGCCTTCGGCCTCCGGCCAATCGACCACCCTCGGACATAAAGGCCAAGTTGCTTGATATGACATTATATTATTAACTTAATTTACAAACTTAAGGGGAGTCACTGCTGAAAATCCTGTTTCTTTTATAGAGACTAACATATTGCTAGTTAATTTCTGGAAAATAATGATGGGTCAGTGACTTAACTTTTTTGCAATATTAATCTTTAGTGATACACTACCAGATCAAGGTGCTAAATGCAGAATTTAGCTAGAATAATGGTTTTGTAAACGTTTACGTATGTTGTGTGTTTTTCAGAATAGGTATCAATTTTAAATCTTTTCTAATGTAATATGTCATACTTTAGGATGAACAATTGTAGAAAGTGGTAATTTTTCACCATCCGAATAAATATTACGCCCCTTGTCATTACCCCGCCCACTTTACTAAAATTCTTTTTTTTTCTTCAAATTTTGATAAATTTATAATAGTGTCATGATAAAGGAATAACAAGGATTTTTAAGATAGTTTGCCTACAGTTTAATTAAAACATTTGTATTAGAGTGCAAGAATAAAAAATGGGGGTCAATGTACATATAAGAAAGAAATTCAGAATAAAAACTGACAAAATGTGTTTTATAGATTGCGACGAGCTTTGAGATATGATGGCATTGGTTGTAACAAAGAACTGTAACAGGAACTTATTATTACTGTATTTTTATATCCTAACAATTCGCCTTGTAATAAAGTTAGAATTAAGTAAATGTCTTAAACAGTTTTAAGAAATTAATATTTTGTACCCCTACCCCCATTTTGGCATATGGCAAAATTTTGTCAGTTTAGTCACAAAATGTGAAGGTTAAAAATTTTTTTCTCAAAATTGTTCAATTTATTTGAATTAAAATATTCCTATTGTGCCTAAGTTTACTACTGCATAATTGTTTTTCCAGTAAAATCATAATATTTTAAATATAACAAATCTAAATTTCCGGAAGTGATGAAATCCAAAACCTCACCAGGTATTGGGGGTCTAATGGACACTATTCCAAAACACATTAACTTAACATTTATATGATCTACTCTGTTAACCGACTAGGTGCAAAATTTAAAGACATTTCACCGTTTAATTAAAATTAATTTCTTTTTTTGTTGCCCTACTACCCCACTTTTAGAAATACTGACCATATTAAAAGTACCATAAAAGTAAAATAGGTTGTTTGCAAGTATCTATATACTTTAAAAAAAATCCAGGTTCAAAAAGTACTACAAGCAATGTAGAATTACAAAACATGAATTATAATTCTACAAGCAACATGTGTAACAAAAAATATGCAATAATGCCAAAAACTAGGGTATACAATTTTCCTAATTTTGCCACGAGACATATCACCATGTACAAATACACGGCTTTAGCAAAAGATTCGGAGTAGGGCCATCCTATTGATTATAAAACTTTTTATAAGTAGTACATTAATTGAAATATAAGAAAAATAAAATGTTTTACCGTCTACTTTTTGAGATATTCAACTTTTTAAAAATGAGCACGGTCAATTTTTGTATTTTCAAGTAACTGTACAGCTTGATAAAACCAAGGAAAATTAAGATACAGTTCTCAAATCTTGTGAAATGGCTTAATTTTTCATGTTATTCAGTTTGATAACTAAAAAGAAAAATAACGAAAAAAGTTTTGGCTCCTTCGGGGTTGAACTCAGGACCTCTTGATCTCAAAGCAGACGCTCTAACCACTGCCCACAGTACAAAATAGGTACTGCTAAAATCCAAAGTATTCCAAATGATCCTTAAACAGGAAGTACTCATTACACATCCACTACCTTAACACGTAAGAACGTCCTTTTAAGAGCGTAACTATGAAGTTTTATTTTCTAAAACAGATCAAGTTTTGTTTATCAGAAACTTTATGACACTTAATTGACTTCAAATAAAATAATGTTAAAGTCAAATTGAAGACCCGTACTAAACCTATTTGGCTCTTGGAATAATCATATCATATGCTGTTAAAATATATTTCTTATATGAACATGTATGAGACTATGAGTTAAATTCACGATTGTATGTATTTATATTTTCCAACAGGTAAATAAAGCACTGGATGGGATAACGGGTATGTTGTAGAAAGCAATATGTCAAAGTTTACAAGAGTCCGCTTCCGTGGTCGAATAGTGAAAGTCGATGACTTGAAATCACTATAACTTCTCATAGATTGAGGGTCAC
Source organism: Saxidomus purpurata (assembly GCA_022818135.1). Lineage (NCBI taxonomy): Eukaryota > Metazoa > Mollusca > Bivalvia > Venerida > Veneridae > Saxidomus > Saxidomus purpurata. Next base: position 19,647,909 of record JAFMSR010000007.1, read on the forward strand.
GAGTTCGAGCCCTGCCACCAACCATGTCTCTTTATGTGAAAAGTTGGCAGAATTCTTACAGATGAAAGGGATCTTGTACTGATTCTTTCTAGGAATGATTAGAGTAATTGTTCGCCTGTAATGACTGAAGGCGTTAAATTCATAACACAACAACATCGTTTTTGTAAAGAATCAACATAATTCAACTTGATTCTCTGTTTTGTTTTCTAGAAGTAATCATATCTTCACAGATTGCATAAATTCATAAAACAATGGACATGCAGAAGAGACGAGCAATGATTTCTTCGTGCAATGTTTAAAATTGCTGTTTGTAGTATTGAGAAAATTAGTTTATTCGCAGAAAAGCTATGTACATTTACTTCTGTGTTTTCCTTTTTCCTGTTTATTTCTTCTATTAATTCAGGTTTGAAGATTTTCTTTGAAAAAGATGACGAGAAATTCAACAGATATATAATGCTTTTGTCGGAAGGCGGGAAGCTCGTATTATCTGTTTATCTTCAAGCAGCCCTGGAACAAATTGGAGAAAGCATTGAACAAATGCTTGATAGAAACGAAGTTATTCTGAAGAAGCAACTTGATCAAGAAACGATAAACCAGTTGTACACCTCTACCAAAGATGGTGATACTACAGTAAACGTAGACATTAATACATGGAGACTTTCTGTTTTAGCTAAAGTTATTTTAACTGTTTTTGGTTCATCCATTAGGCGGAATGAAAAGAAAACTATTGAAAGCCTTATGGAAGCAACACAAAATGTGACGGAGACGAAAAAACTAGCGATAGACAGGGACAGGCTCGCACATTGTTGTGAAGACCTGGTTTACAATATAAAGACTTTGTCAGATAGTCTTGACGAAGACACAGAATATCAGGTCAACATGATACTTAGCAGATACAGATCACAATCAGAAAATGTAGGCAATGCTGATGAGTACTTGAAGAGGATAGGGTGCCAGGGATTTGCCAGTTTCATTGATATGTACAATGGTATGTTTAGAGACAAAAAGTTTTGTTTCTAATTAAAACAAAGCCACTAGTAAATCATGTGTCACAGAGCCTCGCTATTGTAAATCACGAACTTGTATAATCAAGCAGGCTGTCTATTTTTCATACTGCATTCATTTCTAAATACAATGTTTGAAAAGGTATATCTTTTACTTCAACCGCTGATAGTATCTTTATAACAAAATAAGAAATTGCCAACTGATCAAGAAAAATGGAAATATTACACATGCATGTTCTCTTTTTTTCTGTCACTATGTCAACTGCATATTTATGTCTTACACTTAGCTGATATGTTTAAGATAAAAACAAATTACATAATTGATGAATGACGTAAAAGTATAGTTGTGAACTTAATATTATATTTTAGCCGCTGTTAAGGAGTACAGAGAAGTACTTGAACAACTCGAAGATGCTGATCTGTATTTTGACGACCCTCGTGGTATAATTTTATTTACATGTACATTAATTATTTGCCTCGTAATAAATTTGAAATCTATATGTTAAAGCGACTTTATGTACAAGAAACTACATATATATTCTATGAATAGTGTCAGGCACGTGTAATAGCATCACTATCATTATAAATATGCAAGTAATTGTGAATAGTAATAGTTTACTGGTGAACAGATTGCCTAGAACAGTACAGCTTTACATTGCACGGTTCCTCGATTCTTTTCTAGTTCTGAAGTTGAAGATTGTTTTGGTTTGCGACGACGAAGAGAAGAAACAACAGGCTGGACGTGAACTAACAACCTTTGTACAGGACGCCATCAAATACTCCGGCGATCGGCGCGGACAGGAACAAAACATACCTATTCCAGAATTATTTGAAATGATAAACCGCTTAGAAAACATGCCTACTGTCAAACTGTTAGAAGTTAAGGAGCACTGTGTTATTCTATCAATAACTTGTCAGTCAAAACAGAGTAATTTGGAGCTTATAGACTTCATAGAAAGTCAAGTTTTTCAAAATTATCTGACGGGGATTTCAACTTATTTTGAGCTTAAGTATCAGGATATGTTCGTCTTAAAAGGACACTTTACACTTGACAGTCTGCAAAGGGCCCTCCCAGGTGAATTTTTATGATTTCGCTTCATGTTTTGTACATTTTAAGTACATGTATGTCAAATTCTGCATTATGATTTATACAACTGTTACGATACATAATATTAAATGTAGTAAGCCTGGAATAGAAAAAAAGCTTGAATGACTTCATTCAAAGTTAGTAGCTATTGTATACATTACGATATTTCATTCACAATTTCGCGAAATACTGTAAAGACACTAGCCAACAGGGTTTAATACACTAAAGACACTATTTAACAGGGATTAATACTTTAATTACACTATCCATCAAGGATTAATACTCTAAAGACACTATTTAACAGGGATTAATACTTTAAATACACTATCCATCAAGGATTAATACTCTAAAGACACTATTTAACAGGGATTAATACTTTAAATACACTATCCATCAAGGATTAATACTCTAAAGACACTATTTAACAGGGATTAATACTTTAAATACACTATCCATCAACGGATTAATACTCTAAAGACACTATTTAACAGGGATTAATACTTTAAAGACACTATCCATCAGGGATTGATACTCTAAAGATACTATTTAACAGGAATTAATACTTTAAATACACTATCCATCAGGGATTAATACTCTAAAGATACTGTTAACAGGTAACTTAATACACCATCCATCAAGGATTAATACTCTAAAGACACTATTTAACAGGGTTAATACTTTAAATACACTATCCATCAAGGATTAATACTCTAAAGACACTATTTAACAGGGATTAATACGTTAAATACACTATCCATCAAGGATTAATACTCTAAAGATACTATCTAACAGAGGTTAATGATAGACAGTACATGTAGAAAACGGTCAAAATGTATTCATATGCATCTTTCAATTTTCGATAAGCATATTATTTGTTTGTTTGTACTTTGGCTTGCAAGGTATTTGTCATAAATACTAGACATAGAACATCTTCCAACATAGCCAGCTGTCTCTGATGTCAAAAGTTAAAAAAAGGAAACTCGATTTGCTTTGACAGAGTAACACTCAATCAGCTGGTGTTGAGAACATATGTTCGAAAAAGTAGCAATGATCAGTATTTTCAACACCGTCTTCATGTCATATCTAATAGAACGATAGTGTAAGTAAAAACTGTGCATTTATCAAAATGTTTTATTGGCCTGTATAATGTATGACAGAAAATACATGTGATAATTGTCTTTTATGTACATGTGTTTATTTTATTTATATGTAGTCTTTAACAGTTTTTATTTCAGACCGAAGGGAATCCAAACAGAGTACGAGTATCGAAGTGCCAATGTCGTATACTTCACCAGCAGGTATGAGACAAGTTTTAGAATACTTTGACATTGAAGGCGCTAATAGTTTCAACTCGGTCGCTGAGAGTTTGTCAAAACGTAATAAGGCAAATTTGTCTCTGAAGTTTTCCATCGAACACATGGAATAGAATGATTGTGGTAAGAAATTTTCTGAAAAATGGTTCGCATAATTGGTTTTAATGGTCTTTTTTCATTTTCAATAAAGGCAGAGCCGTTCAGTTATTCATATATAAATAAAAATTGATTCACTTCTTGCACTTTTCTCATTGACGTTGAAATTAATGTAAAAAACATGGGACATTTTAAAACTAGTCGTGAATAGTATATATGGCAGAAACCTACAGACAAGTTTAAGGCTGATTTGCGCTGATATTGTATTTTGTTGTTGTCTGTTCCATCCACTTTCAGATAGCAGGGTGTTTGGAATCTCTGACGTTTCCTTGTACAAGATGAAAGGAACTCATGGACCTATTTTAAAGGTACGTGCTGTATTGTAAAGAGGATAGCTGACATCCTGAATATGAATGTTGCCAAAACAATCAAGTCAAACGGATAAAAATGCAATAAGTCAGACTCTGTTGTCAATATTCTGGATTATGAAAGTAACACAATTTATTTTTAGCTTCCCGCAAGTGAAACAAGTGTCACTGTTTCATCTTATTTCTATCATTAATGCATTAATATTTTCAGTTGCATTGACCATACTCTTTGTTGTTATAGGGACCATTGGAATTACATTTATTGCACAGTACTGCCGATGGCCTTCGTGTTGAGAATTCAAAACTTAAAAGTCGGATTCTTGTTCTTGAGTCAATCAAACTAGAGAGTGAAGAAAAACGGGTAAGTGTTTTATTACTATTATCATTATATCATCATATATTATTTTTCACATTGATGAAAAGCATTTCGTCCAAACTGTTCTAAAAATGACAATTGTTATAATTTAAACACGTAATGATTTCCTATCAAATAATTTTTATGTTTGCTTAGTGCCTAAAAGAAGTTATATAAACTAATATCACATTATTTGAGGTCCAATACGATGAGGGGCTACACGAGGAAGATGCCGAATCTAAAGATAATCATGAAAGGATACAACATCATGGCACGCGAGAAAAGGAAACCAAGTGTAGTAGATTGGACCAACACAAGATAGAAGATGAAAAAAGGCATTATGAAAGGTAGCTTAATGGAACTTCGTAACATCATCATTTACTGTCCAGTTAAAAAAAGACTGCAGAGTTAGACTCTCTTTGGCTGTAACCAAAACTTACATTATATGGTCACACTTAGTGATCTATGCAGGCAGGGCTGTTGAACTAAAAGTTCATGAAAATATGCACATAAAAGGGCAGAATTCTTCTCAGTGATGGAAGTGATAGACTAAAGTTTGCGCCTATCAAAATATAACTCCGTGTTGGTGAAAAACAGGGTTGATAGGTTACCGGAATCGTATTTGTTTATCATGTTTGGCCTTATTCTGCAACCGAAAATGACCGAAGGCGGAAGAGGATATTTTTAGTTTAGTGTACATGTACTGCTGTTTTTAATCTCCAGAGAATGTCGTTAGAATCTATATGAAGAAAACCTATTTATCGAGTAACGGTTATACAGTAATTGTTGAATAATCGTATTTTGATGCTTGTCATGTATGGAACGCCATGACATAAAACTACTTAAAATGAAAACGTTTTGCTGATATATATAATATATAATTTGGTGTTTAATTTCTCCTTCAGGTTTCCGAATGAGAAAATGCTATTGCAGAAGGTAAGATATAGACAAATTATAACAATGAGTCACGACAATATATGAAATTAGTTATGGCATTCTTGAATACTATGTTGTTGCAATCAGTACTGGGCATACAAAGGCTCAAATAAACTTTAAAGGTCAAAAACAAAGAAATTATTGTAAATGTTTTGTTTTTAAAGCCATTAACATTCTTGATTTGTTTTTATAAAAATTGTCATCTTTAACATTAACCCCCAAATTATTTTATTCTGCAACTTTAGAAATTGAAATAAAAAAGAACAGAATTTAACTTTCCCGTATCATTTGTAAATCTATGAACTATTTGTAAACCTGGAAGACCTATCAGAGTGTTTTTGTTCATAATGACGATTTTAACTGCACTTTTTCAGATTGAAAAATTGAAAGACCAATTATTAGCAGAAGCACATCTCCGTAAAGTGTACGTAAATAAAAAAGCCGTTCGGCTCTTTACACATGTGTAAGTCTGAAAATTACAGTTCAATGTTGTATGAAAAAGATGCTTTCAACAACAGGTACTTTTTTATACAGGTCTTTTGTCTTCTGACTAAATACTACTAAGTCAAATATCGTTTAATGCCCCCGGAGGGTGGCATATTAAAATCGCACTGTCCGTCCGTCCGTCTGTGCGTCCCCCCTTACACATTCGTGTCCGGACTGTAACTTTGTCATGCATTGAAGGATTTTAAAATAACTTGGCACAAATGTCTATCACATCAAGACGACGTGTCGCGTGCAAGACCCACGTCCCTTCCTCAAAGGTCAAGTTTGAAGGTAATGGAATCCTCTATATATGCACACTTTCTTGTCCGGACTGTAACTTTGTTATATATTGAAGGATTTTAAAATAACTTGGCACAAATGTTCAGCACATCAAGATGATGTGTCGCCTGTACGACCCACGTCGCTACCTCAAAGGTCAATGTCACACTTAGAGTTTGAAGGTAATGGAATCCTGTATATATGCATACATTTGTGTCCGGACTATAACTTTGTCATGCATTGATTGATTTAAAAATAACTTGGTACAATTGTTCAGAATATCAATCCGATGTGTCGCGTGCAAGAGCCAAGTCCCTACCTCAAAGGTCAAGGTCACTCTTAGAGTTTATAGGTTATGGAATCCTGTATATATGCATACTTTTGTGTGAGGACTGTAACTTTGTCATGCATTGATTGATTTAAAATAACTTGGCACAAATGTTCAACACATCAAGACAATGTTTTGTGTGCAAGAACCATGTCCCTACCTGAAAGATCAAGTCACACAGTGCTTAAAAGTAATGGACTACTGTATGCATGGTAACCCTGTCATGGAGAGGACACAGGCTGTGAGACACCTCTTTCGGGGGCATTTGTCACTTGTGAAGGACATCTCTTGTTTTCTGTATAATCACTAAATAAGATCTTTTATAATTACGCCTTTTCTATCACTTCTCCAGCAAAAAATATTTTCCTAGATATCATTAATATTTTGATATTTATGAGAATTTGATACATGAGACATTCAGTAAGGGATTTAAGTTTTGTAATGTGTATTATTAAACTAACTAATTCCTTTATTTTTTCATTTCATATGATTATGATATCTATGTGAAAATGTTTGGGGTTTTTTTTAATGATTTTCATTAATGATTTATTCAGACAATATCCTGTGTATAGCCCATAACTGATGATCATGTTAATAGCGTCATATAAAACTATTGTTAGTTCTCATGTTGTTTATACTGAACATCATACTTTTCATCTGTTTTCAAACCGCCAAAAATTGTATTTTGGCAAGAAACATGTACCTGTATATATGTTTATGCCAATAAATTCTTTGACTTGACTAACTCCACTCTATATTTAGTTTCGATAGATGTTTGAAATGTCTAATTATGTTTAACATAGTATAAACTTGTTTGTTTGTATCATGTTTGTTTGAAATGTGTTCGTTGATATATTTTTCAATGATAATGTGTTACATTTTTGTTTTGGGATACATGGATATATTAAACATTTGTGATTTTGCGAAAAGAACGGAAGTAAAGCAAATGCTTTTAACATATTTTTCTGTTTCATATGACTTTTAAATTATGTACGTTTAATTTAAAGGGACTCGGAGATTTAAAAAAAAGAAAACAAATATTTGGGTGGCTAAAAAACTATTCGGTTTGTCTGTTACAAGAAATTCATTATAAAAGTATTTTAAAGCAAAATTGCAAAATGACTGGGACGGGAAAGTGTACTTTAGCGGGAATAGTTTGAACAGTAAAGGTGTTGGGATCCTTTTAGAAAAAAAGTGTAGAAACTTAAGCTTACATTGATTTAATTGTTTGAAGATGCCAGTACTTAAAAATTAGGATAGAAGGAAAGACAATTTCAATATTAAATATTGATAAAACTTCGATCGCAATAATGAACAGCTAAGGCGAAAATGGACATCCTTCACGTACACCCTTTTCAACTTGAGCGAAATCTGATATAAAACCATTATTAGACACAGCACGTTGCATATCAATGTAAAAGGTTTCAATCCACTTCATAAGTGATTCTCTGAAATTGAAATACCTTAGAGTTTTATACAGAAAGCTATAATGTAGGCTTTCAAATGCCTTTTCAAAATCTGCAAAATATAACAACCCTGGTAAATTGTGTTCATTTAAATGATCTAGTATGTCATAAATTAACTTTATATTTTCACCTTTATAACGATTTTTGGCCTGGGGACTGAAAGTCCCCTAGGCCTAAGTTAATATACCACATTTCAAACACTGCAAGAAATTTAACTGTGCTAGATCTATGTGCGAATAACAATTGTAAACATGCGCTATGCGAAAGTAGTGCAAGACAGACCAGATCAATCTTCTGTTTGAATGTCGCATATAACAAATAAAAACAGTACATAAAACTTCAAACGACTGCAGGAAGGTATATAGCTTACGGGCTGCATTACACATTTTTTTTCTGTTTTAGAAATTAATGCGCTGTTAGCTGATTACGGAAGATAATCATATGCATATCACGGAAAAGTACGGATATTTACGGTAATTTACGAAAACGTACGAAGCTCGATATAAGAGTTTGTAGTTTGATTTTCAAATTTCCGTTGACAACTTTGTTATTTACGAACGATTACATATATATTTACCTAAAAATAAATGTCTCTAAAAAAAAGATATAATTTACGTACATTCCCGAGAAGGAACTCACGTGATCAAAATCACCCGCCATTTATCGAGGACGCTGCATGTCAAGGCCCAGTGAACGGTTTCACCGATTACAACTACAAGGTAACCCAGAATCATTTTTGGTTTTCGCTGTTATACACATTGTACAGTACTGTATTTATATTTCATTGCTGGTATTGCTTTGTTTATTTCTGTTTCAAGGTATTGTCCTTGGTACACAATAATTTTCGATCCACATCATCAGATCATATCGCTTGAAGTTGTACAAAGCGCAGATCGAATTATTTTTATTGGCTTAAACATTTTATAATGTTGACTATGTGATTATTTTTCATTTAACGTACGTTTTATAATAAAACAAACTTCCCTGCCACCCATATATTTGTGAATCATTCATTCTGTGTCATATATTGAATTTCGTCCTCTGCACATTTCGACCCGCACTTTAGGTAAGATTCAGCGCAAAACACGTAGGTCAAAAGTTGTTTTTTGGGGAGTTAACCTATAGCCCCGAGGCCTTCAGCGCTCACAGCGCTTTGATTCATAAACCCTGCTGTTTGCGAATGATGTGTTATCTTTCGATATCATTTGAACACGCACTGTATTTTGTAGCAAAAAGGAGAAGATAGTTTTGTTCCTTTTCTACTTCATTACTACTATTATACGTAACAGCAATATTCCGTATTCCATGCAGATAATACTACAAACTCAAAAATTACCAGAAAACTGTATTTGCATAAATTTTGTTCGTTTCCTCGATTTGTCAAGCCGATGCTTTTACATGCTTTTGATCACATTTTTAAAGTTATTATAGTTTATTAAAGTCTCTTCATTGCACATCAAGTACATGACATAAATAAACTAACATAAAACACCATGCACAATGACATTCATATATGAATTATAAGAGACTGTTAAAATACATTTGTAGTCTCAAAAAAATTCAATTTGATTCAGTTACCAGCATCTGAATAATATTTCAGTCATGTGTATCACAGTAAAATTATCTTGTTTTCTATTGTTTACATACAGAATGTACACATAAAAGACACACTATCCGGCTGCAATGTTTTATTCCAGTTATAACAGGTACGTATGAGAAACAGAAAGAAGATATGATCTCATACTGATAAGTACAGCCTAATTAAACTGTGACCTACTAGGAAACATCTTTTTTTCCACCTTGTATTGAAATATCTATGTTAAAAAGTACAATGTATAATGATTATAATCGTTGACCTGATATTAAAAAAAAGTAAAAACTTGCATCTATTGTTTATCATAATAATGTAGTAGGAGAATGCATTCCAGTCTGTTAAAATGTACTTAAAACCACTCACAGTTTAAAGTACTGAGTGTGAATATGTAGGCAAATGCCTCTACTTAAACTGTTACTAAAACCCTTATCATCCCATATTAGATATGAAATTACCTGACTAACAAGAAAATTATGCAGTATGCTAAAAGTACATACATGTATAAGACTGTATATAGATTTAACATGTATATTTATAAAATTCCAACCATTACATGCCTAAATAACATACAGACATGCAACTTCACATAAATGCTAAGACAAAATACTTAACCGACTTATATACAAGTCACTTCTTCTTCTAAGAATAAGAAAGCAGTGTACAAGAAGTGCAGTGTTCAAAAACAATAACTTTATTTTGCCTGTTTTATTTTGTTTATCCCTTTCTTATATTTTCTTGTCCAGAGCTTTACGTTTTAAGTGCAGAAGGAAATCCATACAAATTAGCTACAATGAGATAGGACATTTAAGGAAAGTGCAGTGCCCAAGAGCCATAACCCTGTATTTCTGTATTTGTGAATTTTCTTTCTGTATATTTTCTGTCAGATCACCTTACTTCAATGACCAATGATTTTATACCAAACTCTGAATACGGGTAATTGTGGCAGTGAATAGTAGTGCAATGCACAAGAACCATACACCTCGGGGGCAGTCGTCACTTACTTATGAGTGACAGCTCTATCTTTGTTATATAAGTTAATGCTTGCAGATTATACCTATTCTTAGACAAAAACCTATTTTACTGACAAGCCCTCGAATAGTTGAGCAAGCAGTCATGAGACAGCTCTTGTTAGGTCAGTCATTGTACAAAATATGGGGGGGGGGGGGTTACCTATTTTTACTAAAATGTAGACACATTTGTTCGTATGTAATCCAAATCCTTGCTTCGTTATTTTTGTTCTTGCCCTGAGTTTCAAAAACTGTGGATTATCACTTTTATTTCACTGAGAAAACTCTATAATTCACTGGAAAACATAAAATAAAATCTGCTTGATGTAGGGTATGTACCTTTATTCTCTTCTAGGTCTTACTCCGTTAGATATGAGAACTATACATCACGTAGTTGGTCGTCATTCTTTCGATCAACTGTGCGGATTGGTGTTCCGCTATATAATTGGTTAATGTGTGATATTCTAACAAATTATTTCGACCATTTGATATAATTATTACTTTAACCCTATAACAATTTAGACGGAATAAGATGCATTACTGTGATATTTAATGTTTCATATTCATGTCGGTAAATAATAAAAGTAAAATGTGGAGATGCCGGGGATCGAACCCGGGGCCTTTCACATGCAAAGCGAACGCTCTACCACTGAGCCACATCCCCAACTGTCCCATCTATTAGTACACCAACAGTTTTGTCCTTTGAATACTTCTGTAAGTTTAAGCCAATATATTGACAAAAAGGACTGACTGACAGACAACATTTGGTCATAATTCCAAGAAAGAACAGACGGACAAAATTGGTCACAATCTTCTGTTTTATATTAACCCAGGTTCATTTGCAATTATTTTATACTGTCTTTAACACAAACAAATTCAGAGTACAGATGAGTTTTATTTGATATCGCAACTCTAGTCATTATTTTATTTATCTGACTAAAATTTACAAATGCAAGTTGACAAAAAAAATAAAGTAGGTGAGAGAATGGGTAAAGGGCCAGTGATTGACAGAAGATAAACGTTACCTTAGACGTCTGCAGACTGGCCCCCTTTGTACAATGAGTGCTCAGCTTTTAAAGCCAAAACTTCCCGCTCAAAATCTGTGTTGTAGAAGGGTTGTTCACAAAAGCACGCATCATACAATTTATTGTATTAAAGTTACCTTGTAATAACACAGGGATAAAACAGTATGAAACCATCGAACAACCCTGTTTCAATATAACTGTTACTAAAATTCAAAAAGGCACGAGAAGCGAAAAGTACTTTACATCTGCAAAATAAAGACCTATGTTTACTGGCTTTTAACCATCCGAGTTGAAACAAATTCTACAGAGTTATATCTATCACCTAATATGCAGAATATGAGAAATACTGTGAACAATGCATTATACTGTGAAACCAGATTAGTAAAACTCTTAATTCCAAAATTATAGTTCAAAAAGTAAGTCTATGGTTCCAGTTATAGACTGCAAAAAGAACCGAAATAATGACAAGAGGCCTTTGCATGGAAATTTACTGTGTAAATATGGAAAACAAAAACTGGTTATACCGTGTTACAAATAAAGCAGGAGATAACCATGTACCAGAGTAACTTGACTAGTTGTGTAAGATAAAGAAAAAGGCATCCCTGCTACACTTATAAGGCAGTATGATTATTTAAGTGACTGTTTCGGCCAACCATTTTTAGCTCCAATGCCTTTCATTTATCAACACTACAATCAGCACTATCGAGTTTGTACGCAAGAAGTGTTACATTGGACATACGTACATTCTCATCAAAGTGTAACATTAATAATATTACATGTCTCCATTGTTCTATGCACTTTTCCGAGGCCTCTGAATAAAGAATCATGTCAAAACGTTCGGCACAACGAAACTAGAGGCATATCTCGTAATTTTTGCAAACTTTAAGATATTATTGAATAGTTCTAACTGACATTACGGTTAGTTTTATGGGTACAGAGGGAGCAAAACAAAAAAAGTTAGGAATGATTTTGGGACAAATAAAGATCATTTTCGCCGGTGAGACATTTTTCTTGGTAAAATAAGAGCTACTTGAAATTGTGATCCTGTGACTTTAATTACATCTACGTGCGTAGCTTTTGTGTAACGTTACTATTATACTCGTTATAGATACTTAAATTCAGGGATGTCGTATACCGGATACCAGCTTATAGACGTGTAATGATGAGGACCCGGATACACGTCTCCTTATGATCCGGAAACGCATGATTCAAGCCGATATTTGCGACAGAGGCCCTGGTCTCACAAATATCTTACTTTAAATAAATATCGTGTTTTAAAATAACCTGCATTTAGTGATTTTGATAATAAGTCTTTAACTCATATCATATTTAATGCATATTACAATACATCAGTAAATATATTTGGTATGTTGTATTCCAATCACTGATCCCTTTTCTTTTGGTAGTATACATGTGCTGATGTGTACCGTTGCGGTCCAGTAAGAGTCGAACCAGGAGGGCGTTTTATTAAAGTTCCTAGGACAAATTCGATCCCGGCTAAGTTCAAGATTTTCTCCAAAGTGCGTTTCATCAAAGTTCCTAAAGTTGCCCTTGAGTACTAAGCTCTATGAGTGCGTCTGGGGTTGACCTATAGCTCATTTAGATATATAGTGATTTATTGCTGAATATTACAGTGACGTAGTAGAAAAATCCACCATTGCTGTGTAAATAGTTACTAAAACACTTGTTAAAGGGTTAAAATATTTTGTTCTGCCTTTTGAACCAGTCATTGTAATATTTTGTGAGCACAGAATCCTTTTAGTACTGAAAAAACAAAAAGGAAGAACAGGTAGCGTAAGAAGCTCAAACTGTTTAGAGATTAAGAATTTCTCTTTGACATATTAACATGTTTCTGCCTATTAATATTTTAAAAAATGCAGTCTATCTTATTATAACTATGCAAATCTAAAATTGGAACTCTTGATAAAAACCATATGGAAAAACTTGAAGGTTAGAGCACGAACATGAATCGATCTATGTTTAACATTTACATTGTTTTCATCTGAAATTCAGTTAGCCCTCTGTCAGATCCTCAAAACACCAAACTAGAATCCTTGAAGGTTTTAATTGATTAGCCAATGAAAACGAGGGTCGTGTAGCTGCTGAGGATATTAAAATGCGTCGTTTACATCTTATATTTCATATTTTGCAAACAATTGTTGACATGTAGGCCATTGTGACAATAGGTGGCAGCACACATCTGGTTGTCATTAAAACAAGGAAATCTACGACTGGTTTGTATTTCATTTCAGGATCTTTGTGACAGCGGATGCATATTTTATGTTGTAGCTTTTAGAATTAAGTTTCACTGTATATGGATGAATGAAATGTGTCTTTGTTTTCTCAATATAAATGGGTTTTGAACGGTGCCACTTCCGGTTGAGCTTAGCGGCGCGTGCAAGTATTCGGATTTTGCCGGTTTGCTTCTTTCGTTTGCATTCGCTTTCATTTTTCTCCCCGTATCTTGGAGTCTGTTTCGTCCTTTTTCCTTCTTTGTGGGCGGCGATAAATCGTGCACAAACTTCAAGCCAATGCATTGTTTTGATATAAATTAAACGAAAATTCAGGATCACTTTGCATTTCCTTTGTAAATTTTGAGAAAAGTGCATAGATCTACATTTTTTTACAGCTGCTGCAGCATCAGTTTGAATCATTCAGATTCTGTTTTTATCTGGTTTGCTAGGGAAGTTTTGATCTTTCTTATGATCTTGTTGAATTAATTTTAGTGCTCTACTTTTGTAGCTCCCATGGTAGTTTACAGATAAAATTAGCCTTGCCAAGATTCGATCAGGTCACAGGTAAACGATCTGGAAACGAGCAGGGAATATGACTTTAAAGTTGTTTGACGACAAGGGGATTTTACACAAGTTTGGTTTTGTTTGCTATTGGGATAATACTGAAACCTTTATCAACACGATTTAACCACTTAGCTTGTTTTGTTTTTCATACGTTTTGCTTTAGTCTGTACATATAGGGTGTCTAAACTGAGGTCCTTTCTTTCTACAGAACTGCATGTCGATCAGCGCAAGGAGGTATCGGTTTCGGAATTGACTATTATTTTATTATTGTTCCAGAACCGTGATCTAAAAATAAAGAGGGGAAAATATCGAAAACCCGTCAGATGAAGAAACAGGAAGTAAACTGGACGGTCGGCATGTTCAAGCGACTGCACACACAAAAGGAACGGTGCAAACTACATTAAAATGACACATAAGGAAATATATATATACACCAGGTGGAGACGAAAAACAACTATTAGTTTGTCCTTGACCTTGTTCAGCTGGGTTGCGATGTAATAGAAATCATCACAACCTGCTTGAATGAGGACAAGTGCATTCTGGGACAAGAAAAGCCTGCGTTTAGGTATAACTCACAACCTGCCAACAGTGCAACAACCTGTTATAACATAGGAAACTCGAGAGTTGTAACAATGTGCATTAACATACGATATCAAAGAGATAATAATGTGTTTTTATATTAGTTTTATAGAGCTGTATTATTGCGGTTATATGCCGGAGTAAGAGTTTTTATATTCAGATGTTTTGCAGAAACATATTATTTAAGTCTTTCTCTGACAAAATGATACTTACACTATAATAATGCCTTGATAGTGGAAGCCTTTTCAGTTATGGTTCATATCTTCACATGCCTTATAGTAAAATGCTATGATTACGTTTTATGTTGTGGTGGTGGTGGTGTCAATACGTTTTATGTGATGGTTACATATCTTCAAATGCCTTTAGTAAAATGCTATCATTACGTTTTATGTGGTGGTGGTGGTGGTGTCAATACGTTTTATGTGATGGTTACATATCTTCAAATGCCTTTAGTAAAATGCTATCATTACGTTTTATGTGATGGTGGTAGTAGTGGTGGGAGTAGTTGGAGAAGATTTGATGATTAGTAATAGAGGAATGGTTTATTTGACAAATAACTAATGAAATTCGTTAAAATAGGAGAAATATGTAATCAAATCAAGTTCATTGCCTTATTCTGTGTCATTTCCTCCTTCAGAAAGTATGCTGACGGATGGTGAGTTGTCCTATCGCTCAGCCTGGCACTTTGTGCTGGTGAGCTAAAAATCCATACTCGGCTATTCATGACCCATGACCTAAGAGAAGCGGCAGGAATTAACCATGCATTCCGACTATGCTAAAAATCGAGAAAAGCAACACAAATAACTCCGTATATATCGACTCCGGATATAACGTAACTTCGAATATAACAAACCCTTTTTATGGCCCGATTTTGGCCCGACATGGCAATTGAGCGAAATCAGCTTTCTTCAATTGGTTTTTGACTTTCTATATAGATCGGGTCTTTAAATTTCTATCTATCCATAAAATATTTACAATTGAAACTAAATGTGAAACTGTGTGAATATATGTGATATAAGGAATAAATTTAAAAGGAACCAAAGAGGATTTTACACAAGTTTGGCTTTTGTTTGCTATTGGGATAAAACTGAAACCTTTATCAACACGATTTAACCACTTAGCTTGTTTTGTTTTTCATACGTTTTGCTTTAGTCTGTAAATATAGGGTGTCTAAACTGAGGTCCTTTCTTTCTACATATTCCCACCATACATGAACTGCATGTCGATCAGCGCAAGGAGGTATCGGTTTCGGAATTGACTATTATTTTATTATTGTTCCAGAACCGTGATCTAAAAATAAAGAGGGGAAAATATTGAAAACCCGTCAGATGAAGAAACAGGAAGTAAACTGGACGGTCGGCATGTTCAAGCGACTGCACACACAAAAGGAACGGTGCAAACTACATTAAAATGACACATAAGGAAATATATATATACACCAGGAACGGTGGAGACGAAAAACAACTATTAGTTTGTCCTTGACCTTGTTCAGCTGGGTTGCGATGTAATAGAAATCATCACAACCTGCTTGAATGAGGACAAGTGCATTCTGGGACAAGAAAAGCCTGCGTTTAGTATAACTCACAACCTGCCAACAGTGCAACAACCTGTTATAACATAGGAAACTCAAGAGTTGTAACAATGTGCATTAACATACGTTATCAAAGAGATAATAATGTGTTTTTATATTAGTTTTATAGAGCTGTATTATTGCGGTTATAAGCCGGAGTAAGAGTTTTTTTATATTCAGATGTTTTGCAGAAACATATTATTTAAGTCTTTCTGTTACAAAATGATACTTACACTATAATAATGCCTTGATAGTGGAAGCCTTTTCAGTTATGGTTCATATCTTCACATGCCTTGTAGTAAAATGATATCATTACGTTTTATGTTGTGGTGGTGGTGGTGTCAATACGTTTTATGTGATGGTTACATATCTTCAAATGCCTTATAGTAAAATGCTATGATTAGGTTTTATGTGGTGGTGGTTACATATCTACACATGCCTTATAGTAAATGCTATCAATACGTTTTATGTGGTGGTTACATGTCTTCAAATGCCTTTACGTTTTATGTGGTGGTGGTGGTAGTGGTGGGAGTAGTTGGAGAAGAAGATTTGATGATTAGTAATAGAGGAATGGTTTATGTGACAAATAAATAATGAAATTCGTTAAAATAGGAGAAATATGTAATCAAATCAAGTTCATTGCCTTATTCTGTGTCATTTCCTCCTTCAGAAAGTATGCTGACGGATGGTGAGTTGTCCTATCAGCTCAGCCTGGCACTCTGTGCTGGTGAGCTAAAAATCCATCCTCGGCTATCCATGACCCATGACCGGAGAGAAGCGGCAGGAATTAACCATGGATTCCGACTATGCTAAAAATCGAGAAAAGCAACACAAATAACTCCGTATATATCGACTCCGGATATAACGTAACTTCGAATATAACAAACCCTTTTTATGGCCCGATTTGGGCCCGACATGGCAATTGAGCGAAATCAGCTTTCTTCAATTGGTTCTTGACTTTCTATATAGATCGGGTCTTTAAATTTCTATCTATCCATAAAATATTTACAATTGAAACTAAATGTGAAACTGTGTGAATATATGTGATATAAGGAATAAATTTAAAGGGAACCAAAGAGGATTTTACACAAGTTTGGCTTTTGTTTGCTATTGGGATAAAACTGAAACCTTTATCATAGCTTGTTTTGTTTTTCATACGTTTTGCTTTAGTCTGTACATATAGGGTGTCTAAACTGAGGTCCTTTCTTTCTAAATATTCCCACCATACATGAACTGCATGTCGATCAGCTCAAGGAAGTATCGGTTTCGGAATTGACTATTATTTTATTATTGTTCCAGAACCGCGATCTAAAAATAAAGAGGAAAAAATATTGAAAACCCGTCAGATGAAGAAACAGGAAGTAAACTGGACGTTCGGCATGTTCAAGCGACTGCACACACAAAAGGAACGGTGCAAACTACATTAAAATGACACATAAGGAAATATATATATACACCAGGAACGGTGGAGACGAAAAACAACTATTAGTTTGTCCTTGACCTTGTTCAGCTGGGTTGCGATGTAATAGAAATCATCACAACCTGCTTGAATGAGGACAAGTGCATTCCGGGACAAGAAAAGCCTGCGTTTAGGTATAACTCACAACCTGCCAACATTCTGGGACAGTGAGACAACCTGTTATAACATAGGAGACCCAAGAGTTGTAACAATGTGCATTAACATACGATATCAAAGAGATAATAATGTGTTTTTATATTAGTTTTATAGAGCTGTATTATTGCGGTTATAAGCCGGAGTAAGAGTTTTTTTATATTCAGATGTTTTGCAGAAACATATTATTTCAGTCTTTCTCTGACAAAATGATACTTACACTATAATAATGCCTTGATAGTGGAAGCCTTTTCAGTTATGGTTCATATCTTCACATGCCTTATAGTAAAATGCTATGATTACGTTTTATGTTGTGGTGGTACATAACATCACATGCCTTATAGTAAAATGATATCATTACATTTTATGTGGTGGTACATATCTTCACATGCCTTATAGTAAAATGCTATCATTACGTTTGATGTGGTGGTGATCACATATTTTCACATGTCTTATAGTAAAATGCTATGATTACGTTGTATGTGGTGGTGGTGGTGGTGGTGGTGGTGGTTACATATCTACACATGCCTTATAGTAAATGCTATCAATACGTTTTATGTGGTGGTTACATATCTTCAAATGCCTTTAGTAAAATGCTATCATTACATTATATGTGGTGGTACATATCTTCACATGCCTTATAATAAAATGTAATCCTAACGTTTTATGTGGTGGTGGTCACATATCTTCACATGCCTTACAGTAAAATGTTATCATTACGTTTTATGTGGTGGTGGTAACATATTTTCAGTTGCCTTGTTATAAAACGCTACCTTTACATTTTATAGTAAAATGCTATCATTCTAGCATAAAATGTGCTGTGTTTGCCCATTTTGCCGGTGTTTTAACAGGAGAAAAAACGTGTGTTAACGGGTTTCGTTTCGTTTCGTTTAGAGAATTTTATCAAGGTCCGTCCCAAAGAGCATTTATGTAAGCTTGAGATCGGGATGAGACCCCGGCATGTCTCCCGTCATGCCTAAAAAATAGAATTTTGAGCCAAAAATAGGAGAAATTTACCTGACTGCAATTTCCAGTCAGTATCAGCTAGTTTTCCTGGTGAGATATCCGAGAACAGTCGACAGCAAGCACTCTGGTGGTAGTG